>JAKOGI010000277.1:0-167500 GCA_029747015.1 Carnegiea gigantea
TTTTCCATAGAAGAGTAATTCACTTCTGCACCCACCATTGGCCGGCTGATATAGTACAGGGCATTTTCTTTCCCTTCATCATTACATTGAGCCAACATAGCCCCTAAAGACTGTTCAAGGGCTGCTGTGTATAATATTAAGGGTCTTCCTCGTACTGGAGCCATTAGGACAGGTGGTTTTGTTAGATACTATTTGATGCTTTCAAAAGCATTTTAATAAGTTTGATCCCAAATGAAGGGCGTGTCCTTTTTCAGAAGTCTTGTGAAAGGTTGACACCTTCCTGATAAATTTGAGATAAAGCGCCTTATGTAAGCTAACCTTCCTTGTAATCCTCGCAATTCCCTTAAATTTCTCAGAGAGGGCATTTGAATTATGGCTTTGACTTTGTAAGGATCAATTTCTATTCCTCTTTCCGAACGACAAAGCCGAGGAACTTCCCTGAGGTGACCCCAAATACACATTTTAAGGGGTTCATTATAAGCTGATGTTGACAAAGCTTTTCAAAGACCTTTCTTACATCATGTGGGTGATTTTCTCTGTCTTTTGTTTTTACAACCAAGTCAATCGACATAACATTTAACGAGGTTGTGAGAAAATCAAGAAAATTAATCATCATGGCTCTCTAGTAGGTGGCCCGGGCAATTTTTAAACCAAACGGCATTGCTGCACAGTAGTATATGCCTTGTGGTGCCCGAAAGGCCGTCAAGTCCTCATCTCCGGGGTCCATTTTGATTTGATTGTATCCCGAGAAATCATCCATGAAAGATAGGGCCCCAAACTCTGTTATGGCATCCACTAGGAGTTCGGTGATTGATAGTGGGAAATCATCCTTGGGACATGCATTGTTTAAATCCCTGAAATCCACACATATACAGAGTTGGCCATTCTTTTTTCGAATAGGGACAATGTTAGCCAACCAAGTTGAGTATTGAATTTCATGAACGAGGTTAGCCTTTATGAGCTTGTCCACCTCGACATTTATTTGGATTGTCAACTTAGGACGAAAGCGCTACTGAGGCTACTTTATTGGCTTTACACCTTCAGAAATAGCCAACTTATGAACAGTGACATTTAGATCCAAGCCCAGCAAGTCTTGATAGCCCCAAGCAAATACATCTTTGTATTCTTAGAGGAATTGTTCATATTGTGCTACTTCTTCATCATTTAGCGTGGCACTCATAAGAATTGGCTTGGGATTGTCAGTTGTTCCCAAATTTATCTCCCGAAGCTGGTCAATTATTGCTTGACCACTATCTGTTATTTTTGGAGGTGAATGTTGAACGGCCTCAACAAAGTCTTGAGAGGGCTGTTGTTTAGAAGTTAAGTCATCATTCATGCTTTTAGGTGAATTAACTTGAACTTCACCACAAATTTTATGGCCTGTTATGGCAATCTGATGATGTTTGAAAGCTTTTTGACAAGGAAATTCAAAATTCTGAGCATCATTTTCCTCGCCTGTAATGGAGATGACATTAACCTGTTCTACTTGCTCGACTTGGCTAATGCCATTTTGTTTACGAACCCAAACTAGGCTCCTAGGTTGTCGCTTTTTCTTCTTCAGCTTCCAATTTTTCTGCTTTCTGACCTGGAAATTCTTTCGGTTGGGTTCATTGACTTTCCTAAGTCTCTGGAAAACTGAGATTCGACGTTGGACTTGCTCATTTTGAGAGAACATCTTTTGCTCTTAGGGCATGAAAAATGTATCATTCGCGGCATGAGCCTTGAGAACTCCCCCATCATGTGATACCTCAAGTGCTTTGGAGGCATCCCCTGAAATGATGCTTTTAGGACTCCACATTCATGAGAGATGTTGATTTGTTTGTTGGCTTTAGCAAGGCCTCTCTTATTGTTGTCCTTCTTCCTCATTTGATATTGTGATGGTTCTCTTAGAGGCGGACCGCTTGAAGAAGACGCTTTTGTGAAAGAGTTTGATGAGTTTCCTCTTAAAACTACTTTTTTCTTGCCGATTGATGTTTTTATAACCAGGTTTGCTTTAGGCATTGACTAGTCAATTTATCGGACGGGAAAAGTGTAACTCATGGCAAGAGAGTTCACAAATTCCCTTACTAGTATCAAGGCCTTTTGTCCAGCCTTTCTTTTCTCCATGGGCGTGTATTTGAACAGCCTTTGATCGTAGGGATTGATATTCCTTGGCTTCACTAGCATAACTGTTGACAACTCAAATGACCTTCTGAGGTAAAGTAAGAGTCGTGGTCTTTTCTTTTTGATTGCCCCCTTTTAGGTCTAAAGACACTTGAGAGGTTCCAGAATTTAATGATTTGTAAAACTTGGCATCGACATAGTTAACGTCTTCCCCATGAAAAGGATTTGCATCTCCTTAGATTGTCCTTTCATTGTCACATTCATTAGTGTATTTCAGACACTGGCAAAGAGTCGAGGCAATAGCGTTGCTAGTATGAAGCCATGTGCTCCCAAGTAAGGCATTATAAGAAGTATTGACATCTATCACATGAAGGAGAGCATCCGTATAGAGGTTATCTAGCTCAAGTTTCAAAGCAATAGTGTCTAAAGCTTTTTACCCCACCTGATTAAATCCTTGTATTGTAAGTAAAGTTAGGGACAACTAATTTGGTGTGATCCCTATTGCTTTCAATACCCTTAAAGGAAGAAGGTTGACTGCAGAACCACAGTCAAGTAGAATACGATTTATCCTTTTATTCCCGATCATACTGGTGACATACAAGGGCTTGTTGTGATTTACAGACTCCAAATAGAGGTCCTCATCAGAGAATGTTATACAAGCCATGCATACAGCACATTGGTTTAAAGAAGAGGATAACACCTCATTCACCTCAATAGGGTCAATTTGATCTTTGTAGTCGTCAGGATCCATTAACGGCTGAATAAGTGCCCTTCTTAGCTCTTTGAACATTTGTAAAGCGTCGTAGACACTTAGGCGCACTGCAATTTGCTTGAAATGAGAAATGACATCATAATGAACCTTTGCCTTGTGAGACCCTTGACGAACTTGAAAAGGGACTGGGACAGGAAGATCCTTCTTAGACTCCTTAGTTGACTGACTGTTCTCAACTATTTGAGCTTGAGGGAATTATTTCCTCTTCACTCTTTTCTTTATCATTCGCTGATATTAGTGGTATGTCTGGTGTTGTTTCTTTCTTCTTCTTCTCTTTCCCCTCTGATTTTGGTGGCTGGAGTTAACGATCGGACCAAAGAGTTATTTGGTCCACTTCTTGAGTGGTATTTGTGGGCTTGACATTCACTTCTTCACATTCATCAGCCCATGAAACCATACAACATTGGGCTACTTCCCATTCTGTAGGGTCATCATCCGAGGAGTCACTTCTAAAAAACCCCTTAGGGATGTAATTACCTAAAGTGAAAGGGGTCTCAACCGGTGGTACGTACTCCTCTTCGGAAGTTATCGCTGGTTTCTTTTTGGCCCCCGATTTCTTCATGTTGTTGTTCTTATTTTTCTTTGGTGGCGACTTCTGTCCTATCATTTTGACTCCTAGGGACTGAGAAGCTCGGGCCACTCGCTGCCGAAATGATCTTCTACTGAAGTAGGTTTGCCACCCAAAGCCCTCCTCATCATCATCATCTTCTGATGTTGCCCATGCTTCTAAGCTTGGGTCTAGGTAGAAGTCATACAAGATTAGTGCTCCTGGTGACGGAGTAGGCATATATAGATATGCCCACACTATTGCTACATCATCAGCAGTAATAAACTTGATGGGGATCACATAAGGTGGCAATGGCACCGTTGGAATCCCTTCATTGGTTTCTGAGGATGATAGATAAGATTCATCCTTCTGTTCAACCATTGAGGTTGCATTTGATGATGTAGTGGACCCTTTAGGTGGAGCTCCTTCTATCTCATTTTCTCCCCTGTTGATCATGTCTTCGATTATGTCTTTTAAGACATAACAATGTTTTATAGGGTGGCTAATGATCCTATGATATGGACAATACTTAGGATCATCTATCTTGTTAACTTCAGTAGGATGTTTTGGATCTGGAAGGGAAATGGATTTTGCAGCCATCAACTCATCAAATATCCCTTGAATATCATCATCATTGAAGGAATTCTTCTTTTCTTTCCTTTCTTGAAGTGTGAGTCATTGGCCTTCCTCTTTTTGCTTGCCTTTGTCATTTTTGTTAAAATTTCCACCATTTGTTGGCTTTGGGCTTGTTCTGACAAAAGTAGCCATCGACTCTCCCTTCTTGGTATCGACCTTTTGATTTCTTCCCTCTTAGGTTGTGCAGTTTTCTGACAGGCAAGTTGTCTTTCTACATTGTTTGCCTTAGACACGAGGGCATCAAAGTTTTGAGGCTCAGCAGTGCCCACGTATGTAGCAATTTGATGGTCTAAATTGTTAGCGCACATTGGAACTACTGATTGCTCGCTTAGCTTTTCTGGGCATTGCAAGCTTAGACTCCTCCACCTCATAATAAAATCATTCACACTCTCATTTGGCCTTTGGAGTGTGTCAGCAAGGTCTATTATGGATACCTTGCATTTTGAACTCACGAATTAAGCTAGGAATGCCCTTTGGAGGTCATCCCAATTGTGTAATGATCCAGGCTGAAGCTGAGTATACCATGTAAAGGCTGCCTCTTTAAGGGATTGTACGAACTGCATAATTAGCAATGCATCATTCAAGGTAGTTTCACCACACGAGTAAAAATGGGCCAAATGTAACAAACTCAACCATCATTCGAAAGTTAATCTTTATTATGTATTAAGCCAATCCACCTTATGGTTTATAACTTATACTTTGCCCAATTTAACCTCACATTTAAAGCTATTTCCTTATTTCTCACAGGTCACAATAGATGATACTAGAATAAATTGAAAAAACAATATATTAAAGCTCAGTTATGCATTTACGTTTTCCTCCCCCTCATCTCTATGAATAAATATTTTTTTATTCCACAATAGTAAAGAAGCTAAATTAAATTAGGAGTTTCTTCTCACAAGAGTATGTTCATCTATATTATTAGACAAAATGGATTGTGACTGTAGAGAAAACAACATAAAATAAAAAAAGATATTTTATTCAAATTTCGATAATCAATTGGTTGCTTATTTATCATTTTGAAAACATGATTGATAGATCCATGTATGCCATCTCCAAAAATAAAAAAATGGATATCATAGAGGATGTAAGGATTTTTCTCGATGAATTTGAGTTCGTCCCTTAATGCTTGAATGACTATGTTCTTGTCACCTTCTATAACAACTTTATTGAATTCTGCTTGCACTGCCATTAGTACTCTATCCCAAACCGCTTTACCTTCAATTACTAAAATAGAAGATTTTCCATGGTACATTGCTACTATCTTGAGAAGTTTTCTCGTCAAGTCTCGAATGAAATAACCACACGCTCGCTGAAGTATCAGTAAAGGATTTTCAAAGTTTATTTTGACGAATCCCAGTTAGGAGGTGCTAAAGAATCCCGTCAAATCAAGGCATTCTAAGTAATGCGAAAGTTTTGTGTCCAAGGCAATTTGTTTGAGCATGTTTCAAAATATAATTTAACATTCGTGAACATTCAAAAATAAGGACCCTAATAAGCACGTCAAAAAGCTCCCAACACTAGGATCAACTATGATCATTTGAAAGTGCACTAATTGATTATTCGGAAATTCCATGTGGTGACCCTCTACGTTTGTCACTTCCATTGTATCTTTAATTTTTGAATTTTTCGATAGTATCACCTTCTATTTTGTTCTATACTAGGGCAGGTATGCGCGCATTGCGCAGTGAATTTGGCAAGTGATTTGGTCAATAGGATGCTTAAATGTAATGTTAGGACAACATAAGGTGACTTTCTAGTAATTACGGAATACTAGTGACAATAAATTTGCTCATTTTTGGATTCCTTTTGTCGACAACCATGTTGTAGTTGCTTTTATGCCAAATTCTATTCATATCTTTCATGCTATCTAGAAGATGATTGCTGATGATTTTAAACGCAAATATATATCAGGGAGAAGGGGAATAAGGGATGTTCATATTTATGTAAGAGTAGTACAATAATCTCTTTGTTCTTTCATTCAGAGATTACCATATAATAACAATATTACATCTGCAAGTTGTCGTCTTTACCTTCCAGGCTAATCTGCAAGTTTTCGTCTTTACCTTCCAGGTTGATCTACAAGTTGTAGTTTTCTATGGTCATTATAGTAACAATAATCTTTACGGAAGTTAGCAGATGTCAATGCAGATTAACGAGGCAAACAAATCAATATGAATTAAAAAAAAAAGCATGACATTAGAAGACTTCACCTACATCACTACTATGTTATGAGGATATTAAACCACTCATTATAGCCTATATACAATACAATTCCATAACACCGAGCAATCCCCTTCAAGGAGCTAGCAGCTAATACATGACATCTTTTCTGATAAGAACATGATAATATTGAGAACATGAAGTGAAACAAATTGTGGAAAATATGATGAGAGAGCAATTATAGCTAAAAAATTTATAAAAGTTGAGCTACTGCATCGTTTCTCTTTCCCATCAAATAACAAAAAAATGCTCAAGCACACATTTGATATGTATTAGACTCACCTTCACCCCCTCAAAAAAGAGTAGGATATAAATATTCATGTATATACACGTAACTTCTAGTTTGTTAACACAGTTATAGGGGAGTGCATGTGGATGTGATACTCAAGTTAATAGCTAAAAAAGCAATAATATGTCTTTGTGTCTTGCCTCCCTTTTAGCACATTGGGGCCCTACATGTAATGATCCCTCTGTTCAAACTACCTACCAGACACTTGAAAATTAGGCCAAAAATAAACCGCAATCATTGAAGATATGATAACAAAAAAAAAAAAGGTCAAGGTTTAAGTACACTGCTTACACTAGTTCACCAATACGTTTCAAAAAATCACACAAAGTTATACCACTCCATATGATGACCTATACAAAATACCATGCAGTGCCCACTACTTTCCAAAAAATTGGAAAGTAAGGATGGTTAACACAAATGCTCATAACCTAACATCACACTAAAGCTTTAAGTCCTTTTTTCAGCTTTGTCCTTATGATGCCCTCTAGCCCAGCTGAAGGATTAGTGATAACAAAAGCTAAATTGACAAACTCCACTATGCCCCTGCATTTTTTATTCATCTCCTCTCAAATCTAAACCACCATGTGAACTATCATTACTTGACAAAGAAAGAGGTCAGCCACGGACCATTTGAATTCTATATCAAGAAAACAAACCTCAAGCCTAAACTTTTCAATAACCTTTACCTTCAGTATGCAACGTCCAGATTTCTCTGTCAGCTCACCAATCAATTTCTTTGAAGGGCTCATAGCATTTAACTAGGGGTGTTCATGGTTCGGGTACCCGAACAAAAAGTGATTTTGGTTCGGGTACCTAAAATTTCGAGTCGACAAAATTGCGAACCGTATCTGAACCGAAATATTCAGGTAATTGAAATTCGGGTACCTGATAATTTCGGTTCGAATTTTCGATTACCTAATAACCCATTTTTTCTAAGATTTTTTTGCCTATAATTTTATTGCATCCATAATATAATTATTTCTATTTATGCTATAAACATTGTCGTATTGCGCCAAGTTGCACTTGAAATTATTACACAATATGACAATATCACCCGATATCTTAGCATCATTTGTGTTTGAATTAGCTCACACCTCTATAAGGCGTAAGCTTATTAATATCATATTCATGCCCAACCAAGTCAAGCAAAACAATGCAACAAAGTCAAAGTAATTGTCTTCTTCGGGTTTGAGAATATTTGACTTACAAAGTCTTAAGGAAATTGAGAAAATAAAAAAAGTTTTAAAAAATTAAAAAAATTCGAGTTTTCAGGTACCCGAATTCTCAAAACGTACGAACCGTACCCAAATCACTAACTCGAAAAAAATATCGGTTCAGGTACTTGAACTAAAATTTTTAAATATTTCAGTTTGGGTACCCGAAATTTCAGATCGGGTAGTGGGTTTTCGGTTCGGCTTACTGGTTACGGATATTTTTGAACACCGCTACATTTAACAAACAATCTTGAGTTGCAAAACTTCCAATTCCACACTATAGTAATTTTTTTAAAAGATGGAGGACAATGTGACATGTTGTTGAAGCTACAATAAAAGGGACTATATAAATAGCATAACATAAATGTGAATTCAAGCAAGTGCGTACAAACTACTTGAGCGCTGCCTAAATGCACTAAATCTAGCCCCCTCCTTTTCTTTACCCTCTCAGTTAATAAATGGCCCCCAAGACCGAACTTTTACAAATAGCACAATTTTGAAAGAATTTGATAAAACCAAGGATCAATCTCTTTTGAAAGAACAATAATTATAAAACTACTATGAGACTTCTTTCACTCGACAAACTTAAGTTCAAACTTGTTTTATACAGCAAATGAACGGTTTATACAGTTTACACATATCAAATACAAAATGTCTATACAGTTCATGCATTTGCATGTACTTATCAAAGGGGCTAAATAAAACTTTGGTAAGCAAAAGGGACCTCGTATTACTTTTCCCGTATTTTTTATCCATTCTTTTCTAACCCTTTCCCAATTTATTTTAAATATTTCCAACTTCATTAAAATATTTTTGAAAATGTTAGGGACTTTCCAAATAAAGACCTTGCTTATCAAGGGCAATATTACTTATATCAATTCCCTTTAATATTTATATAAGCAAGATCCACCTAATGTTGTTGATGAAACTGTTGTTGTGGTTGTGTCATTATAGGTGAAGCACATGAAATGAGCTGAGGGAAATGTGGCGAAATATAGTGTTTAGAAATGTAGAGACACACTGTAAATGTTTTCCATCCTTAAATATAGGAAATTATTAATAATATCATAAAAAGAAATCCTACAGAAACCTAAAAATAATACTACAATAGCAACATAATCTTCCCTAGGAAAGAAATGTTTTTAATCTCATGACATCCATTTTCAAATTTTCCAATGCTCTATCCAAATAATTCTCTTTAAAAAGTAGGCCCAAGATCAATCCAGCTACTCTACAAGCCCATACAATCGAAACTTAAGCAATGGAGTCAGAGTAATTTACTCTAAACCTACCTGATAAATATCACCAAGATCTTTAATTGGCTTGTATGGAAGTGGTATAGAAAAGGATGGGGGAAAAGTTTATATCATATACAATTAGAGCTGACAGAGACGACACAACAATATAACATGGACCTAACCATAAATTATCAAAAGAAATAAGAGTTGAACATAACATGAAGCAATTTTGACCTGAAATGGGTTTGATCGTTTCCTGTGAAAGCATGTTATTTAGTGCTTTGGGGTAAATTCAAACTAATTTCAAGATGGACCATAAATTGACATGATTATTAAATAAGCCAACTTGAGCCAACTAGTTTGTCAGTTCTAAATACACTCATCATTTCATTAACATGCTTATTATTTGTTTTATTCATTCATACAGGTTTGTGACAAAAACTTTTCCACTTTGCTTAATAGCCAGGCAACCTTAATCAACCTGTTTGTTATTGCCACATACAATCCTCATTATTATTCGATTTATTCATTCATACAGGTCTGTGCCTTATAATCACTGCCCAGATTTCATTCTTTTCATTCTTTTTCACTCTGGACAAAAATTTTGTTATTATTTACTCCTTGTGAGACTTTTTCCACCAATGGCATCACTGCATAGATGGTAAAGGATTTTTGGACAATAAAAGCATTTTGGAATAAAATGATGCGAAGGGAATGATGAGGTCAAAGATTATATGAACAGAAATAGGGCGTAAGGATGAATCACTCCAAAAGATTGGTAACAAATATAACTGTGAAACAAATATAATGAAAGAAAGCATGCTTGCTAGGTAAAAGATGAAAGAAATGTCACAAATTTCTCTATCTTAGAGATAGAGAACCATTATGTTATCCTTTTAAAGTTTGTATGGTCAAAACTTAATTATGAAGCTGTGAAAGATAGTTCTAATTTAGTGTTATTGCATCTTCTTTGTTACTCGATATTCCCTCATCCCCAACCATCAATTTTTCATCAAGGGACAACATAAATCAATAAACAATTAGCAAATAAGCCATAACAAAGTTCAGATAAACTAAGAAAAAAAATGCTACCTATATAGTCTTTCCACGATCAGTCTCACTAGATATAAGCACCACCTAATTTAGGACAATAGCAATAGTGTATGATTAGAATTATAAAATGTGAACAAACATGAGTAATTATCAAGAGCAAAATGGTCCTGATAAGCAAATTAGCTCACAAACCCCTATCTTAATAGACCAAATTCACCAATCATATATACATATGAAAGTGAGTCTAAACACTATGGTCATGACATAGGTCATGTTAAGCATTTATTAAGATTTTATTTTAAAATAAAATTTTAAATAATATGTGATTTAAAGTTATTATAATAAATAGTATCTTTTCAACTACTTCAATGAAGAAAAAATAAAAATAAATTACAAATATGTTAATATTATTATTTCTAAAAATTTAAATAATATTTCTGAAAACATTTTAGCTAAAATTTTAAAACAAATCATGCGTAGCATGAGTTTAGAGGGTAGTAAATATGAAAAAATGTCAGGACAGAGACAAGGGAAAATGAATTCCACGAAATTAAGCATCAAGCCTTACAGTAGCAGGTCCATCAGTTAACCACATAAATTTGGAAACAATTAGCAAACCAGCCATAAGGAAGATCAGATAAACTAACACAATTCCAAAGACAATAGATGTAAATTCTTGAAATTACAAGAGAAAAGTGAACAATATAGTCATACAAATGCAAATAAAGAAACATTGAGAAAGACAATAAATATACTACCTATTGAAATCAAGGAAAAAAAAGGAACTAATCTCAAGCTAGCAATTACAAATTTTATCCTTTAGCTGGGGAAACATGAAGGGAAAATTAAAAAAATAGAGAAACAGAGTGCTGATGAAGGGACCAACCTTCAACCGAGGCAAAAAATAAATTATACCATGGAAAAAAGGAAAAAAACATGGGAACAGTGGAGAGCTAACGAAACATGCAACAAGGGTAAAGAGAAAATAGTGAAGAAAATAACCCAAGATTCATGGTGTCAACATCAATCCAAACTCTAGTCCTCAAACTTTACCAATCCCTCAACCTTTACCAATTCCATCTCATTTAAACTAGTTCAAAAAAAGAAAAAAAGGGGGGACAATGAAGAACTACTGAAACATGCAGCAAGGGGAAAGAGAAAACAAACAAGAAAATAACCCAAGATATTCACAGTATCCACATCAACCCAAGTTCTAGTCCGTGAACTTTACCAATTCTATCTCATTTAAACTAGTTCAAAAAAGGATGTTCTAGTTTAGTTGACTTTGCTGACAGATCTTAAACTGCCCAAAATTTCAATGTCTCAAATAGACTTTCATAGGCTAGAAAGCAAACCGCTAAGATCATTCTTCAATATACATTCCCATAACGCCTCAGAATATCATCAAGAGCCATAAAATTTTCCAAAGCTCAATTAGAACACCCAATAAAAAGTTCCCAGAAATTTGGCCCCTTAAAAAAAAAAAAAAAATCTTACCATCAAGGCAAACAGGAGCCAACCAATAGGAAAACCTAAATGCAAATTGTGGAGAGGTTCACAGGAAGAAATGAGTGAAAGAAAGAGCGAGAAGGCAATAGTCTCTCACTCTATGTACATCCAGCTGTGGAAAGTGACTGGGAACTGACTGATCCCCTTTCCCTCCTCATCAAATTCTTTATGAACAAATATACACTAAGTTGAAGTTAATTACTAATTTGCCACTTGCTGTCAATCCACGGTAACTCCTCTTATATATTTTAAGTTCTTAGGATGTGTAGCGTGGCTTAGATGATGACATAACACATCAATATATGGTATTTTCTCATTTGGAGGCTAAAATAGCATATTATGAGACACAATTACCCTTGCATTGTCTTTCCCTCCATACAAATACCAAACCTTAAATTAATAGATTAAAAAACCTAAATGTCTTCAATTCCCATCTCCTTCCCTTTGAGCTCTTACTCATGTCCCTCCCCTGACCTAGAAAGTAGGGGTGTGAAAAAAAAATAATAAAACTGAAAACCAAACTAAAAATTCAAAAAAACTGAACCAAAAAACTGGTTAACCGAACAGATTTTCAAAAAAACTGTTCGGTTAGCCGAACTGAAAAAATCGTAGTTTTCGGATGGTTTGAAAATACGGCTAGCCAACGGTTAACAGAATCGAAATTAAAATTTTTTAAAAAATTTGAAACATAAAAAATGAAAAATTTAGGTTAAAAAGTACACTTTTCATTGTTTGTGAATGGTAACCAAAATTAATTTGTATAAAAAACTTTCAAACATAAAAAAAACGAAAATTTAGGTAAGAAACTATATTTTTAAATTATTTATGAATAGTGAATTGATCACCGAACAAAACAATCGGCTAACCGAATAGAAAACCAGCTACGTGGCTTTTTCAATTCGGTTAGGGTTCGGGTGTTGGACGAACCAAAATTTTCGGCTAATCAAAATCAGTTAAGCGAAATTTTTAGTTTGGTTACGGTTCGGAATTTTATTGAACAGAAAAATTGATAAACCCATTTTTAGTTAACCGAAGCTCAATTAACCGGTTTTGCACACCCCTCTTAGAAATCATGGAAGGAGCTCAAAAACTCTGAAGTTTGAAGCTTTAATTTTAGTGTACCTTTAATTTCTTTGTGTCGGTAATCATCAATCTTGCATTGTGTCACTCCTTTCCCTTTTCTCTCTATTGAAGCTTTAAAAATTTACAGCTACAATAGCTTCTCATGATTCCTCCTCAAGATCTATGAACAACTAGTGGTTAAAAGAGTAGTATTACAATTGTCAACCATCTAAGAAAGCATAATTGAGGATTTAAAGGTCAAAAAGGAACCCTACTATTCCCTATTTTTATGGCCATGATTCCACTTCTTCATGTGGGAGTCAGATGCTCATCTAATTAATAAGAGGTAAGAGGATGTGAAATAAGAAGAAGTGGGGAAGTGTTCAATTGAGGAAGTGAAAAACAAGCTCTTCGAACAAATCGTTGAACATATGGTGTGCATTCTTAAGATCCAGTAATTTGCAGGTCACCTACTTTCGCTATTTGCTCTGGAAGTAAACTAGGTTCCACATCCATTTTGGGTTTCCTTTTCAATCAATTTGAATCCTCTCTCCTCATCTTCATATAAACTTAATTCCATCGACATTATCCAAAAATAATCTAGCCTTAACCCAACCAAAATTAGGATGATTTCCTCACATGGGCATGGCTAAAAATTTGATTTTGGAGGGACAAGTTTTGTGGGCATGACTCGTAGTAGTAAGTGATTAAGAAAAAGTGCCTGAAAAATTAAGAGATTATATAATTGGGATTAAGATAGAAAGAGAAGACCAACATGAAAAATGCCACGAGCTTTGAATTTTGGTGGGGAGGAGAGAGAAGGTAGAGAGAAAGGGAGAGAGAGCAGGAGAAAAATGATGGTGGAAGAGAGGTATTCAAGGTGGATCTTGTTTATGTACTTGTTGAACTTGGTGTACTTCTATTTTCCATCCTCCTTTTGTTTTGATGAAGAAAGAAGATAATGGTGGAGGAGAAGGACGAAGAGGGTTAGAGAATAAGAGAAACATTAAGGGTGTTTTGGTCAGTTTGATTAATATTTAACAACGTCAGTAATGCAGGGACGATGTTTGGATATTCTTTAAAATATAAGGGCATCACCTGAAAAAAGTTAAAAAAAATTAAACATACAATAGGAACGTCAAATGTTTAGGATCACCAAATCGAATTTGCTCAAAACATTTCATAACGAATATATTAATTAAAGTTAGAATTTGGATATTTGAGTGTAATGATGATTCATAAATATACATTTCTTTATTTGCATAGTATAGTACAAAAATGTGGTTGAATTTATACTTACATTATTTCTAAATTTTCTATACTATTTGTATTTGAAAGATAGATATGCTAAAAATGTTCAATTAAATTAGTTTAATGGACTAATTATTTTTCAATACTATTAGATGTTATGAGAAAACTTGGCAACCACAAATATATGAGTTAGTAATTTGGAGAAATTTGGAAAGCAAATTCATAACACTTCCATTTCAAGAAAGGGTTAAGATTAGCTTTTAAAGAGAATGCATAATAGGTCAAACGGCTAAAAATAGAAGCTCTCAAAATCACAAGCTTGAAATAACTCATTTTGCATATGCTAATAAGGGAACCAACTGCCACAACATTAAATGCACTTGAAGCCAAGCCTCCTAAGGATAAAGAGGCCGAAATCTAAAGACTGTTCCCAAGGCAAAAACAAATTTTCAATTATGTGAGACTGCAATGAAGGACTCTAAACTAGCTCGGAGCCATTAGAAAGAACATTCAAAAGCCCATCCAATGGCTCATTCTCCAACAACAACTGTCTACTTGTTGTGAGAAGTTTGTAAATAGAAGACAAAGTTGAAGGTGCAAGAGACTCAAGCTAATATTATAAGTGTTCCATTGTACTCTTGAAGTTCATATTGCAAATACACTTGTAATCATTACACACCTCATGAGACAAGAGAGTTGATGACACTTTCTTCTAAGCATACAACACAATTGGTGCATTGTGTTGCTTGAGAATTAATTTAGTCAAAAGCTGTCAAAGAAAAACTTTGCATGTGTGTTGTCAAAGCCCTAGCGAGGACACTGAATTAGTGTATCTTAAGCAAGTGATTTAAATCTTAAGTGGGAGCCTTAGACAGAGACAAAATTTGATTAAGAGGGTGAACTTTGTGAAGAACTCATGTGTGCTGTATTTTCTACTTTTATCTTGTTTACTCAAAATCTCATACTATTCACTTTCAATGTCTCTTATCTATGCTCATTTGTTCGATTTAATATCAAAGGTTTAATTTGTGATTTTAATTTATCACCTATTCAGCCCCATCTACCATGAGTACCAGTTTACCACTACTTTTAGGACTAGCATGTGCCACATCACAAAATGAATAGAGGTGAAGGGGCGATAGGAAGGTTCACCTAAAGAGGTACCTACCAACATGCAAGCTTAGAGTCCGTTCAACATTTGAACTTTTTTTTTTGGGGCTCGAATCAAACATATCAAAGGGATTATTTAAAAAGAAGACAAATAAGTTTGGATCCTCTCTCTCAACAATGAAAATGACATAGCCATATCTATGTAAATGTACTAAAATAAAATGAACTCTCTTTTCCATTCACCACATCCCTCACATAGTGGAATTTTTCTATTTTTCATCCTCGTTATTAGATAAGTCTTGAGATTTCATTTTGATTCTTTTTCTTGCATCTTTAGCATTATTCTTTTTTGTCTTTTTAATTAAACAAAACAAAATATATAATAAAACATTATGATTTCTAATATAACCTAAAATTTGGCTATCACTGATAATATCAAAGTTACTAAAAAGTATTATAATAATGAAAGATACTGTTTTCCATAGATATGTACAGAACTCAATATGTTAATATTTTTAATAATAATTGCAGCTATTAGCAAAGAATCTTAACTATGACGGCTGTAAAGTATGATATTATATTTATGATTTATTTTTTATTAAATATTAATGTATTTATCATAATGAGAATTGTTGAATTTCTTAATTAAAGAATAAAAAACTCACAATTTAAAATAAAAAGAGTTACATAAATAAAACTCACCCATAATGCCCACTTGTACATGTCCACATTGCACTCAGTCTCAACTTTTCATTCCATTTTCACTGCATTTTTAGCTTTATATATATCCTCAATTCTTCATTTCTCTTTCGATGCCAATTGTTTTGCCTTTTTTCTCTAAGGCTATATTCAAAAACAACGTTTTAAGTAGTGCTCAACTCTTTGACTAATTCAAAATACTTTTACTTCTTATTTTATTGTTCGATAAAGTAGCATTTCATGTCAACCGACACCGTTTATGATAGTAAAATGTTACTAATGTTAACACTTCACTTGTGAAATCAGTGTTGCACTGATTCTTATTTAATCGGGCTCTTATCTGGCATTGAATTCCATGCCTCACTATTGTCGACCCATAAGCTAAGCTTATTATCAGTAGTGCTTATCTCTTTTGGGATTCTCGCATGATTTTTAATTAATTATACTCAAAGCATGATAACCCACTAAGGCCTTTGTTTTGTTGTTTGCCCAAAAAGGTAGAGATACTCCTAATCAATCTTGTGAAAATTGATGTAATTTTTGCATTTATTATTTCCATAAAATTAACATTTTGATCTAAAAGAATCGAGAGTAGTAGCAATAATAATGGCAATGGCAATAAAAATATCGTGCCTTTTCCATCATTTTATATTTATAAGAGGCTTCAATAGCTAATTTAACCTAACATAATTTTATCAACCCACTAGTTAAACAACTATATGCTAACAGGTAAAATGTAAATAGCTATCCACTACTAAAACTTCTATCCACTATCCAAACAATTGTCAGCTACTTAAACTACTATTTTTGTCAAATGAGGCCTAACTCTTCAAGTAGGTTTTAGCAACTTTCTTTTTTCATTTTAAAGCAAATTATGAGAAATATCCATTAAACCACACATATTTGTGAATACACCTTGACTTGTATCCAAAGAGAAGCACAAAATTGCATTATTTACAAATTTTCACTTAAGTTCTAAAAATTATTCCTTTTTTCAACAAGATGAATTTTAAATTTTACAATACCTCAAAATTTTAATGTTTAATGTATCAAAAATTATTATTTAATATGGGCATATGCAGGGTTCAAAAAGTGATCCTTTATGAATAATTTTGTATTTTAAATAGTCGGCCCAAAATATTATGGGTTGGATTGATAAATATGGACTTTACCTATTATTTTTGGCATCTCTACTAATTTAGTATCATTGTATACAATTGTTATTATTTGATGTTATTATCAATGTATGTACCATTAATGATATTTTTGTGTTAACCATCTATTTTTCATGGAATTTACCCATTGATCTTACACCTTTTCTTGCGAGTAATGATTGGATTTGGTCAATGATGCATGATCATCTTGTTCGTTTCTTTTCATATATGTTTGTTGTGGGCTATCCTCTTGATTCGTAGGTGTCTTGAACCTAATGTGAGGGTGCGAAAATGATTCTTGACTAATGGAGCTGGGGGAGAGAGTGAGAAGCCAAGGAATAATAAGTTAATGGCTAACATGGACATGTAAGTAAAAAGAGGCTAAGAATCTGCGACACAAGCGCCCACGTTGAGGAGTGCAATCGTGTTGTTACCCAAATTTCCTATAGCGATTTCTCACAAGCGAAATGGCCACCCGAGTTGTCTACCACGGCCATGTTGTGCCTTGCTAGTTTTGGTTCGATATGGCTACTCGTGCTGTTTAGCATGACTATGTCCTTACTATGTCGGTGGCGGCTATTTTTTATTTTATTTTAAAGCATTGGTGTGTGTCTCATTTGGACACATCTTTCATATAATTTTCTTTCATGTTCTAAGTCGGATTTTAGAGTATTATTGAGCAGGTTAATTAGTTTGCTTTGAATATTATTATTTGCTAATTTCAAGTTTTGTACTTCTTCAGTTTATTAGAACCTTTGTGTTTTTTCCCTCAATCTTTCTCTTGATTATTATTATTTCAGTTCTTTATTAGTCATTGATATGATGTCTTATGTTGATTGTGACTAAATCTTCCAATTTAGGTTGAGATCAATGTCAGTTGTGTTATTATATCCTATTCGTTCACTACATGCCTAATGAATTACTTAAAAGAGGGCACATTTGTTTGTATTCAGGTTTAGGGGAATATGGAAAGACTAAACCTTTACCTAGCGTGACTTAATACACAATTAGGATTTCATATGAAAATAACTGAAGCTCTAATTGTGGTTTAAGACTATGTATCTTGTGATACTTTAACTTTTAGTTCCATATGTAGACACAACTTTCGAGCCTAAAATAAATTAAACAAGAAATTGAAAAACAAATTGAAATTTTTTTATTGATATTATATGCATGGGTATAGTCTCTGTATTTAATGCAATGAAAGTAATCCTCTGATTCGGTCTCTTTCAAGAATCAGCCACTGACAAAGTCAAGTTAGACTGCCTATAATTCACCCCTTCGGGTGCGGCCCTTCCCCGGACCCTGCGTGAATGCGGGATGCTTGTGCACCGGGCTGCGCTTGATCTTGCGAGAGAACTTAGGAGGCTTAATCTCAATCAAGAAAAAATATCTGATCTCCGAAAGTAGATGACACACACTTGAAGTGCTTATTGCCTTCTTTGAAAAGGAGAATTCTTGAGCTGTAGTGAATTTTAGATTATTGATCCCTTAATTGGAGGGGGTGGGGGGAAGCTAACTATTTATAGAGAAACTAGAGTTAGGGTTTTCCTCTTAATTATCTCCCCTAAAAATAATCATTTATTTTTGGCTTCATTTGTGACACGTGATGCTTTTTTATTGGGCATTATATATTTATATTAAATATTTCATTTAATGAACCGTCATAATTAGTTTGACATTGGTGCACTATATTGGGCGAAGTAAAAGCATTTAATTTTTCACGTGGCACATTTGGATTAGTTAGAAAACTTTCCTTCTACAAACTCGCCTTTGGAGAGTTAGTCACACACACGAACCTTGAGTGTTTAGAACGATTAGGCCTCGAACACTTGATAGATGCAAATGATCGGAGATTTGACAAGTTTTTTTTCATTTTTCAAGGAACCCAAATTTAATGGGTTGGACTTGAATCAGATAAGCATATAAATCAGACCTCCACGAGGTGACAGATTTAGTAGGCTCCATCCCTTTTTTTAAACTTCTTTTTCCTCCTTTTTTGGTTTAGGACCTGTTCTTATTGAAATACCAATAGTAACCAGACATTTTTTTAACCTATGATAATCTTGCTTTGAAATTTATGATAAAACAAGTTAAGTGTCAAAAGAACAGACCACCTTGGAATTAGGGCAGGAGTATATAGATGATCAATTGCCATAGACTGACCCCTGAATTGCTTGTAATCCATCCTCCACCGCTCCCTCATTGTGACTTGAAATTTCACTTATTGCCGTTACGTTAATTTTTCAGTAAGATGCAAAGTTAAAGGAAGGGCAAGAGACGGGTATAAAACTCTTAGCCAACAATTTCTAATCACAAACTTCTTGACAGACTTTTGAATTTCATTCAATATATCTTTGCCACTGTAGTCTTGCTTGGCATTCACCTAACCTCACTTCTCCTCTCTCTCTCTCTCTCCCTCTCTCTCTCTCTCTCTCTCTCTCTCTCTCTCTCTCTTGCCTGCTCTTTCTTTTTTGGGAAAATTCCTTTATGCAACGTAGATCGATTTGATATATCAAAACCTGATTTGGTGCTTGGATGCAACATTGAAGATTACATTGGTTATGTTTTGTCATCCCATCTTCCTAAACATGTGTGAATCTATTGGTTGATATTGACTAAGAGGTTATGGAGAGGATACACACAGGGGGAGAGAAGAAGAGAGAGAGTATAGAATTCTCAATTGATAATCTTAGGTTCTAAATTTCAAACTTTGAAATTTCATGATGTTGACCTTATCCCCTTCTAACTTACTTGTACTTCTAAATTTTCCTTTGCTTTTGGGAGATTTAAAGCATGCTCTATTTTGTTGCTTTGTGGCCATGGAATCTCTCGCACAACTTTAATTTGATAATTTGAGGAAAATTAATCCAACTTGTTGTTTCAGATGCGACTAACACTCTATAGCAATTTTATTTCACATATGTTCGAGTACTTCGCTTTGGTTGTTATGACTCTAAGACTCATTTTTGTTGGTTTATTTTTTAATACTTTAAATACAAGAATAAGGCTTTTTATTTGCCCTTTTTCCTTGTTGATGTGTCAAAGCATCATAATGTTGAGAGTAGTAACCCATGTGAATTGTGAGTGCTTGCCTCTCCAATTTGTCTTCTTGTGCCATATACTGCCTTTAATTATCATATGTCTATTTGCAGTAATGCAAATTGCTTAGTAACATGTTTAGAAACACATTTTTATTTAATTTCCTTCAACAAAGCATAACCCAATTCTTGGACTCTCGAGGATTTACAATAGTCAAATCCATGAGTTCGTTGACATTAGGCTTCTTTCAAAGTACTTGATTTTTAATTGTTTTGCTCATTAATTCCTTTTTTGATGTGAAGCAAGCCATCAAGTTCAATCTTCACCTTCAAGTCAAGATCATAATTCAAGTGGGTGAAATAATGACTGTTGGAGATATGGTTGAAGGAGTTGGTCCGCCAAGGTCCTTCTTTACTTCAGACTTTGAGGGAGTCTAAGTAAACTTAGGTGAGCAATGAGGCAGTTAGTAGCCTTAAATAAGGAGTTTAGCTAATTTCCTCCATACCCACTTCATTTTTACTTTTCAAGATTTTAGGAAGAAATTTTCTCCAAATTATAGTTCCATTTTGAATGGGCAAATAGGCTCCAAATTTTACTAAACTTATATTGCAATAACCCGACCCTAACCCATGTTTATTTATTTAAGTCATATTTATTTATTTAATTAATCATGTTTATTCATTTAATTTATCAAGTTTATGGATTTAAATCACTCATGGTTATTTGTTTAACCAAATCATGTTCAGTAATTCAATTACCCTCAATTTATATATTTACCAAATTACCTTATGCCATTTAAATTTTTCTCATTCATTTATCGTATTTAATCATCTCGGTTGGAGGATATTTTATTTGGGTCCCATTTCGCAATTCAAGTTTCATTGTTTGTTAATTCAAGTTTCGTTGATTGATTAAATTTCAGATGAATCGATATTAGGCCTCAATGATTATGATTGAGCATTAAGTTATTTTTCATAATGTCACAAAAAATTAACATTTAGCCATGTAAAAATATTTAGGCTCAAATTCATTAAGTTCAGCCCAATTCATTTGGGCCCGATTTGTGGCCCGATTTATTTTGGGTTAAAATTTTGGCCCGAACATTTTGGTGTGATTAAATTAAGTTAATTACTATCATTTGTGCCTAATTTTAATTAGCAAAAAGATCTTTTGGAAGGATAAAATTTCAGCCAAGGGTTAGAATTATCAAAACAAACACAAAACCACCCAAAAACTCCATTTTCTCTCTCCTCTTTCTCTCTCCCTCGCGGCAGTAAGGCAGCCCCTTCTGGTGGTTTTTCGGCCAGTTTTCTAGACAACCCCGATGACCTCCGACCCCCCCCAACATCCTAGTGCCACAAGCCACCATCCTCCATCATCAAAACCACTAAATATCGCTACCATCTCTACTTTTTCCAAGTTCAAAGTGAGTAATCTTGAAATTTGTTTTTGTTGGTTTTGATTTTGTTCTAGTTTTGATTCTTGTTTTAATGCTTATGATCATTGATCATAATATTTTGATAAGAAATAAGAGTTATTTTGGTGTTGATCGTGGTAAAGTTGAGCTTGATTCATGCTAGGGTTTAGGGATGATCATGTTCATGCAAGCTTAAGTTAAAACCATGTTTATGGATTGATTTGTATTTGATTTTATAATTCTTAGTTTTATTGATGATTATGATGATGCTTTTGGTGATTTGGAATGATTTCAAGTGAGGATTTATATGAAAAGAGAGGGAAAAGTCAAAGCAGTGAGGCTGGAAATTTCAGCAAAACAGGGAAGAGTTCACGATTAAACTGGTAATGATTAGCCCATTGCAAAATTATGACTTTTGATGGATAGATAGATCAGTGTGTTAGATTTCAAATGCCTCTTGAATCGCCTTAATCTGAGGTCTGTGGATAAAGTTATGGTCATTTTACCGAGACTGCGCAGAATGGACTAAAAACTAACACACTTGTATTTTAGCCTATTTTGGGAACTCTATTGTGGGAATCATATTTTGTATTGTAAATGAACATTTTTCAGGACTTTTTAATCTTTTCATATTGGGTTTTAGGTCTCCATTTGAGATTTAGAATGAAAGTTATGAATTTTTGAATTGAACTGACCTGCTTGGGTGTAAATCAAGTTATTATTGCCATTTCTGTGCAGTGTATACTTCGAGGAAAACTCTAAAAATTTTATTGTAGATTATCCATATTATTTTCGAATTTCCTGTAAGATCTCATGAATTTTGGTTGAGTCTTTTGAGTTTGGTGATTTTTGAAAGCATTTTGAGTAATTGTATAAAGAGCAATAATAAAGATTAAGTGAGATTGATTATGCACTCATTTTGTGTATTTTGGGCCAAGTCATTTAACGGGCAAATGAATATTCATGGACTTTCATGGAGCTTTTAGCTTGATTAATGAGAAAAAAGAAGATAAATATAGAATTTGGGAGCTTATTTATGAGCTTTGAATCAATTATGGATTTTACCAAGAAAATACCAAGTTTGGTGAACTTAATAGCTTCTATTGAGTTCAATGACTCATTTGGGGTGGAATTCTATATCTAATGGATTTACAAATGAAATATGAGAAGTGGGGAGAGTTGTGACTCAGAAACCATGTTCATCAGACCAAGTTATTACAATTTATGCTATTTTGAACCAAGATATATCTCTCTTGGCCTCAAACCTTTATTACTTACTTAGTTTAGCATATATCAAATATATTTATCAAGCCAATCTAGTATACTTGCTGTTATCTTGAACCAAGTTATACATCCGCAAGCCTTAAACCCGTATCAGTAACCTATTTCAGAAAAGGCCATAACCTCTCTCTCAATTATCACCATCAAGGCCTTTTCCTTTGTAATATTGTTTATCTCATTGTGGACTATTTTACTTCTATTTACTTTATATTGGATTTAATTACTTTTATCAATTCAGTTTTGAAGTTATATTAAAGTACTCACGTTATGTATACCATTTAAGTACTTAATTTCTGTTACACATACTTTTACTTACTCAATTATGCGAGTAAGGATCATTTACTGACTACACATACTTACAATGACATTTATGAAACAGAGTTGAGGCCTAGTTATCGTTCCTGTTATACACAAGTGTTATCAAGTCAGAATATATTTATCAAGTCAGATGACATTTATGAAACAGCTGACTTGTATCAAGTCAGATAACATTTTTAAAGACTTAAAGTACGTCCATTGCCTGTATCTTCAAAAAGCAGATCATGTTTATCAAGTTAGAACTCTTAATGAGTTTACTAATGAATCAGTTTATTCAGTAATTTGCCATTTAACTTGTGACCCCGTCAGTCATAATCTATAGGGCGTCAGCCCATCATTTGCCTGCGTGGTTTTAGGCCAACTCTCAATCAGATTGGCAGGCGTACACCTTTGTATAGATCATATCATTGCAAGAGGTTCGCATCCAGATAATAATGAGCAATTCAGTAATATTTTACTTTTATTTTCATTGTTATTGCCAACTAAATGAATTGCAAAGACGGGTACCCATCAACAGTATTTCTATGCTCATTTTACAATACAAGAATACATGTACTGAGTTTTTACTCATATTTTTGAATTGTTTTCATGTTTTCCATTTTAGGTGATGAAGTATCACATGTTTCTCCATTTAGCAAGCCCTTTTGGAACTCGCCAGATGCTCACAGTGGATTCAGCATAGCATGAATATTAGAATCGACCTCAGGGTCAAGTTGGATCTGTATTCAATATAATTGTATAGTGTGGAGTGCAAGTTATCACATGGTATGATTAAGTCGATGGTATTGAAGTTGGACTATTATGGACTTTGGTCTTGAAGTGTTTCAGTTAATAGATTTTGTGATTGTGAATATGAGTTGCAAGATTAAATGGTTTTAGTGAGCCTTGTCCTTATCAGGACGGCGATAGCGCCTTCTTTTATTAAGTATTCTGCTGCAGTTTTTCGTAAATCATGTTATTAGCTTTTTGGAGGCGTTACATATATTAATGGATAGCCTAGCTGCCTAGGATGTCTATTTCCCAACGAGCTATGGCTTGCTTTTAGATTTTGAGAATTAGGTGAGTTATAAAGATAAAATCGAGAAAAGGTCAATGTAGGTTTGATTTTGCACGTTTTTTATTATGATCTTCGTTGAGCAATCACATGGGCAGCCAGTATTTTGTTATTGGTTAGTGGATGTCCCCAACTAATTGTCCCTTGAAGGTAACCACCACATTCCTCCATTGGGATGGTAAAGGATTTTACCAAGTAAGGACATGTATAAAAAAAATTCTAACGTTGGAATTTAGTTAGTACTTCCCAATTTCTTTCTTTTAGTTGTACAACTAGCTAAAATTTTATTGGTTGATTTTTCTTGTAATTCTATTGATTGTTTCTAAGCTTGGAGAGGATGGCACCCAAGATTAAACTATATATTGGTTTGATCCCTTGTACAATTTTCAGATTTGAAATTTTGATTAAATGAGCTTGTTGCTTATTATCTCTCTTAACAAAAATCTCGTTTTGTTTATTTCCCTACGAGAGTGATGAATATGAGTCTTCACTTTATTCCAATCCTTGATGTTTAGGCTTTATAGGGCTAATTAGTGGGTCAATTTATCCAAGTTACTTTTATTTTACAAGTTCTTGGTCAGAAATTCACTACTCTTGTGGGCTTTCTCCTTGGTTCTTCTTGGGGTTTTTTTTTATTCATCTTCAACGGAAATTCGCTATTAGTTTTATGCCTTTATTTGGTCTAAGGTTTTCTCACATGCTTCAAATGTTGTCAGCGCACAAAGATCCTTGATTTTAGGCAAGGCTGCCAAAACCAAGTCGATGAGCGAACCAGCCATGTTAGCGGGTCAATTATGGGACTGGATGAATCGGTTCGACCGGATAAAATTTGTTTATTTGGATTAGATAAATTATGAGTTACTTATTATTTATATAACTAAATTTTAACTAAAATATGTATAAAAATTCAATGAATACTATCATAAATGATTAATTTTTAATCTCTAATGTTTTAAGGTAAATAAGTCATACATTTATAAAATTCTTCTTTAGCTTTCATGGACTTTCTTATGACTTAAATAGATGCAATTATTTATTTTGAAAAGAAATTAATGATGTAGAGGATGAAAACTTTTTAGCATTGATAATATGCAATAATTTAATGGAAGAGGAAAATTGGAAAGAACAAAAAAGATAATCATTTGTAAATCAATGAAGGTAAGCCTACTATTAGTCAACAACAACACCAACAACAATAACAATAATATAGTAACAAACAAAAATAGAACACAAATAGTTGGTGGCTCATGTGGTTGGGGACCTTGCCAGTGACACATCTTAAGGGTTGGTGGGAAGGGTTTAAATCTCATTCCTGACATCCTTGTTTTTAATATGGAGTTCCGACTTGAACAAAAAAACCCTTGGGTCAAAAACCGATATGAGTATACGGTTCACTTAAGAAAATTGCCCGGTTTAACTAGCTCTTGACCGGTTCAATTGTACATTGATTTGTTAGCTATGATCGGAACGGATTACGGGGCTATTCACAGGACAATCGGTTGAACCAGCTGGTTCGGTCCGATTCTGGTAACCTTGCATTTTAGGTAAACATGAAAACCTTCAAGCGTTGTGCTTGATTTGTTACTGCCATTTTTCTTTTCTATTTTCAATTAGATCTTCTTCCTTAATCTCCTTATTTAGCCCACCAAGAAAGCCCTAATACGAGGCCAAAGACACCTTCACCCTCGATACAACCCAAAAGCTCCATAAAATAGCTTAACCCCATAGAAATAGCTAAAAACCTTAAAAAAGAACCCAAAAAATTGGTATGGTCTACCCGTGTTGCTTAACATGCTAGTACTACATCTCGCTTCTTGAGTTTTTACTCCCAGAGACTTGGCACTGTGTGCACATGCTATTAAGCATGCCTATGCCATATTCCAGCACTAGGTAGAGACTTGGCATGACCTCTTATTACCTCTTAGCACACTTGTGCCACCTCCTAATCTTTCATTTTCTGCCCGTGCTGCCTCTATGCCCGATTTTTCATCCCTCTTTATACCCATAAACACTACCAATCATGACCAATGAAAGAGATACTTTTCATTGTAGGGGCATTCCCCTTGCACAAACCTATAAGATAAGGAGTTATAAAGCCATCATCGAACTTTAAGAGCAAGTAAGAAAGCTCACAAGGGATCTTGAGCAAGTAAGAGGATCCGTATCTACTTGAAAGAGAGGTAACCATAACCATGATATGGCTATTGGCCCCATTGATATTGCCTATTCCTTATCCCATAAAGATTATGATAATAAGGGGAGAGGAGTTAGGAGAAGATGGCATCCAAGAGATTACCTTAGAAACCTCAAGATTGAGGCCCTGAAATTTGATGAAAATCTTAACTTGGATAACTTTGTGATTTGGTTCAAGTTATTAAAAGGATATTTAAACTTAAGGAGTATAGTGAAGAGATGTCTTCCAAGTTGGTTGTTCTTAACATGAATAGATATGCATCCTTGTGTATAAGGACTTACAGAAGAATAGGGCAAGAGAAGCTAAATCTAAGATCAAGACATGGTCTAAGCTTAAGAAGCACATGAACAAGAGATTCTTACTATCCTTATATAAATAAGAACTCTACTTCAAGATCAACTCTCTTAGCTAAGAGAATCTCAATGTGGAAGAGCATATTAGGGGGTTTGAGCATTTCCAAATTTGGGTTGGGTTAAATGAAGAATGCAAGCTTACCATTGTTAGATTCATCATGAGTAATCATTTAGCATTGTAACAAAGGTGGACTCACAACCTTGTTCATCCTTTGATGAAGTTTGAAACCTTACTACTAAGATTGAAAAGCAACTTAAGGACAAAAAAAGCTTCTAAACCAGTTCCTACAATTGCCCACAAATCACCACCAAAGATTTCTAACCCAACACCAAAGTTGACATCAACCTCACACCGACCAAAACCCTTAAAAAGGGTAGAGGAATCGCTAGTGAGCCTCCTAAGAGATTGGAGGGAAAGAAGTGCTTCAAATGTCATAGATATGAGCACTTCTAAGCATATTAGCCTAATCGAAGAACTCTTACCATTAGAGAGGCGAAGGAAATCTAAGCTGCTGAGGAGGAAACTTGTCAAGAAGAAGGTGAGGTTAATGAAACTACCTCGATCACTTTGGATGCAAGTGAGATATTGGTGATTAGGAGGGCACTCCATGTTAAGAAGGCAACTTATGTGCTAAGCCAACGTGGGCTAATCTTCCACTCAAGTTTCACAATTGGAGGAAATGTCTCTAAGTTAATCATAGGTGGAGGACTTGTACTAATATGGTTTCCATGACACTCATTGATAAGCTTTGATTACCTACCAAGGTCCATACAACTTCTTACACTCTACAATGCCTCAAGTAAGGGAATGCAGCAATGATTCCTAAAGATGCTCTTATTTTCTGTTTGGTTGGTCCATATTCTGGAGAAGTTTTATGTGACATCTTCCGTATAGATGCAAGTCATCTATTACTTGCTATACCTTGATTATATGATAATCATGTGAATCATGATCCGCATGTCAACACTTATGTACTCAAGCATAAGGTACATAGTCTCATTTTAGCTTCATTACCTCTACCAAAATCTCACTACATTAACCTAGGGAAGGGAAGTGAAAAAACCCTCTAAATGAGTAAAACATAGGTACAGAAAGCAAGCCTGTATTTGCGTTGCTAATATTAGAATCAAACATAAGTGAGGAAGTAAAACTCTTGCATCCTCGAACTTGATCACTCTTTGAAAGAACTTGAAGATATATTCCCCAATAATTTACTCCAAGGCTTTTATTTAAGAGGAATTGAGCACTAAATTGATCACCTACTGGGTACTCCATTGCCAAACCGGCCTAGCTATAGTGTGATCTCAATGAGTCTAAAGAACTATAAGGGTCAAAGGCTATTTAACCGTGGGTATATAAAGTAGAGCTTGAGTCCTGGTTTGGTCCTGACTCTTTTGGTACCTAAGAAATATGGAACTTATTATATATGTATTGATTCTAGGGCCATAAACAACATTATCATCAAGTACAAATTCCCCCTACCCATTTGGATGACATGTTTGATAAGTTGAATAATTCAAAGGTCTTTTCTTAAATTGACCTCAGGAGTGGTTGCCTCCAAATTAGGATCAACATAGGGGATGAATAGAAGGTCATCTTTAAGTCCAAGTAAAGGTTGTATGAATGACTTGTTATGCCTTTTGATCAATCTAATACACCTAGAACTTTCATAAGGTTTATGAATAAGGTTCTAGGCCTTTCATTAAAAATTTGTTGTGGTGTCTTTCAATGCTATCTTAGTATAAGGTCGTGATGAAGCATCTCATGTTGAACATCTGTCTCAAGTGTTCTATGTCCTGAGGTAACAAACATTACGGTGAGGGGCTTACATTTTGTGAGCACAAAATTCCCCTTCTTAATGCACTTGGTCATATGAGCTATAATAGAGCTAAAGTCTTTGTTACACAGGTGGCTGAGAGCTAAATCCAGAGTATATTACACAGGTAGCTCGAGTTTAATTCGCCCCAAACAAAAACGTTATAACGATATCTAGTGTTGTCAATCCAAAAAACAAATTTTACATTCTTTGTGACATTCACCAGTAACCTGAAGGTAGAACTATGTCTACAAATATTTACACCGCTTCGGAACTTAACATTAGTTGCCCTGGGGTGTGTCTCCTGGGCCCTTAACTTTCTTGCATTCCGGCTTGCTCTCCGTTTGTTTCTCCTTCCCTAAAACAGTTTGGAAAACACAAAACCATCAAAGATGAGCAGGTGCTCAATACGTCACCCTTGCATAGTTAAATGGATTTTTGTAGGAGTCAGTGAGTGCGCGCAATATGAAAATAATGTTACAAATGTTTTTGAGAAAAAAAAACGACGTATTACATAAATAACTCATGATGACAACTTCGGCCAAGATTAGGACCTCAAGTCTATGAATAGTAGCTATGAAAATTGCATAAACTATGAAATTCCCGCTTAACGGGAAGGGCCCCCAATGAAATCTACTAGTAGATACAATGAACAATAAACATTGAACCTTGGCTCATTAATTAATAAACATTGAAATGGGTCCCAGGGAATTCCATTGGCCAAATAAAACTTGCTAACAATAATTAACGAAATTTTAAACGTCTATGAAAGGCACAAGCAATAACGTACCTGGAGCGGAATAAATTTTCCTTTTTCTTTTCTTTTGTAAGGGTCGATGCAAAAACCTGTGTTTTGGGCACTCAACTAAGTGAGTCTCACTTGCTTAATGGCTATATATATATATATATATATATATATATATATATATATATATATATATATATATATATACATATATAATCTTTCGATTGACAGGGACAAGGTTAACACTACAACTCTGACTCGAAAATAGCTTACTAATTCTAGCTTGATTCGCAAATTCTACCTAATCCATCTTAGACCTTAAGCCTAACTACTTAAGAATTTAGACCTTCCAAACCTCTTAATTCACTTCGAGCATTTCCTTTGTCTCAAGGGCTCTCAATAAATCTAATTTTATCCAACTTCATTCTATATCGTCCCACCATCCTCTTATACCCTGTTCCACAATTTAATTCCAATGTTCCTCAAGGTATCGAACTTAATATTGCTTGGCTAATCAGATTCCCTCCTCATCCATTGCAAAGAGATTTCGACTGGATGCAATAAGCTCACTCCAATTCCTTTCAAGCAACTCAATTTCCACTCTGTTTAATCATTTGATACACCCACTTTGCATTTTATTCAATAACTTCATTTTAATGACTTCATGCATACCAATTTTCGTTTTAGTTTCAATAACTTCATTTCACTAGCTTCAAGCATACCCAACATTTCATTCCATTTTCGTTGACTTTATTTCACAGGCTTCTTCCCCATTCATTCGGTTTCTTGAGCAAAAACCAGAGTAGCAATACCAAATTCTACAGACAATAAGCAATCACTGGCAATCCCCTCCAAACAATCATTCAAAATTCATTCAATTACTCCATTCATGGGTAAAACTGATTATCAACATTCAACTCCACAATCAACTATACATATAGACATGGATTCCCAATTGAGAAAGAGGAAGAAGGGAATTACCTTAGGTGTTAATGGAAATCAGTTAGTGGCTGATGCTGTAAAGGTGGGAGCCGAATTCCGGTGACGGGGACACCGTTTTTCGATGGTCTACGCCGGGCATTTAGGGGCAAAAGAAGCCCTGTTCTAGTGTCAACAGCAGCAAGGGAAGCGGGAGATGGGCGGCGGGCGGCTGGTGGTCGCGGCGTGAGGGGCCAAAGGTTGCCGCCGGCACTGGCTCATGGCCGGAAACGCTCAGGGCGATAGATAGACAGACACAGGGGAAGGGGCTCTCGGCTTCCTGACCCACGCTCCTCTGCTTATGTTTCTTCTCCCCCCTTTTTTTTCCTTCTCTTTTTTTTTTTTTTTAAAAAGAGGTAGAACCAACTAGAGAAGGTTGCTAGAGACTTTAGTCAAAATTCATAAATGTTGTGCTTATCTCTAAAACCATTTGTTCTAATTCCATTGGCCCTTTTACTTCCTTAATTATTAAGGAAACCGTATAATGCAGTAATTTCCCAACCTTGCCCGGGTACCTCGTACTTTATTTTATTAATCTTACAGCTCTGCCTTATTATTATCGTTTTATGACTTCAAGAGAAAATTATGCATCAACGCATATTTATGACACATGAAAAATTCAAAAATTAACAATGATAATAATAATATTGAGCGGCTCGCTACTCCGAATGATTATAACTTTTTTTTTAAAAATATTTTAAGAAATTATTAAATGTTAGGGCATCACATCCTCCCCCCGTTAAAGAAAGTTTCGTTCTCAAAACCTATAGTAGCGTACCTTTCAAATAAATGCAGATAGTGATGTCTCATTTCATCTTCAGTTTCCCATGTGGCCTCTGAGGTTCCATGATGAGTCCATACAACTTTGACTAATGGTATGACTTTGTTACGCAATTGCTTTATTCTGCGGTCCACTATTTCTATAGGATACTCTTCATTAGTTAAGCCATCAGCCTCTACCTCCAAGGGTTCATGCATTATCGTATGAGCCGAATTATGTATATATTTGCGAAGTTAAGAAATATGGAACACGTCATGCACATGTTGTAACTCAGGGGGTAGGGCCAGGCGATATGTAACAGGGTTGATTTTCTCAATGATGTCATATGGTCCTATGAAACGCGGACTTAACTTCCCTTTAACATTAAATCTTCGCAGTCCCTTGATAGGGGAAACTTTCAAAAACACTTTCTCCCCTTCTTGGAACTCCAAGGGTTTCTGCCTTTGATCAGCGTAGGCTTTCTGCCTGTCTTATGCTGCTTTTATGTTTTGTTTGATGATTTTGATCTTATCCACTATTTCTTGAATCAGCTCCGATCCCACTATTAGAGCATCATCTAGATCGTTCCAACAAAGGGGTGTTTTACATCTTCTGCCATAAAGTGCCTCAAAAGGGGCCATTTTAATCGTAGCTTGATAGCTATTGTTATAAGAGAATTCTACCAGGGGCAAATATTCCTCCCATTTCCCTTGAAAATCCAATACACAGGCCCGCAACATGTCTTCAACTATTTGATTTACTCTTTCAGTCTGCCCATCCATTTCGGGATGATAAAAACTGCTGAATTGTAATTTTGTCCCAAAAGCCTTCTGTAATGCTTTCCAAAACGGGGATTGAAATCTTGAGTCTCTGTCTGAGATAATGTCTTGGGGTATACCATGTAGCCGTATCACTTCTTTAACATAAATCTGTGCCAACTTATCAACGTTTCAAGAATCATGTATCGCCACGAAGTGAGCAGATTTGGTAAGTCTATCCATTATTACCCAAATAGCATTTTTCTTTGACGCGGTCAAAGGTAACCCCATTATGAAATCCATAGAGATAGAGTCCCATTTCCATGTGGGAATCTCTAATGGTCTTAATTCTCCCACAGGTCGTTGATGCTCAGCTTTGACCCTTTGGCAAGTGAGGCACTTACTCACATACTCAGCTATGTCTCTTTTCATGTTACTCCACCAAAAGGTTTGCTTCAAATCTCTATACATTTTCGTTCCTCCAGGATGGACAGAATATCTGGTGTTATGGGCTTCGGCCATGATCCTTTCCGTTAATTTTTCCCTTTGTGGTACACAAATTCGATTCTAAAATCTAATAATTCCGTGTTCATCTTCTATAAATCCCAAGGCTTTCCCCTTGCTTATACCCTCTCTAATTCTTTCTACTTCATCATCCTTTGCTTGTGCTTGTTTGATCTCATCTAAAAGAGTGGGTTGGACCACCAGGCTACCCAGAAATAATCCGGGTTCTCCAGGGAATATCAACTCTACACTCATATTTTCCAAATCCCTCAAGGTTTCTGGCTGAAATAAGCTCATAGCGTTTACACCATGGTGTGTCTTTCGACTTAACGCGTCCGCCACTACGTTAGCCTTTCCAGGTGATACTGTACTTGAAGATCGTAGTCCTTAAGAAGTTCCAACCATCTACGTTGTCTCAAATTTAATTCCTTTTGGGTGAATATGTATTTGAAACTTTGATGGTCAGTAAAGATCTTGCAAGGATTACCATAGAGATAATGTCTCTAAATCTTTAGCGCGAAGACCACTGCGGCTAATTCTAAGTCATGGGTAGGATAATTTATCTCGTGTGGCTTCAATTGCCTGGATGCATAAGCTATCACCCTTTCATTTTGCATCAAGACACACGCCATACCTCGTCTAGAAGCATCACTATAGATAATAAAATCCTCACCTTCAACTGGTAAGGCTAAGACTGGTGCGGTGGTGAGTTTATACTTTAGCTCCTGGAAGGCTGCTTCACATTTATCATTCCACTCGAACTTCGTAGCTTTTCTTAATAAGTGGGTAAGAGGTAGGGCAATTCCTGAGAAATCTTATACGAACCACCTATAGTACCCGCCCATTCCTAGGAAACTTTGAACCTCAGTGATATTGGTAGGCCTTGGCCACTCAATAACTGCTTCTACTTTTTGTGGGTCCACCTTCACTCCTTCCTTAGAAATGACATGTCCCAAAAAAGTTACCTCTGATAACCAAAATTCACATTTGGAGACCTTAGAGTAGAGTTTATGCTCCCTGAGGGTTCGTAATACAATCCCTAAATGTTCACTATGCTCTTCCCCGGTCTTGGAATAGATTAAAATGTAATCAATGAAAACAACCACAAATTCGTCTAGATACGGCCTGAACGCTCGATTCATCAAGTCCATAACGGCCACAGAAGCGTTTGTTAACCTAAACGGCATGACCGTAAATTCATAATGCCCATAACGAGTCCTGAACGCCGTCTTAGGGGTATCCTCAAGTTTGATTCTCAACTACTGGTACCCTGACCTAAGATCAATCTTTGAGAAGACTCCCATTCCTTGTAGTTGTTTAAATAAATCATCAATCCTCGGCAAAGGATACTTATTCTTGATTGTAATCTTATTCAATTCCCTATAATCTATACAGAACCTCAAGGTACCATCCTTTTTTTCTACAAACAACACTGGCACTCTCTATGGGGACACACTCGGCCTTATATAACCTTTCTGCAACAGATCTTCCAGCTGTACCTTTAACTCTTTCAACTCGGCCGGGGCCATCCTATATGGAGGTTTCGAGACAGGGTGTACTCCAGGCTCCAGTTCTATTTTAAAATCTCTCTCTCTTGGGTGGTAACCCAGGAATTTCTTCTGGAAACACATCTGAAAATTCTTTGACCACCAGAATATCCTCAAGTTTCATTCCTTCCTTCTTATCCTTCATAGTACAACATAAATAAGCCTCGCATCCTTGTCTCACCAGTTTTTGAACTGCACTCAGGGATATCGTCGAACATTCGGCTTGACTATTATCTCCCCAAAAATATATTTTTCCTCCCCCTTTCCCTTTCAGGGACACCCTTTGTTTTTGACAATCAATTTTTGCTCCATGCTTCGACAACCAGTCCATTCCTAGAATTATATCAAATTTCAAAAGGTCTAATTGTATCAAATCACCTTCAAAAACCTCCTGATTCAGCATAATTGGACAATTTTGGCACTTAACATTACACTTCACAATTTCTCTCGTTGGCATACTTACATCTAAGTCTACAGGATGCTTATATGCTTTCATCCCCATCTGGGATGCAGCTTTTGATGAAATAAAGGAATGCGTAGCTCCGGAATCAAATAAAATAGCAAAAGGTATTGAATTAAAAGTAAGTGTACCAGTCACAACAGTTCCTGAGTCAGCAGCCTGCTTCTTGTTGATCACATACACTCTGCCTACTTGACGGCCCGTCACAGGGGCAGCGCTCTTGCATTGTTTAGAACCTTGAGCAAGATCCTTACCCGGTGGGGTAGCCCTCACTGGATAGTTTGCGATCATATGATTTGGGTCTCTACACCAGAAACAACGATTTGTTCCTACCTTACATTATGTGGTATTGTGGTTCGTGTGACCGCACTTTGTGCAATGCTTTCCCACAGGGACTGAACCTTGGGGCCTCTGTTTCATGGGGGTAGGCTTTTTGCCAGGAGTTCCTCCCATCTATATGCTTCTGTCATCCCATCTTTTCTTAAGGTTGATTGGACTGGTCATTCTTAACTCAGTTTTTACTCGCTCAATTTCAGCAGCCCGTTCATACAGTTCTTGGCTAGTTTGCAACGGCTGCCCTGCTAACTAGTTCTGAATATAAGGTGCCAAGCCTTCCTCAAATCTTAACATCCTCATTCTCTCTGTAGCCATGTATTCTGAGGCAAACCTTGAGAGTTCAGCAAAACAGTTGGCATACTCCATTACTGACAAGTTACCTTGTCTTAGGATTAAGAACTCCCTTTGCTTTTGTTTCTGTAAATGCATAGGGTAAAACTTGGCATGTAATGCCTCACTGAACCTACTCCAAGTGGCTTCGGAATTTTGGAACGTGGGTTTAACCATTCCCTATCAAATGTCGGCTTGACCTGTAAGATAAAAAGCTCCAATGTTTACACGCCTATTATCAGGGACCTCCACAACATCAAATATCTTTTTCATTTGTCTAAGCCATTCTTCCAGTGACAGTGGGTCCTCCTTACCCTCATAAGTTTTTGGATTTCGCTTCGCAACCCTATCAAAGAACTTATTTCCTTGTTCGCCCTCTTTAGATCCCGACCCCTTAAGCTTTTTTGTCACCTCAGCTACAATCTTTGCCATTAGTTCAGGGTCTAGATCATCTAATGTTCCCTTTGTACCTCCAACACTTTCAGGAATTGGGGGTCCACTAACAGCTTCCTCGCTTCTTTATGAGGGCACTGGAGGGGTATTTTGATTGATGGACTGAACTGGCACATTTTCGGCGGCATTCGCTTGCAAACTATTCTATAGAACATTATCATTCAGATCTGCCGTTCTGTTACATATACACAAACATGTTAGCGTTTGCCCATTCATCTTCCGCACAGTCATATATTTATATTTTGTCACTATCAATCTTAATTACACAACTTCCTTTTGTTTTATTAGGCTAACCATAACATAAGTTTCTTATATCACCACAAAAGTTACATACATATAGATACTACCTACATTTTCTTTTACAAGAGCCCACCCAAGATATCATCTTCGAGGTGGTTATCCAAAAGATCCACTTCCTTTTGTAAAATGAGTGGACGAAGTTAGATTAACGCTAGCTTATCCTTACAACCTAAAGTCCTGCCCCTTCCGATAAGGGCTAGTCCCCCACTGACTATCGTATATATTTACATTCCTGTAGAGCTACTAACAAGTTTATCACTTCAACTACTTTTTGCACCGAGCTAGCCTTTTTGGCTCCTTCCCCCAGTTCCACCCCTTTGGTTGATAATCGGGGTCACTGCTATTACTAGTCTCCGGTCTAGAAGTCCAGGAATCCTCTTCTTCAGAACTTATCTCAATAATTTCCGGGGAGTCAAGGATGTTAATCACGCTTACAACACTGTCTGAATTACTAACATCATCACCAACCTCTGCACCCTATATGTCATATCCATTATCTCCTGCCCAAATGTCTGATATATTCGTATCATACCCTTCATCATCGATCAAAGGTTCAGGAGCAAGTGGCGGTGGAACCAGCAAATCTCCTCCCTGAGGGGGCTCCGGAACAGGTGGGGGATCTTGTGGATCCTCTGGGGGTACAGGGAGCCCATGTTCCGCCATCTGTTATTAACACAAAACACTGATTAACCCCCATAATACACATATACACACATATGCATACTCGATAAGCATCCCTGTATGCGAAAACATACTCGCCTAGGTTTAGTTCACGGCATGTTACACCCAGAAGTCATCCATAAAGTTTAAGAACAATCCTATCCCGTGCTCGAGCGCTCGTGCGATTATTAATCTCTCGTTGCTCCTCTATGCCACTTAAGGCGCTTAGCAACATAGGGATAAGGGTCAATCGTATTAATACCCAAGCTATGCTCTGATACCACTTCTGTAACACCCCAACCTAATTAACCATAATTAGAGGCTACAATGAGAGTTAATGCTAGCAAAAAGTGTTAGTGGCTAGGCGTTACCGCCGCCCTAAAGGGACAAGGCTATTGAAATGAAGTCATAGGTGGCTGAGAGGTAAATCTAGAGTATATTACACAGGTAGCTCGAGTTTAATTCGCCCCAAACAAAAACGTTACAATGATATCTAGTGTTGTCAGTCCAAAACACAAATTTTACATTCTTTGTGACATTCATCAGTAACCTGAAGGTAGAACTATGTCTACAAATATTTACACCGCTTCGAAACTTAACATCAGTTGCCCTGGGGCATGTCTCCTGGGCCCTTAACTTCCTTGCATTCCGGCTTGCTCTCCGTTTGTTTCTCCTTCTCTAAAACAGTTTGGAAAACACAAAACCATCGAAGATGAGCAGGTGCTCAATACGTTACCCTTGCATAATTAAATGGATTTTAATAGGAGTCAGTGAGCGTGCGCATTATGAAAACAATGTTACAAATGTTTTTGAGAAAAAAAACGACGTATTACATAAATGACTCATGATGACAACTTCGGCCAGGATTAGGACCTCAAGTCTATGAATAGTAGCCATGACAATTGCATAAACTATGAAATTCCCGCTTAATGAGAAGGGTCCCCAATGAATTCTACTAGTAGATACAATGAACAATAAACATTAAACCTTGGCTTATTAATCAATAAACGTTGAAATGGGTCCCAGGGAATTCCATTGGCCGAATAAAACTTGCTAACAGTAATTAATGAAATTTTAAACGTCTATGAAAGGCACAAGCAATAACGTACCTGGAGCAGAATAAATTTTCCTTTTTCTTTTCTTTTGTAAGGGTCAATGCAAAAACCTATGTTTTGGGCACTCAACTAAGTGAGTCCTCACTCCCTTAATGGCGCCATATATATATATAATCTTTCGATTGATAGGGACAAGGTTAACACTACAACTTTGACTCGAAAATAGCTTACTAATTCTAGCTTGATTCGCAAATTCTGCCTAATCCATCTTAGACCTTAAGCCTAACTACTTAAGAATTTAGACCTTCCAAACCTCTTAATTCACTTCGAGCATTTCCTTTGTCTCAAGGGCTCTTAATAAATCTAATTTTATCCAACTTCATTCCATATCGTCCCACCATCCTCTTATACCCTGTTCCACAATTTAATTCCAATTTTCCTCAAGGTATGGAACTTAATATTACTTGGCTAATCAGATTCCCTCCTCATCCACTGCAAAGAGATTTCGACTGGATGCAATAAGCTCACTCCAATTCCTTTCAAGCAACTCAATTTCCACTCCATTTAATCATTTGATACACCCACTTTGCATTTTATTCAATAACCTAATTTTAATGACTTCATGCATACCAATTTCCGTTTCAATTTCAATAACTTCCTTTCACTAGCTTCAAGCATACCCAACATTTCATTCCATTTTCGTTGACTTTATTTCACAAGCTTCTTCCCCATTCATTCGGTTTCTTGAGCAAAAACCAGAGTAGCAATACCAAATTCTACAGATAATAAACAATCACTAGCAATCTCCTCCAAACAATCATTCAATTACTCCATTCATGGGTAAAATTGATTATCAACATTCAACTCCACAATCAACTATACATATAGGCATGGATTCGCAATTGAGAAAGAGGAAGAAGGGAATTACCTTGGGTGTTAATGGAAATCAGTTAATAGTTGAGGTTGTAAAGGTGGGAGCCGAATTCCGGTGACGGGGACACCGTTTTCCGGTGGTCTGCGCCAAGCGTTTGGGGGCAAAAGAAGCCCTGTTCTAGCATCGGTAACAGCAAGGGAAGAGGGAGATGGGCGGCGGGCGGCTGGTGGTTGCGGCGTGAGGGGCCAAAGGTTGCCACCGGCATTGGCTCGTGGCCGGAAACGCTCAGGGCGACAGGCAGACAGACACAGGGGAAGGGGCTCTCGGCTTCCTGACCCGCGCTCCTCTGCTTATGTTTCTTCTCCCCCTTTTTTTCTTCTCTTTTTTTTTTTTTTTTAAGAGCTAGAAGCAACTAGAGAGGGTTGCTAAAGACTTTAGTCAAAATTCATAAATGTTGTTCTTATCTCTAAAATCATTTGTTCTAATTTTATTGGCCCTTTTACTTCCTTAATTATTAAGGAAACCGTATAATGCGGTAATTTCCCAACCTTGCCCGGGTACCTCGTATTTTATTTCATTAATCTTACAGCTCTGCCTTATTATTATCGTTTTATGACTTCAAGAGAAAATTATGCATCAGAGCATATCTATGACACACGAAAAATTCAAAAATCAACAATGATAATAATAATATTGCACGGCTCGCTACTCCAAATAATTATAACTTTTTTTAAATATTTTAAGAAATTATTAAATGTTGGGGCATCACACTCACCCCTGAGGCTAGTGGTTTTATTGATTGCTTAAAATTTTGAAACGAAACTTACAAACTTCTGCCTATAACTTATAACCTTACATTTGGTACCTTTAATAATTAACTTATAACCTTACATTTGGTACCTTTAATAATTAAAACACATAAGACATATCTAAATAACTCGATGACCATACACCGGAGAAGCAACTATATAGGTGATATACCTGAATTACCAGGTATGAGTTATATTAAACTAAATAAATTAATTTACAACTCAAAGCGCTACACACCTGAAGCATAAGGGGTTTACATCTCAAAACTATTCAACTCTAACAACTAGAACATGAGTGTCTAATCAAATGGTTAGCTAACACCACTATTCAGAGTGATAACTCGGTAATACATATATGTGAACTCAAGTGTCAGACTTACATAAGCTCAAAGGACTTATGAATTAATCACATTACCTTGTTTAGCTCATGAACTAAGATATGCATAAGTGGGATTCCTCAATGCACATTAGCAGGTAGATAAGATAAATCATGTCGTATCTAATATCCTAGTAATGTCTACATGCTCTTTAAGAACATGGGGAAAAAGGGTAAGAAAGGGTGACTCACCATACACTCATTGGATGATATGCACCTCAATAATTAAAACATTTTCATACAATACAATAAGTAGCCGTCATACAGAATTTTACTTAATAATAGTATATTAGGTAAGCGTTGATCAACCAATATCTAACCTTTTCATCGGTAGCACTTGAGAGGTAAAGTTAGGTGAATTATTCTAATTATAAGATAACATATAGACACTTGGGCTCTGTTATACTACTTACTTAGCAGACGTCCATAACTTAAAAGTGGCAACAGAAAGCTAAAGGCTTTTAAAATCTTTAAATCAAGGTATTCATGCCAATATGAAGTTGTTTCATACAAGGCAAGCTATTTTTAACTCAACTGAAATCTTTTCAAAGCGTTTTTGCACTTTTTCGAAATGATACAATGATGTAATCTAGAAATAGGCAACTCCCAAGCTCATAATGGGTAAAATCGATTTCAAGGCATTGGTTTCGCTAATTAGCACTATTTTTGAGTGATATCACAATCCATGACTTTTTGTGGCCTCAGGGCTTCCCAAAGTTAGTGAACTCCTGCCCTTGTCAAGCTAGTTGCAACTAGGATTTTCGCTATATTCGAGATCCTAAGGTTTACTCCTAAAACCAAATTCTTTTTTAGCACTACCCTCCTAACCCAAAACATCTCAAAGTGCAAATTCGCTTTAAAAAATGTAAGAACAACTAATGCTTTGTTCAAATGAACTTGGCGACAACAAGCACAACAAGCATTACTTACTGGGGAGAACTAGCAACAACTTTAGTCACAAGGTTCATAGAGTGGCTCGCAGTCATAAGAATTGATGAAAATGAAAACAAATATGTCTAGTTAGAAGTATGCTTCCAAAATATGATTCAAACTATGGAATACCACTTAAATTACTTTGGGCTTAGGTTTGAAATGATTGAAAAGGTTAAATTGATCTTTTAACCAATGCGAGTTTTTAAAGTTCATTTTCAAGGTTATTCAAATAGGTTTCATATTGAATCAAAGTATACATGCGCTAATAGGCTTGGGAGGCTAGTAATCAAACAATCATTGAATCAGATCAAGCAAGTTTTAGTGCATTAGGCTCACAACTCACGAAAACCATTTAACTTGAAGTTTTTAAATAAATGGACAACGTATATGATTCGGCTACTGTTCGCCAATTAAATTCCTTGTAATTCAGTACGGTAATTGCTATTACTACTAACATACATATCTATTACTTAAACCAAAACAAATGAGCAGAGTTGAACTAGGAGACACGCAGCTGCCCGGTCCAGATCTAGACCGAACTACTAAACCAGCCAGCAATGTCTCCCCTTTTTAGCCCTGTCATAGTCACAGTCAAATGCACGCACTATGCTCAACTTCCTCGTTAAGTCGTGGGGTAAAGATTTTAATTGGCTTGTGGCCATTTTCATGGCACCTCAAAAATCAACTAAAATTGGACATCATAGCACAACATAAAAACATCAATATTAATTTTTAGTAACCCACAATTACAAATTCCCTACCTCCCTTATTAAGTAACACCCCAAAATTCAACCTCAAAATTTCCATTGATAACCATTGACCAAATATCATTTCATCTTGATTCAATTCACCTCCAAAATAACTTCATTCCAACTCTTTTTCCTCAACCAATTTTCAATAACACATAACAAACCCTAACTTGCCATGGTTAATCCAAACCTCCACGACTAGATTTAAATTTATTGAAAATTAGTACTAGGATGAGGATAAAGGATTACCCAGCTTAATTCCAAACTTTTGGACCCAAATTTACGATTGGGCAAGATGATTTGGGATGGTGGCTAGCTTTCTTTTCGTCGTCTCGCATAACCCCTAAATGCCTCTATCTATCGGTCTCTTCTTCTGGTGCATGTTGCTGCTATTTTAACTCTTTTTCTCCCTCTTCCTGGCACTCACTTCTCTTCTCTCTCTAATCAACGATGGTAATGTTGTGGGCATGTAAGGAGTGATGGGTGGAGGGGTTGAAGTTTGCTGTGAGAAACGTTTTGAGTGGGTTTGATGCTGCTACATTGTGGTTGAGCTTTCATGAGGCGCCTGTTCTTTCTTTTCTTTTCTTTTTTTGGTCTCAATTGTTTTTCCTAACCCACTTAAAAAGGTCTAGGGATTGGGTCAAGGTTTGTGAGCCAGTTGTTTACCTCATCTAATATCAAGTAGCAAAACAAATTTTCCCAAATTCAACTAACTTCTCATAATCATATAATAGTTCAAGAAAATTCTAAAAATTATCTCGCCTAACACCTTCAATTAGCGCACATAATTAATCTAATAAAACTACTAAATCAAATAGTTAACCAAACTAGAACTCATCGCTTTGGCCATAAAACACTAACCAAAATTCCAAATTAGTTGGTCAACTTTTTACAGCGATTACACAAAGGTGACTCTAAGGAGTTTGAATTGATCAAGGACAAGCCATGCTTGGCCCCTTTCTTAACACTTTCCAACTTTGAGCTCTTCTTTTACATTGAGTGTGATGCTAGTGTGGTTAGAATTAGAGCTGTAAAACGGACCGGGTCGGGTCGACCCATTTAATAAACGGGTCAATTTTGTGTCGGCCTTGAAAATAGCTTAGATTTGCTCAAAACTGAAAAATAACAAGTTTTCACACTAAAGGGTCAAAACGTGTCGAATTCGGGTTGAAATCAGTTCGGGTCGGGTCAGGTTCGTGTTTCTCTCAGTAAATTCAGGTCGGGTTCCAGTCGGGTTATCATGTTAGGTCAGACTTTTACAGGCCTAGTTGGAATCGATGCGGTTCTCACTCAAGCCAAGTGCCCTCTTGTCCATTTTAGCGAGAAGTTGAATGGCTTAAGATTCAATTGCTCCACATATGACAAGTACTTCTATGCTATTGTTAGGCCCTTGAAGCACTGAAATAATTTTCTCGAGCCTGAGCCTTCTATGCTTCACTCAGATCATAAGGCATTGTCCCACATCAATAGTAAACACAAGTTGAACACAAGACATGCAAGTACGTTGAATTCCTTCATTCTTTCACTTTTTCTTGCAAACATACGAGTGGAAAAGAACATGTTATAGCCTATGCATTATAAAGTATATAGGCTTTACTATCGGTTCTTGAAGTCAAGGTCCTTGGTTTCATTCCTTTAAGGCTTTATACATGGAGGGTTGAATTCAAGGAGGTGATAGAGAAGCCCTCTGCCTTAGGCCATTTCACATTGCAAGATGGTTTCCTATTCAAGCATAATAAACTTTACATCCCCAAAAGTCCTTTAAGGGAATTGATTGTCAAGGAGGCACATCTTGGCTGGCCAATTCGGTATCGCAAAAAAAAATGTTGATATACTTAGGGAGTACTTTTACTGGCCCAAGATGGGTAGAGATATCCATAAAGTGATCATAAGATGTGCAACTTACCATATCCAAGAATCACTCCTATAAAGGCCTCTATACTCCTTTACTCATCCCTACAAGGCCTTATGATGATACTAGCATAGACTTCATTATGATCCTTCCAAGAACTCCTTCACTTTATTATGTGCCACAAGTGTGATGGTCCTACTTACATTTTTGATCTCATCTTACAAGAGGTTATGAGGCAACATGGTTGGAGATGCCTCTGGAGATTGATGGGAACTGAGCTACTTTTTAGCACTACTTGCCACCCTCAGTCTGATGGTCAAACAAAGATGACAAACCAAGCTCTCATTGCCTTACGAAAGGGTATGATGAGCAAGAACTTGAAGGATTGGGATGTTAAGCTCTCTCATGCCGAATTTGCCTACAATTGATATGCTACCTCTCGTTTTAGCTCTAAGGCGTGGAGGCACCTTAATTTTCTAACTTCCATTGATCTTATTCCTATTTCTCAAGAATCCAAGGTTAGTTTTGAGGCCAAAACAAGAGCTAAGGAGATGAGAAAATTTCAGGATATGAATTGAAAAAGTAAATAGGCAATACAAGTCTAAGGCCAAGAAGAACAACTCTTATCTTGAGTTCAAGTTGGGAGATCATGTATGCTTACACTTAAAGGAAGAAAGGTTCCCTTTGGTAGGGGAGATGGTCCTTACAATGTTATGCAACGGGGGGGAGAGAATGCCTACCAAATAAAGCTTTCGGGAGACGAGAATATATCCGGTACCTTTAATATTGGTGATCTTACTCCTCAGAGGGAAGATGAGGTTGAATAAAATGAAGATTTAAGGGTAAATCCTCTTTAAAACATGGAGGTTGATTCGAAGCAAGACATCAAGTTCAACCTACTCCTTTAAATCAAGGCCATAATTTAAGTGGGTGCAATGATGACTCTTGTAGATGAGCCTTGAGGAGTTGGTCCTCCAAGGTCCTTGTTGAATCATGGCCTTGGAGGGAGTCTAACTAATATTAGGTGCATGGTGAGGTAATTAGTAGCCTTAAACAAAGAGCTTAGCTAATTTACTCCGTAGATACTTCATTTTCACTTTTCTAAATTATGGGGAAAAAATTTCTCCAAGTTTTAGCTTTATTTTGAGTGGCTAATTAGACATTAAATTTTACAATCTTAAATTTATGCATAGCTTCAGATGTCTATTTTCTAAGAAGCTATGGGTCACCTTCATATTCCAAGAATTGAGCGAGCTATGAAGCTAAAATGGAGCAAGCATCAATGCATTGTCTGGAGTTGCATGCTTTTTATCATAAGCTTCTTTCAGCAATGAAACAAGTGATTTAGGAGTTATGTTTTGCCTCTATTAGTGGACATTCCTAAATAATTCTCCTTGGAACGTAACCACTAAATTCCTTCATCTGGGATGGTGGAGGATGCCACCAATTAAGGACATGTGCCAAAAAGTTTCAGCCTCATAATTTAACTAGCAGCCCCCATTTTCTTTGTTTTGATAGTACAACTAGCTATAATTTCATTAGTTCTTATTCATTTTATTTCTAATGTCTATGTTTTAACTTGAAGAAGATGGCAGCCAAGTATACATTGGCTTGATCCCTTGTGAATTGTTTTAGTTTAATTTGGAATTTTGAATGAAATGAGCTTGTTGTTTGTTAGCTCTTTCAACAAAAATCTCATTTTCTTTATCTCTCTTGGAGAGTGCTGAATATAAGTCTTTCCTTTATTTCAATCTTTGTTGTTTAGGCTTTATACAATTTATTTATCCAAGTTACTTTTATTTTGCAAGTTCTTTATGAAATTTTGCTACTCTTATGGGTTTTACTCTTGGTTGTTCTTATGGATTTTATTTTTTTTTGGGGTTCATCTTCAACCTCTTGGATATTATCTACAAGTTTTATCCCTTTATTTGACCAATGGTTTTCTGATATACTTTAGGCCTGGATATGCATGACTTTGATCATAAGCTTAATTGGGTCATCAAATGGATGATTAAGGGGTTAATATTTTATGAGAAGTTAGTAGATGCCTCTAGCAAATTTTCCTTCAAATGTATCTTTCCTAAATTCTTTCATTTGGGATAGTGAGTGATGCACCTAAGCAAGTAGAAGTGCATCAAAATTTCAGCATTGCATTTGAACAACTCATCACTAGCTGATAAGCTTCTAATTTAACCATATGCTTAAATTATTGTTTAAATGTTACTCGTTAGATTGTATGCTTGAATGCTATTGGTCCACAGTAACCCCATAGGTACTTCATTTCTATTAGCTTGTTTTTGTGCTGTGGGGAAATGGCACTAGTTTTTGTGCCTATAAATTAGCCTCCTTGTATCTTATTGGAAAATAGTTTGTAATTGAGAATCAATGAATAAAAGCTAGAATACTTTTATCTCCCAAAATAAAGTCTCTCTCTTTATTTCAAATATGATGTTTGAATGGTAGTTAAATCAATCATTTAAGTTAATTCTTGGTGCTTTCCTTTAGATAATTAATTGGTAAATTGTTAGGATAAGTGGTGGCTCGAGCCTTTATCTTAGTGATATTCATTTTATTTTGCTTATCTCCCATATTCAGAAATACGCAACACTTTCATTGATTTTTCTTTTGTAGCTTGGTTCAAGATCTTGTTACTTGATGGTAGCTCACCCTTGCAATTAAGGGCCCCCCATATGCATCAAATTGGTATCAGTGCTTCCATTACGCATCAATGGACTTAGAATTTTCTTTCATGAGACAGCCTTGGTTGAACTACACGTATGAGGGATTCAAAGTGTTTGTGCATTTTCAGTCAAAAGGGGCAAATGCCTATATATTGTAATATTATCTTATATGAGAGTGGTGCATGTTCTGAGTGATTGATGCACTGGTGTGTGATCACTATGAATGCAAGCTAAAAATTCGTGGGTTGTGGGTTTGATTTTCTTTTTGTCATTCTATTTAATTGGTTGTATGTTTTTCTGTCTCATTTGGATACTGTCAACAAAATCATAAAAAAGTCATCTCATAATAGATTAGACCTCCCTAATTTGTCTTCCTCAAACTTATAACTGTTTGCCCTAAAACTTCTATATATAATCATTGATAAAAATGATCTTTTAAAATCACTTTTAACTTCCTTGATAATAACCCAAAAATATAATAAAAATTCATTTCTTAAGATGAATTTATAGGTGACATTTAAGTCATTTGATCTGTCAATCAATTATCTTAAAATAATATATTAGTCACTCTAACAAATTTAATGTGGTACGTCACTCTAGCACCTTTAGAAATAAAGTCTAAGGGGACTTAATTAGTAAACACAATTATAAAGTCTCCTCTTAGTAGAATCAATCTCATCATTTTTGTTTTTGAGCTTATGACTATGCACCATGAAACACCACCATAGTCATCCCTAAAATCCTTAACTTCCTTGAAAATCACTTGAAAACATATGATAAATGGCATATTTTTTTAGGTTGAGTTTACTAGTGGCATTTAACTTATTTGATCTATCAATAGGTTACCTTCAAATGACTTATTAGTCACTCCAAGAAGATTAGAATAAACTCTAAAAGATGGTAAAGAGAGACAAATTATGACTTTTTTTTTTAAATAATTGAAGTTCTTTTTGGTGACAAATAATCCTACTGAAGCTGAAATCCTTCAAAGATGGTACAACTTATGCAGTCGTACAAGTTACACAATAGAGTCTATGGATTTGAATTATCATATGTAATAATTTCTTATTTTCTAAAACTCACTTTCTACTTCCATGGTCCCCACCTCCCCCAAAAAAAAAAAAAAAAATTCCTTCCTCCAAAGTAGGTCATGTCAATGGGTCTACAAATCCGAGCCTATCATATAAGTATTGTACTTATCAACTTTTAGGCTTCGTTTGGACCTTGGAAATTTTGGTTGAAAAAAAAAAATTTGAGAAAGTAACTTTTTTTTCTTGTGTTTGGTTTTGAGAAAATTACAAAGAAAGAAAATATGGAGGAAAGTTAAGTGAAAATATTGTTAGAAATAAGTGATAAAATTTTCTTCATAAAATTGTGGGGAAAATTTGAGGAAAATTCCCCACTTTCTCCAACCTCACATTACTTACATAATATCAATATGATTAAAGTAGTTCATCAACATTCAAATTTTTTATCTAAATTTGTGTATTTTTTTCTCAATCCAAACAAGAGAAAAAAACTCTTTTTCTCCCAACTTCTTTTTCCTTCACATTTTTTTTCTTCAAACTTTTTTTTCCATCAAATTTTCTAAGGACCTAACGGAGTATTAATGAAAAGAGCTCTCCAGAGACAAAATCAAGACCTCGTTTAAAAGAACAAGTATTAAACCATCTAGAGCAATCTTTATGGTAAATAATAGAAATACAAAAATAGAACACTTTGATTGATAACTAAACAAATAATATTTAATTTTAAAATATAAAATATAAAATTATTTTTTATTTATTCTATTTTCCATCATTCCAATTTCCATTAGCATCCAAAAAGGACCATTTTCTGCATTTTTTTAAATTTTTTGTTGATCTGTCACAATGATTGCTCTACTCTAACTAGATCGACGTAATTGATTATTGCTTCTGTTTGCAAATTGCAGTAACATAAGTAAGAACTTTATTTAATTAGAATTTGATCCCCTGTTATTTATTTAAAGATTATGAGACATAAAATTGTATTGTGTTTGTCCCTCTATTTTTTATTTTTTTTTTTGTGGGTAGATTTGGGAAAAAGTAAATAAGTATTATTAAACTTTCTTCCAAAAGCGAGTACAATCTCAAGCAGCCAAGTAGCCACATGAGGCCACTAGCTGAAACACTCATAAGTCACAACAACAACAACAACAACAACATCATCATCATCATCATCATCATCATCATCATCATCATTATTATTATTATTATTATTATGATTATTATTATTATTATTAATTATATTATTAATTATTATTATTAATTATTATTACTAATATTAATTTATAATTATAATTATAATTATAATAATTATTAATAGTATTAATCATTTTTATTCTGAGTAATAACAATAATATTAATTACTACTACTAATATTAATTAATAATTATAATTATAATTATTCCTGTTAATTATTATTAGTAATCACAATTATTATTATTAATTATTATTTTTATTATTAATTATTATTATTAATATTTATAATTAATAATAATTAGTAGTATTAATATTAATATCAATGCTAATAATTATTATTATTAATTATTATGATTATTATTTATGTTAATAAGAATTATTATTGTAATTATTTTTATTAATTATTTTTATTAATATTGGTAATTATCATGATTAATTATTATTATTAACCAATAATAACAATTATCATTATTATTAATTATTAATTATTATTAATATTAATAATTATTATTAATAGAAATAATAATATTTATTATTATTAATAATTAGTATTATTAATATTAATATTACTATTATTGCTATTATTAATCATTGTTATTTGTTTTTAAAATAAAATAGATTTGATTCCATTCCATAATCCACAACCAAACAATAAGGATTGGAAGCTGATTTCGTTCCTTTTCTATCCAAACACTTGAGTTTAGGATTCAAATTCCGCCCTTCGTCCCCCAGAGATCATTCCTTAATTCCATTCCATTCAATTTTTTCTCACCAAACCAGGCCTGAGAGTACCTGCAATGCAAGGCTCGCGAGTCATAAATTTGGCTCACGGTCCAAAAAACACAATGCATTAGTGATCCGCTTCGCTTGCCTCACTGTCCAGCTCACGGCCGTGATCCGCTTGCCACACATTTTCTCTGTTTTTTTTTTTGCCAACTAAACTCTTAAAAGTCTAAAACCCAATAATATATTAGTGGTGGGGTCCATAAAACATTATTTTATTTGATGATCCAAGTTAATGATCCATAGGATGTCACCATTACATATGTTCTGAGTATGTTTCACAATCACCTCACAAACTCTACTTTTATTATGAAATCTCCTACTACTGCGTTCTTTCCATATCTCGTGTACACAACACGCAAAAACTGCCCTCTGTCACTTGCTAATAGCTTGAGATGATCTTGCATTCTGACGAGAATGACATCTGAGTTCATGCTTGAAAGATCATAGCTTGAGAGGTGGTTTCATCTAAGATAAAAAGCACGTCACACGTGGGCAAACTAATCCCAGCAGTAAGGCCCAGAATTAGACTTATCAATTCGGGCGGACAGGTTAAATACGGGTCGGCTGTATTCGCGATCGGATTCGGGTAAAATATGGGTCGGGTGTATTTCGGATTCGGGTAAAATACAGACAGCTGTATTTCGATTATACGGGTTTAGGATTGACCCAACGGGTTTAGAGCGCCTTTTTTGTATGTTATTTATTTTTGTCAAAATTAAAAATATGACATATTTAAAACTTAAAATTGTTCGTATTTAATGAAAAAACATTGTAATTGTAATTTCTTATAAAAAATTAAAGATTTTCAAACTTTTCATTATGATATACGTGTGTCATATATATGTGGCCAAAGAGTCGAGTCCAGTGAGTCGGCTTGCGGATTAAATGACATGAACAATGAGCCAAATTATTTATGCGTCATCCCATTTAAAGCACATTAGCGAGTCAGAGTGGCTCGGCCCACTAATAAGCCATTTAATAAGATATTTTTGTTAACTACATTACCATTACCTAATTAGGTACATACTTTATTAGCGGATCCATCATAACACGAGCATGAGTCGAGTCATTACCCAATATCATTATTCGAAACTGGGGGTGGGCAACGGACCAGATACCCATTAGGATAAGCGATCGGCCCGTTTAAAATAGGACTAACAAAGGGCCTGGTCAATAATGGACTAGGCCATTAATAGGTCAGCCCATTAAGGCATATTAACGGGACAGACTGGGCGGGCCTATTAACGGCCCGTTTAGTAACCCATTATTTTTTTAACCTAATTGACGCACTAGTTTACATGTTCCAATTAGTTAACCTCATTGCCAACACTTTATACATAACAATAATAACTATCCATCGTCGTTTTGCGCAAGTTTGTTTCGTTTTTAAACGGCCCAAAGCGGGCCGCCAATGGGCCTGTTTGACCCGAGCCGTTTATTAGCTTGATTGTGTATTTTCTAACTTTGAATTTGGACTAGTTTAATTTGATTAGAAAATTACAAATACATTAGTTGGAAAATTAACTAACCAAAAACACTCCTTAGATGGTAATGGGCGGGCCGGGTTCATTTGGCCCATAGCCCAGACCAGCCCATTAACAAATGTACTGGACCCAGCCCAGCCCATTTAGTTAATGGGTTGGCCCAGTCCAGCCCAACTCAGTCCATTGCCCATCCGTATTCGAAACCAATTAGAAGGGAAAACAAATACAAGGATATTATCTAAACACAAGTTTACAATTATCTTTTAATTATAATATCAAAATATTAGACTATCATAGTGTAACATTTTTAAATATGATGAGACGTACTTATTTCACTAAAAATATAATGGTATGGATTGCATGTTTTAAATATTTGCGTTATTGTAAATTGATTTTCTTAATACTGGATAGTTATTTCACACTATTTTTTAAAATTTTCTCATTTATAAGTTGTATATGATGTTGTATGAGAATGAAGTTGGGAAAGAAAGGGTGTTGTTATTTAATTTATAAAGGGATGCGATAATTATATAACGTGCTTTAAACGGACCGATACAATGAATAACTATTATTGTTAAAAGGGATAAGTTAAAGAAAAATAAAAAAGAAAGATATACTATTCGAGTCGAGCGGGCGGGTTCGGATGGGGTCGGATTTGATCCGTTAATTTGCAAGTTTTCCGGGTTCGGTTAATTTCGGACTCGGGTCGATAAGATCAAGTTCAAAATGCAAAATGTGCGGGCGGGTTCAGGCTGGATTTTCGATTTGGATCAGTTTTTACCAGATCTATCCTGAATGAATGTATGCCTCTCCCAATATTATCTCCCAACTCAACAATCATCTTCTATCCCCAAACATTAAAAAATCAATATCCGAAGCATGGAACCTTTAACCCATCTGATGAAAACTGACTCAGCGTAAAGAACTTTAACTAATTAGAATGTGATCCATGCTATTTATTTAAAAATTTTAAGACATATAAAATTGTATTGTGTTTGCCTCTCTATTTATTTTTTTTTTAATGTTGATTTTTATGCATAATACATGTATTAAATTTTTTAACAAATTGTATATATGTCAAAAGTATGTGAATTGGTGAAATGCAAACGTACCTTCTTATAAATTGTTCAAATGATAACTAATTCGTGTTTGTGTAAGAAAACAAAAGAAGTTAGATTGTCAATGTTCAAAGACCAACTCAACCAAAAGGTTAACCTGATAGTTGAAAGTCCAAAAATAGGTTTATACTCTAACATGTCCCCTCACGCAAATGCCCTTTGGACTTGAAGCGTGGTTGCTGCAAAAGACTTCCCCTACCTTGCGCAATAAATCAATATGGCAGCTGCGGAGATTTGAACTTGAGTCCTCTCGATCAGAAAGACTCTGATACCATGTTCAAGAACCAAGTTAACCAAAAGTTTAAACTAATAGTTGAAGGCTCAGGAATAGGTTTATTCTAGTACTCCCCCTCATGCGAATGCCCTTTGGGTAAGGATGAAAGTTCTACCCAAACCCGAAAACCTTCCCCCGAATCAGCCCCACTTTTGGTGCGTATGGGTATAAAAAAATTTTTAAAAAATGGGTATGGGGCGGGTGCAGTTAAAATGGGTACGGGTATGGGGCAGGTATGGGTACATGCATCACCCGCCCTGTACCCGTACCTGCCCCATACCCGATTTTTTTTTAAAAAAAAAAAATTAATGAGCTTTGCACTTTGGATTTTGGACAGAAGGCCTACTCTCACAAACCCAGCCCCAAGCCCAGCGGTTCTGTTTATGCCTCGTAGCCTCGGTCAAAGAATGAGACACCAGAAAACCCTAGGCTACATTCATTTCCTCTCTTGCCTCACTCTCTCCCTCTCCGTCTCATCCAAAATTCCAAATATCGCATCTCATTATCTCAGGGTCTTAGTCTTAATGAAGAATCGAAGGCTCGAAGGGTGAAGAGTGAGTGCGTGCCTTTTGGGCGTTGGACATTCATACTCCTCACACACTCATGACTCGTGCAAGTATGATTTCTCATTATCTTCTCACTTCTCGTTTAATCCATGCATGTTCTTGAGTTCATCCTCACTCCTCGGGCTGTTGTGGTTTCCTTGGATTTATGCGAAATTTTTTCAATGGTTTGTATTTGGGTTATGCTGTGAATTTATGCTCTTGAGTTCTTGTTTGCATTCTGAGTCTGTCTTTTAACTTTTAAGCGCTTAATCTTATGGACCAGATGAATTAATTGTGTGAATTTCTATAGATAAAACAAAATAACGTACCCGATGGATATTGTATTTTAACATCAATATATACCAGAATAAAATCCGAAATACTCGAAATATCCGATGGGTATGGGTATGGGGATAGATTTTGAAAACTAGATGGGTATGAGTGTGGGTATGGGGATTATTTTTGAAAATGGGTATGGGTATAGGTATAGCTCTACCAGCCCTATGTCCGCCCCACGCCCATCTCTACCTATGGGTTTAAAGCATGAATGCTGCAAATGTCCCTCCATACTTTGTGCAATACATATAGGGACTGCTGAGATTCGAACTTGAAATCTCTCGCTCAGAAAGGCTCTGAAGTCTCTCATACTATGTTCAAGAACCAACTTAACCAAAAGTTTAAGTCAAAACCAATTAGCAATTGGTGGAGTAACTCACAAATTTATATAGATACCCAAGCCCTTTAATTTTATCAATGTGAGTCAACACTCACTTTCATATTCTTTGTATTTTATCAATGTGGGACAATACTCACTTTCATACTTTAACAGTGAAGTGTTATAAATGAATTTATTAATATACATTTAAAATTTGAAAGTTAATGAATACTCATATTTATTAGATGAAGGAAACAAAGAACAATAGTGACTTGCCAACTCAACCTCTTAATGCCACATAAGTAAGCATGTTGAGATTGCAATATCAAAACTCAACTACGCACATGTGCACACGCACACATGATTAGAAAAGAATGAAAAAAATTATTATGATATATATAGTATATATATATATAGATATATATATATATATATATATATATATATATATATATATATATATATGAGACTAGGAAAACGAAAAAAAACTTAAGAAATAGTGGCAAAAAATGTTGTGGGGAGAGGTTAGAGGTGGATAGGTAATAGGTAAGAGTAGTGTTCAATTGGCCAGGTTAATGTGTAATGGAGTTGACTTGATATATAGCTTGGTTTGGATCGAGCTTGGCTTTGTCAACTACAAGTCAGTTTGGGGGCTCAACTTAAAGTTCGACTAGCTTGAGAAATTTAGTTCATGCTCATACTTGGTTATACATCACCAAACACCAACTCATAACTCCACACGGTTTTCTTTTTTCTTTTTTTAACCTTTTTTTTATGGCTTGATAAAGAATGTGAGCTCTATGTCACATTGAAAAGGTAAACTCCAATTTTAGCCATGGATACAAGAGTTAAGTGAAGGAGAGAGGGGTAGAAAAGAGAAAATATCTCAAATTTAGATTTTTATGTCAAATCAATCTTAATAGGTCTTGATAAATTAGTCTTTAGCAATTAGTCTCTCTACTAATAGGGATAAGACTACTCCCTTCTAAAATTCGAGATCTCCCAAACTCGGCCAGGATTAGTGCCATAATGGGTGTTATTGACGTAGTAATCAATGAAAAAGAGTGCACGACGGAGCAGGATGAAAAAATAGAGGATGTAAAAATGACAAAATTTTGTTAAAATTAATAATAATTCGTACTTTGGATATAAGTACTCCCAAAAGTAAAGAACCAACAAAGCCAATCTATGATATGTTTTTTAGGATTGACTTGCTAAATATAATGAGCTGGCTTGGGCTTGGTTGAATCTCTAGCGTAAGAAGACTCATTGAGTGCGTTCACTTCATTCAAAATTCTACAGTGAGCTGAAGATTTTTAGGATGCAATCACTGAAAGAAAACAAAGAAGGCATGCGTACACCTAATCGTATGAGTGGATATACTAAACTTTCGCTCCATTTATTTGTACTTTGTATACCAATGCAAAACATTGGCACCGTCATGCAAATGCATAGATGGTCATATATTGAGCATTTCTTTCTTGCATTGTGCTTATGAGCGTTTTCAATAGAATATATCATGGAAATGAGTTGGAAGTTTTGAGTGTACTGCATAGAGATTATAGTTAAGGTTATTTTGCACATTATGTCCACTTTTAAAAGTATTTTTAGACCAATTTTTTTCTTTTTTATCAATAAAAAAGATCAATGTGTAATGTTAATTTTTTTAAAAAAAATACTCCATGTAAAAAAAAAAATTCAACATAAGTATGAGTGCGTATTTTCAAAACTCACGTAATAATCTTATCCAGATGTATTTATCATATGAAAAATTTAATCTATGTAAATTTAAATAATTTTTGAGAGCATCCAATTCCATGAGTATAAAGTGGGAATTGAAAATTATGGGAAGAAAAAGTATAAGTTTGACTTATAGGAGAAGTATATTATTATTCCTAAATTTGCGGTCAGTAGAGGCCAAGCCAACCGCTCCATGACCATGAGTGATGATGAGTACATATGCAATTGCATGTGTCCTTTCTAATCAATTATATCCTGGCAAATCACATAATTACACACCTTTTCTTTGACACAATGAGAAAAGAGAAGATGGACACTTCCAAAAAGCCATTACTCAAAGTCAACTCTTTTCACCACCACAGCCCACCACTACTTTTTCTATGTTTGTTTTGGACTTTTTGTCCCCCTCTCTCTCTGCCCTCCCCCTCAGAGGTCTGTCTGACTTGCATACACCGTGCGCAGCATAATGACCTTTCCGAATTTAAAACCCCTTTTTTATTAAAATAAAAAATTGGTAACTAATACAGATTAATTTAAGTGATTTGATACTTATTTTTTAGGTCAAATATCGAATTTAAATTTTGTGAATGAAGAAAATCTGTGATGATGGAGCTTTTTACTCCTTATTGGACCAATAATAACTCGACTTCAGTAAAATGAAGTATGCAAGACAAAAATAAGGAAAAGAAAATTGGTTCAAGTTATTTACACAATAATAAGGTTAATTTCTTTGAGCGACAGTCATGCCATAGTCCCAGATCTATTAACCCCATATGCATATTAAACGAAAAATATTTAAGTTATCTGAAATTCAGAATTAATAAAATAGGAAGTTTTGGGTCTAAAATAGATGAAAGCTTGTATCCTGAAAATTAATTAATTATTTTACAATGTAATATTAAAACTGTGATAAAATTGCATTCTTTTAAAGGATTTTTTTTTTTTCCTTTTTAGAGGAAATAAATAAGTGCTACCCTAATTTTAAAGATATAATCTATTTGCAATTTACGGAGAGATATTAGCAACAAATTTAGAATTTTAATTATTCATATGAATGTCGACTTATGTTTTTTGTTAACGCCCGTAAATTTTGTGGTTGGAAAGTTATAAAGTTAGCTAATGCCATTTATTCAAAAATTATATTACTTGACTCTTTATCATATCATAACTAATAAAAGATAACATTGGTAAAATTATGTACGACCTGATTAGATGTAAATTTGAAAAACAACTTTGCAAATAACTAGTGCTGGTAAACTATGTTTTCTGTTATTATTAATAAGACACCACCACTTTATATTATAATTGACCTGGACCACCTCTCTCATTTTGATTTTCCGCTGTATACAGACGTCCACCACAATTAAGACTTCTTGTTTTTGCGTCTGTCCGTTAGAGCGATCGCACCATCGAATCTCTCTCTCTCTCTCTCTCTCTCTCTCTCTCTCTGCGTGTGTTGAGCTATGGAGGGTCTTCCCTCGGGCTACCGCCCCAACGTCGGAATTTGTCTGATCAACGATGAAAACCGGGTATTTTCCTACACTAGATTGCTATAATGTATTTGCAGCTATGTTGTTTCTCTCCCTGCACTTCCCTTTTTCAATTTTTTGATTGGAAGTCCGAAGTTTATGCTTAAAATCTGCTGTTTCTTGCACGTTTAATTGTAGTCATCTAACTGTGTTCATCTGGGGTCATACGACTGATGACTCAGAGAATTTGATTTCTAAGAATTTTGTCTTTTTTCAAGTGTGAATTTTTTTCCTTCTAAATTCTAGTTTAATTCTGGGATTCGTGGTGCACACTGCACACAGTTGGGAAGAAAGTGGGGTTTTTTTAATTTAAGGTGGGTAAACCCGCTATATTAGACCTCACTTATGCCTAGGTGGGGGTATGGATTTTGGGTTGTTATCCTTTCGTACCAATATTTTCTTGAGGTCGCGTCTTGATCAGAACCCATCAACAATCTGATCTAGTGTTGGGCGTTCTCTAATGCTCCGCACTTTTCAGACACGTGGACGCATTTTTTTGGTTTGGATTATTGTGGACAACAGCAACTAATGAAATGTCCTGTACTTTTTTTTCTTTTTTTTTTCCCTTTTATGGAGCAGTATACGGTCAAAAGGCTTTTAATTTAAGTTCCGATGGAGGAGTTTTTTTTTGTAATATAGGGATAAGACTATTAGATCTCACACGTACCACGGCCTTGCTTAAGTGGGGCTCCAGAGTCCAGGGCATGGATTTGAATATGGAGGTTGTCTTGCATAAATTGGACAACTTTGGATAGGCTAAAATAAGTATGCTTCTATGATAAGTAGACCATCTTCGCTCCCAGCTGCAGCAAAAAGAAACAACCGACCAAAAAAAATAAATAAATAAAAAAGAGCAGAGAAGAGTAATAGGTCAGAGTAACAGTCAGAGAAGCAACAGACCCAAGCTTATGTGTTTTCTTCATATTATAAGTCTTTTATGGGTGAAAATGTGAGTTTGTCTAATATCTGAGTGATAAGGACCAAATAACCGTACCTGGGTCATGTTCTTTGTGGACGTTTTGCCTCTCTGTGTTTTGCCCCCATCTTCTAACATGGGCATCATCATGATAGTTCAAAATGGCTTTAGGCCATTTCATTGACATCATATCATTGTATGTCATACATTTTCTTTGCCATTTTCTGGGCCAGTTTTGTGATGCTATAGAGTTAAGGCCACTAGTAGGATTTGATGCTTTGTTGAAGATTCCTTTCAGCTTAAGTGCCAGATGTGTTTGGTGCATATATAATTTGTCCCTCATGGGACGAGAAGAAAATAGCGTCCATATAATCCTCAAGTCCTAGTAGCCTATTCTTCTTAGTGCTGCTCACTATAAGGAAGGAAACTCACATGGAATGTGTTCTTTGTGTGCTTTTGGTGGCATAGGCAATAAGAAGCTAATTATAATTCGGAAAGTTATTAGTCTTGGGCAATAATCGTACTTGCGAACCCTGCAAACACCCAGAGCTAGATAAAAGAGAGAGAATGAAAAAGGATGGGAAGTTTGTGTCGATGAAGCTTGTTGATGGGGGAGTTATTTGAATTCCTGTATATGTTCCTGCTCTAGTTTTTTGTTGCTTCTTTCATGAAATGCCATGTCAATATCAACTTCTTTAATATGTGGTACAGGTTTTTGTGGCCTCAAGACTAAACGTCCCCGGAGCATGGCAGATGCCTCAGGTAAAATTTCATATTCTCTATTTTCTTCTATGAATTTCGACTTGCATGAGGAGGATCATTATGCTGTATGTGTTGTATGTTAGATCTCATTTTGTGAACTGTTCTGGGAGCTTTTATTTAGGCAGTAGCCACGTGCTGTGCATTGTAGGAACATTGTGCACATTCTGATTCCCCTCAAGGTTGTTCTCAGCATCTGTGATGTCTTTTCCCTTTGACACTGCAAAGCATTAAGTTGTTCCAACAGCGATCAAGATTTCTACCTAACTTTTCCTGTTGTGTGAGTGCTTTCATGTCTTTTGTGTTTATGCAGTGACTTGTGATTTGTTCTCCATGTAACTGTATCCTAAGATTTATATGCTGTGTGTCATTGTAGTGGCTTAATGCTGAATAAGAGCTCAAGGATCCTGGTTTTGTAGCTTCCTAGAAGCGTTAGGGGCCTTTGTTCACCTGTTTCTGTGGACTTTCCTTCTCTATTTATACTGTGTATTTGATTTTATGCAGTGTTTTTCGACCATACTTAGATACCATACAGGGTAGATTGGGAAAAACCTCTACAATTCAATTGTTGTCATTAGGCTGCATGCATCTGACTTGTCACTCTCTGTCCTCTTTTTTTTTTTTTTTTTTGGGCAGGAGGGTGGGGGTCTTGGTTATTGGTTTGGTTTTGTGACTTACCATCCCTGCAATTTATTAAGCTGATACTAATATCTTTATTTTTATCCACCATCAGGGGGGTATTGAAGATGGTGAAGACCCCAAGTCTGCTGCCATTAGAGAACTGCGAGAAGAAACTGGAGTTGTATCCGTTGATATCATTGCTGAGGTTTGTATATCCCATCAGTGCTGGTACCTCGTCTTAACAACCATATAATTCTCCTTTGCTTCTTTGAGTTCTGCTTGTATATATTTATGTCTGCCCTTCTTTTTTCTTGATGGTTTGTTGTACTCCGAATCTCTCTCGGATCCCTACCCTGCAAATATTTTGTGGTGGGCTCAGGCTATGAGCATAATGAAAGAAATGTCTATTTGTTAGTGTGATATAAGCCCTTGTTCCCTTTGCTCTTCTGTCTCTGTACAATGACCTACTTTTTCTGCTTTGTTTAACAGTCAAACTTTTTGATTGGCAGGTTCCAAATTGGTTAACTTATGACTTTCCACCTGCTGTCAAGGCCAAAGTGAACCGCCTCTGGGGAGGTGAATGGCATGGGCAGGCTCAGAAGTGGTGAGCTACATTCTTTGTTTTGACTTCAATATTTCCTTTCTTTGCATTTATCCCAAGATAAGTGTATCGAGGTGAGCAGACAAGCATCATTTTTTTTTTTTTTTTTGGGGGGGGGGGGGTGGGTTGATCTTCCAGTTTTGTCCAAAATGTACAGGTGCATGTTTTATCGGGATAAATGATAAATATGACACTAGAGCATGATTGTTCATGTCCCACTACTGGGTATACATTATATCTTGTGATGGGAAAAGATAGGGAGTACTGCAAGGTGTAGCTCATGGAATTTGTGATGTTAAAAGAAAAGTCTAGGCAGGGAAATGTCTGTAGTGAAAAGATGAAACTCGTGTATGATCTTATTTTCAAGTAGTGTTCGATCGATTACGTATTAAAGAATTTTCAATTTATTGGTCTCAAGTTATCGCTTTGTATAAGTCATATCAAGTTATCGCTTTGTATTTGTATACGTCACATCCTTTGCTTGTGAGGAAGAAAAAATCTCTGAAATTGAAACTGATGTGCTACTGTTAGCAGAGACCGAAAGAGTATGAAACCTGTCATGTGACTGGGATTCGGGGAATGATGGAAATTTGGAGGAACTAAGTGAATGGATGGTTCACAGAAGCTGATAAGATGTGATGTCAATGGCTAACTCCCTTTGTTGCCCATTGTCTGAGGCACCAAAGACACCATTTCTTTTCTGCCATTTTTCTTTAGCAGCTGCATAGGCTCTTACCCTCTTACGCTATGTTCCGCTGTAAAGAAATTCAAGGCAATGTAATCAATTGATAGGACGAAATTGGCAACCATTCTACAATCAAGTACATTGCACCCTATGAAAAGGATCAATAGACCACAAAAGATTTGGCTTTGCATAAGCATTGAATTCTCTTTCACCAGGACTCCAGGAAATCTCAGTGTTAAGTTAATCACTTTGAATCAACAGTGGAGCTTTGAGATGGTACTTCTTTTGCTGCTTTACCTGCTTTAAATTCAGTTGTGTTTCATTTGCATCTTGCATAATTGTAGACTTGTAGTTTTGTATTTTAAGATATTCCTTCTAGACCGACTGTTTGATTGACTACCTTGATGTGCAATGTTGTTACATTTCATAATACTTCAACTTTATATGAATAGGTTCCTCATGAGATTTACAGCTGATGATCATGAGATCAATTTGGCGACTGGAGAAGCAGAAATGGAATTTTCAGAGTGGAAATGGGCTACGCCCGAAGAGGTCATTGATCAGGTAACTAAAAAGCTGAACTGTGTAATATTTCTGTATGGACTAATTCTCGAATGAGAGTCTCTAGGATTGATTTTATACTGCCAACTTTTCTACGCCAAATTTTTCTAGTGAGGCAGTCTTACCCAAAACAAACTCTTCCATATGATTTTGAAATCTTCGTCATTACATTTAAACAGGCGGTAGACTACAAGAGGCCGGTTTACGAGGAAGTAATGAGTGCCTTCAAGCCACATATTGACAGCAACACCAAATCTGCAAAATGCAAGTCATCTAAATGGTAACCTGTAAAGCTCAAGGCTGCAGCTCTCCCAGTTTCTGACTTGCCTTGCTGAGGTTGTCCTGAATGTAAAGTCCTGTGTCAGTCTTCTGTAAATTAATATAGAAGCTTCTTCTTCTTCTGTTGACATTTGACATTTTCTGGGACCAACAATTTGAGTTAATTCGGTATTTAAGGAGCTTTATCGGAGTGGGCGGCTTGGGTTCTCTTTATCTCTTCCTGGATCATCAAACAAACTAATGAATGCAATATCCAGTTTTATTTTTGAGCTCTATGGATAAAATTTTGGGTGATGATATATGTGTTACCACAGGACACTTTTTATGTGTCTTATCATAGTCTTATTGTATCATATAGTTTAAAATATTTAGATTTATAATTGTTATGATTAGTTAACAATTGTAAACTATTAGCATTTGTTAGTTATGGTGACAATCATAAATAATATCTGAATGAGTTCAATACTGTCCACAAAGATGTACGATAAACATAATTTTATGTCGGTGAAAAACTATGTCTAAAATAGCCTTTTTTATAATTTATAAGTGGTAATATCATTTCACTATTCGATTATACTATTTTTTTTCAATTTAATATATGATAATATAATATTGAAACTTTACATCACACAATCTCATGTTAGAATTTTTTTTTAAAAATTTTGTTGTGTTATCTATGAATGTCATCAAGATAATCCGTTATTAATTGTAAACATAATTTGAAATGAATGAAGTGCAACCAAAAAGCTTACAAATTGAGAAGAATTCAGTGCATAGAATAATTAAATAAATATTAAATTTACTAAAATGGAATTTGATTTAATTTACTTTTTCCTTGTATAACCTCCTTAGTTGGGTGGATAATTTGACGACCTTATTATTCGGCAAAGAATAACTTCATGATATCTCAGCTTTTGAGCACCCATCAAAGTTATATGTGTCTTTATGATGGAGATTCGTCACTCATTTTAAAAGTTTATCGCTTACTTTTCCCTTTATTCTCAATCACTGTTTTTAATCTTTAAAAATTTTTCTAAGATAAGCAGTCAAAGTTTTGCCTTATACACTACAGAGAACATAGAAATACCTAAAAAATGATATCTCGTAATTATAGTTGAATTTGTGCGTCATATTGTAAACGTCATTGATAGAAGTTGGAATACTATATATCCATAAATTTCACCCTAATTACGTATACAGATAATTTGATCTCATGACTCAAACTAGTACTTCATGTACATTAGATGTACTATGAAGAGTCCCCTCAATATGCTTTAAACGCCTGCATATATTTTGAGTTCAAAGGCACATTTGTTGTAATTAAGGATCATTTGTTCATGCATGTATAATTGCTTGAGTTGCATTCACATTCTTATTTGTTCACAAGTGACTAACATAACAAGTTTTTTAAGATACTGACTGCCCAAGGCCTCAATGCTAGAGTTCAACCTCCTTGAGGCTTAAGCTCTCATAGTCAAGGTCCTCGACAGGCATGCTAGAAAGTAACCCTTGCCGAAGTCATAAAATGTCTACAACTTGGAATGTGTTTGAAATGAATTTTGTGACCCTCTGATCAAGTGCACTAAATCTGAAATTTGAATGTATGTTCGTTGTACGTAAAGTTATATGTTAAATATGCAATTCTATAATGGGTATCATAGCTAGAGCTGGCAATGGACGGACACGGGGTGGGTTTTCCTATACTCTTCCCATGCCCATTTTCAAAATGCATACCCATATACATACCCATACTCAGCGGGTGTTCAAAAGCTATACCCATACCCATACCCATACCCAGCGGGCTTTGCGGGTATGCGGGTTTTATTCGGGTAAATATATACCAATTTTTTTTTTTTTAACCTATATTACACACATATCCTAGCAATGTATGTTACATCAATTGTCGTTTGGTGGTGTAGTTGATTGTCGATTGGTCGACTCCTCGTCAATTGTCACAAAGACGAGAGGGAGAGAGAGAAGGACTAATAACTGACGTAGGAGTGGAGATGTGAGAGTCTGAGTGACTCATACTCTAAGAGTGGAGTGTAGAGATGAGAGTATGAGAAGATGGATATCAAGGATAAGCTAAGTTTTTTACTTGAAAATCAACTTTAACAATTGGGCTTGGGCTATGTTTGATAAACTTAGTAGCTCTTTTTTTTAACATTTTTGTATAAACGGGTTTTTGGATGTAATGTGGGGCAGATACGGGTGTGATTTGCTCATAGCCATTTCGTTGTACCCGCCTCAAACTTATTTTCCCCCCAAATTTAACACCCAATCAGGTTTTAAAAGGGGTGGATTTTGCGGGTTTTAAATGGATATGAGTTTTTTTGCCGGCCCTAATCATAGTACAAATTAATAAGCTAATTTGTTCATCATTCATTCAATATTTGACAATGACATTTCGCCTTAAAAGTAGTGACTTGCCACATATGCTAAAATGAGTTGCTTAAATTATTTCAAATTAACTAATTATCTTGCTAATCATCACTTGTCAAATATTCAAGATGCAAAACTAACTATGTGTACTTTTACTACATTGTAGCTGGTTATGTTTTGGATATAAAGAAAGGTGATTCAAATGCATACCAAATCAAGAAAGGGCCAAAAATGCATTCTACTAAGACAACCAGCAGGTCAACTTTACTTGGAGCGGAAAGATGCCGACATCAAAGCTTGAAAAAAAGGTCATTTTCCTTATCTTATAAGGAAAGCAATGGCTAGCACATCAAAGGCTGAAAAGCTTCTTTCTCCAGACCAAAAGAAGCCAAAGACCAAAATAAGCAATTGTCGAGTATATAGATAGATGTCGAGGCCTTTGACCCAACCTATAGTCATTGGAGAGAAGCATCAATAGAGCAACGGCTGCTTTCTTTAGCTTATTTCAATGGTCCAACACTAAATGCTTATAAACAGAATGACTTGCTCAAGAAGAAGAGTGCAATGTACAACACAAAGAGCTTGACTCTTGACTCTAAGTGTTCATTGTACTCTTGAGGAATCAATTTGAAATCTTTGCAATCTTTGTACTCACATGTGAGAATCTTTGGAAGGCGAGAAAGTTAAGAAGACCTTTTCTTGTAAACAACATAATTGATTAAAAGACTCGTCCTTCTCAAGTGGGAACTTACAAAAGATCACTTCAAGAGAAGCTTGAATATTGCAATATTGCCCAAGAGTAATACAAGTTGGTTGAATCTTAAAGGGAGTCCTCAAGCGATGACATAGCCCAATTGAGGAGCATCCTTGATATGTTTATTAAGGCCCTGTTTGGCAAACAGCTGTTAGGTGTTAGGTGTTAGCTGTTTGTATTAGCTGTTAGCTGTTAGCTATTTGAGTTAGCTGTTTGTATTAGCTGCTTAAATTAACTGTTTGTTGAAAAACTGTTTGGTAAAATTAGCTGTTTCTGATAAAGTTGTGAGACAAAAAGCTAATTCTTCAAAAAGCTTTTCCAAAAAGTTAATGGAATTAGCTTTTTCAAATTAGTTTTTTGGACCCAAAAAGCTCTTTTAAAAAGCTCTTTTACCAAACACCCAAATTAGCTTTTTCACTTGGTCAAAAAGCTAATTTTGATCAAAAAAGCTCTTTTTGCCAAAAAACTCTTCAAAAAGCTACTTGCCAAATAGGGCCTAAGTGTTATTGATTTGATTGTTCAATATCTCTGAGGTTGCTATATTAATTGTATATCATGTTCAAGTCTTTACTTGCGATTATTTAGTATCACCCTATTCACCCTGCCCTATGGTGACTTATCTCACTTGGGATCAATGTCATATTTAATTCATCCCAAGTTGTTGCCTTGGCCTTTCTGTATCATTTGGACCTAAGAAAAGAAATCATAAATATCTAAAAGATTGTCAAACAATTTAAAAAATCATATATATATTTTTCTATTGTAAGTTTGCAAAAGTTCACTTCAATCCTAAAGGTGTACATCTAATTATATAGTATAGATAGTTTATAATATTTTCTAAATTTTTTTATCTTATAAACTAGAAAAGAGAGAAAAATAATAACTAAGAATTTTGGATGAAAATATATTGAACTAGGTAAAAGAAAATTGCTAGTGGTGAATGAAAAGGTACCTTCAAAATCTCTAAATAGCTGTCTAAAAAGTTTCAGAAATAATCCTTTTAATGTGTAAAAACTTATGAAAAGTCACTCTAAAATATATAAGATCCATCTATCCCTGCGGGAAAAAATAATTAAAAGATCCACCAATAAGGTTAAAAGTCTATTGGGTGCTTTGAGAAGAAAAAAGACTCTAGCTAACATTTTACATTAGGTCATAGAAAAGTTAAAGTTATCTTAGATATTTTAAATAGAATTTTTGGATGATAATAACATGAACTATGATGATAGTAGTCGAAATACCTATAAAAATCCTAAATTAAACACCATGAAGAGCTAAAATCCAAGCAAAAGGAGGTCCAAACTGTCACATTTTGAGCCTGCCCCCTAAAATTATTCATAAAGAATCACTTCAAATGTATAGAGTGTTAGTTAAAAGATTTTAACAATCATCCATAAAATTGTAGGTTCTACATTTACAAAAATGTTGACAAGAAAATCATAGACATTTTCCTAAAGGTTCTAAAGAGAGAACTCCAATAATTAGAATAAATCAATAAAAATATTAACCTTCAAGTCTCACTGCAATTAAAATAAAAGTATTCAAAGTCAATGGTTAAGTTAGAACAGAATAAATGGTTGCTAAATGGCAGTAGAAATTCAAAGTTCTTTTAAAGTAAAGCCGCTTCTAGAAGATAAAGAAAATTAGTCATGAAATTACGCGATGATTGTGGTATCTGGATTGATGATTACAAAATAATTGTCGAAAAATTCATATAAAACTATAGGAAATGATTTAAATCCATGCTTGGTTTGACTAGAGTATTGCCAAACATAGGACAATCGAAGATAATTTTAGAAATATAATCTATTTAGAATATGCTCTAGTAGAACACTTGTATCATATGGCTTTGGAGAGGGCTTCTTTAGGAACTATTGCATCTTATCAAGAAGTATTTATTTAACTGCATTCTCAAATTGTTAATAAATGACAAAATCTTGACAGAAATAAACTGTACACTAGTTGCTCTTATCCTAAAGACAAATAGTGCTTCACAGATTAGTCATTATAGACTCATCAGTCTATATATTATGATTTATAAGATTATATCAAAAATATCTGAACTATTAACAGGTTAAGACTTCTCCTTGATTATCTAATTTTCCGCCTTCTAAAGTGCCTTTATATCTAGTAGATCTATTCATGACTATCATCACTTCTTAGAATTAACCCTTAGGCCAAAGTTACTAATGCCAATCATAAGCGTGTCTAACCTAATCATCCCCTAATATCATAAATTGCCAGTCAGGTTTTGATGAAAGTCAATTAGAGCAAGTCAAGCGTTATTAGAGTCACCCATGTTTGCAACATGTTAGAGTACTTGAACAAGTAGTCAGTTTCACACATTTGTCAGCATCAAGCACAACAAAAATTATTCAATCTAACTTCATGGGTCACAACCTGTAATAGCCCGAACTTAATTTAAATTGCCTATTCTAAAATCAAACTAAATAAAAATCGAGCACGTGCACTTCAATTATGTGTTTAAACTAACATGTTTTGCGGGGGCTCAAGTGGTGAAATGGTCTCGTATTTAGATTTTTATAATACAATATGCTCATAAAATTTTTGCACTAAAGCAAACAATATTGTAAAATGTCATTTTGAGGACATACATTGCATAAAAATGACAAAAATTAGTTTATAAAATATATATTTAACTTTATGATTTTGATTAGAGAAGTCAAAAATAATTATGTAAATAAGTAGATAAATGGGCTAGTCACTCAATTGATTAGCGAAATTATTCAATAAAAGAAAAATGAAAAGAAAAGATCAAAACAATCAACCATAAATTTAAAACATCTAGACATTGAAAACAAAAAAAAATGAAAAAGAAAGAGATAAAAATAAGCTAGTATACTTAATTTGGCTAAAAATTCCCCAAAATCTCTAAAATCTTCAATAATTCTATGTTACATACTCATGTACCTAACTAGGCACACATCTACAAATATAGGCATTCCAATATAATTGGCCCCACACCTAGCTGCCTACCTTATTTCCATAACCCAGCACCACCTAAAATTATCAATACAGGTAAAAAAAAATACACGATAGGAAACAAAAGATACAATACAGATAAGAAAATATACACTACATGTAAGAAAAGAAATACTACAGGAAACACAGTTAGTACATATGCGAGAAAGATACATCATATAACAGAAAAAGTTCATCATTTACAATATCAAAATATTCATCAATTAAGCCAAAAGGTCCATCATACATAGGTTAAAGATTTATTAGTTAGACCCAAAAAATTCACAACTCAAAATTTCAAATTCATTCAATTTAAATGCAACAATCATATAAAATTAAGATTTTATCAGGTAAAAATCAAAAGGTTCAATAAAAATGTTTATCATTTAAGAGAAATGGCAAAAATCAAAAAGCTCATTGAAAGTTCATTCAATTTAAATGCAATAGCCATATAAAATTAAGATTTTTAGCTTTAATATAGTTTAACATGGATTTTCCAACCAAAAAACAGGGAGTAATCACATAATGAGAATTTACCCAAATTTTTTTTTTAAAAAAAAACAAGGGGATCATATAAGGAAAAAAGGGCAAATAAGGGAAAATATTATATGGGAAAAAACGGTGTATATCTTGTTCGATACATACATTTGTATCTAAGAATTTTCCCAAAATCTTTGCTTTCTCTCTCCTCGTTCCACCTTCACCCTTCCTAGCACCTCTACCTAGCACACACTCGCTACCAGCCGACCACCAATACCAACTCTGCCAGCCATCGGCCGTCGGTGCGGCCCGGAGCACGTCGACCACCATCTCCAACTCCCTTCTCTTCCTCCTTGCCTATTCCATGTAATTTTTCAAGGTAAAGCCCCAAATCTCCCTCATTCCCTTTCACAAGTTTTTGATTTAGAATTGATGAAATTAATGAATTTATTTAGGCTAAGATAGGTATCTAAACATGGTTGGAGCACTAATTTTGGTTTCTTGAGATTGGATGAAATTCGAGATTGTAGATGTTGGGCGAAAAAGTTGGGAATGAGTTGGTAGCATGGAAGCATGAGCTATTTCTTAAAATTTTAATTAAGGATTGCTAATTGGAGAATTGAATGGCGATTCTGGATGGAACATAGTGGTTCACATTTGATTAGAGTGGATTCATGGAGGGCTAGTTAAGGAATAAAGTGGAGAGGGAAGCAAAATTGAAGTTTAGAAATTATAAACTTGATTTAAGAATTACTTCAGAAATTTGAATAAGTTTCGAAGTGAGTTGAAGGGGTCAAAGTATAATTCCTCATTCTTAAAGTTTGATAGGACAATATCAAGTTGGAAACTTAATAAAGTTAAAATGAAGGAATAATGCTTGATTTGAGGTTTCGCTGTGGGAACCATGAAAGTGAATTTTGCTATTGAGCGAGGTAGAAAAAGAAAAAAAGGGGGAAGAAAAATGGTTCCAATACTAAATTAATTTAAATATAACTAAATTCTAGAAATCAAATTAGCCTTTTTAATTCAAATTCTAATGCAAATAGGTTAGTACATACGAGTTAAAGGAGTTTGAGCCAATCATTAGTTGAGGAGTGATTAATTATCAGAGGGTATCTAGTTTACAAGTGATCAGAAGATGGAATAAATGAAGTACTTGGAAAGAGAAGCTAGTAAGGAATGCAAAAAAGAGTCCCATTCTATACATACACACACACACACACACACACACACACACACACACACATACACACACACACTCGCGCGCGCGCATGTGCACACACCCATCCACACACACACACACATATATAGCCATGCATGGCCAGCAAAGTTAAGGAGAAGGTGTAGGACAGAGAGTGATATTAGGAGCACGTGAAAGTGCTAATTTTACTAATGAATAATTAGAAGAAAAACCTCTTAATTAAGCAAGATTGCAAGTAGAATCTACTTAAAATTCTCAAAGAAATAACCTTCGAACCTCTAGTTAGGTTTGGTAGTAATTCATTATGTATCATGGACAATTACACTAATTTTACCAATTTGATTCAATTATTTCATAATTAGTGGGTACTGAAGGAGATTCAAGCTTAATAAATAAATGGGTAAACCAATGGGTTCAAGTAAGAGCAAAACTATTAACATTATGGGTTCGATTAATCAATAGCTACTAAAAGTGAATCAAGAAAAACAACTGCAGTTGAATTTAAATACATACATGTGCATGTGTATTTATTAATAAGATTATCTATGAAAAATAATGTAAGATATTAATGATAAAAGATATCATCTGATTCGAATATGAGACCACTTTCATTAGTTGTCTGAGCTACCCTCTAATCATTTAGAAAAGTTGAGGTATGTTTACTACTTGTATCTTTCAGAATTTCACGTATCTTTTTATAAATATCAAAATATTGTAATATACAAGTATTCACTAGATTATTTTCAAATATTATTGTACCACATACTTAAGTGGACCCACTACCTGTCAATTATCAAGACTTAGATCAATCAATTCACTCATGCGGTTTTAGCTCATGCTTTCGGATTGGCCTAGGAGGTGTGCGCATTACTAAATGATCACATTATTCTGATATGAGCTCATCAATTCGAGTTCCATTTTCAAATAATAACTAGTGACAACTTTAATATAATTCTTTCTCCCCCTCTCAACAGAAATGAAATGAAATGCACGTGCTCACTGAAAAATAATTTTATTCTTGATAGTATAGGGAATTAGGGATAAGTATATTAAGCCTGGACTCATCCTTCGAACATTTTGTGCTTTTATGTTTTAGGATTAGGCATGTTACACGCTGGACATTACAAGTGATGCAAGGAGTCAACCAATAAGATCTAGACAAACTTACAATAGCATCTCTTTAAGTCTTGGGTTACCTACTAGCGTATCAATGGGTTACTGAACTATTATTTAGAATTAAGCATGTACAAATTATACATCATGTACTTTATATGTGTAAAATAAGAGATGTTATTATGTTGATGTTAAGTATACTAACTAATTAAACTTTATCCTTCCTAGGATGACCGTAACATCATAATCTTGAAGCTTACACTGTACTGATCACTAATGATTAGTTAATCAAAATAAATTATGTGATCAAGAGTTGAGATATTACACAACCTGACCCAATCTGATCAAAGCATTCTTAGTTGTTACAATGCCAACTTTATTTAATACCTTGGTATTTATCGTATGCAGTTAATGATTCACTTCTACATTCATTGAATATTTTAGAGATCTCATTCATTAAGAGAAAACATTCCTTGATTCCTTAACAATGAATCATAATTCTTTAGAACCATGACTGTCATCAAACTAAGAATGAATTCTGTTGGCACAATTAAGATCACTCATGAAATTTTCTTAAATTGTGCCTAAGTATTTTATAGAATCATGACAAAGGCATAGATCAACCAAACAGCAAGAAAATCAATTTGAAATTCAAAAGCAAGGCAACGGCTAGTTGTCACTATAAAGCAATCAATGGTGGTAAAGCTACCTTTTCTCAATCTCTCTAAAGTTGCTACTAAGCAAATTGATTAGTAGAATAATGAGAAAGCAATGACCATTTTAATGATCATATTGAAGAGAGAAGCTAGAATAATTATTCTTTCTATGGAAAACCTATTTAAGATTCAAAGAAAGAGATTTACCAAAGAAGGGAAAATTCAGAGTCTCTGTGACAAGCTATCAAAGTCCTAGGCTAAGGTTAAAGATGTTGTTGAACAACTATTTTACTCACATCCTATGGTTCATAAAGCAAAAGAAAGATTTATAAATAGAAGAACCAAGTGAATATTGAAGGTTACAACACTTGAGCAAGAACTACAATATATTGAGAGAAAAAGTTTATAAACCTTGATTCTTTATTACTCAAACACATTATACTCTTGTTGTTTATAAGAATGAGTGAGATACACTACTCTTGTGTTGGTTTTGTCCTCCTAAGATGAGCTTGTTAGAATTTTATGAGAAAATTTTGTCTGTAAGGAAGGAGCAAGTATGGTCTTATTGAGTGTTTGGCAAGCTATTACATATTATTCTATGTAAACTCTTTGGTCAACAAGGAGCACCAAGGCTCTTGTTGTGTGTTGTTCTTCTAAGAGTTAGAGATCTAGGAAAAGAGCTTATCAGAGTTTATGAGAAAACCTTAATTTTAGGCGAGGTGTCAGGGGACTCATGCTGAACTTGTCTCGAAGAGATAGTAGATAATTTGAATCCTAAGGATAAGAAAGGATCCGGGGGGGGGACTCAACCTAAAGTTAAATTGGTGAACCTTATCACAAAACTCTACCCTCATCAATCACCTCTAATTAGTTCCTCGGCTTGGTTACTTCTCTAAGCTAGCGATTACTTCATATCAAAGTCTATAACTCTATTCTATCACATTCACTTACAATCTCTAATATTTCAATATTCATCATCTCTTATCTTATTATCTCACTAGGAACTACATTTGCTAAAATCAAACTTTAAGTAAAAGTTTTCAAAGTACTAAGTTTTTGTTAACTACCCTATTTAACCCCCTTTAGGATGACTTACCTTGAACAGTGGAACAAACAATTAGTATCAAAACCTATCTCACTTGGAGTTGACTTAACCATTAGAGTGAGAAAAGATTATGGCCACCTCAGGTGCCTTTGAGATTGAGTAAGGTAGGTCATACACTAGGCCATCTTTGTTTAAGGGAACTAACTCTGCAAATAGGAAAGAAGAAAAAAAAAATTCACGCAGATATTCTTGATGGACCAAGATAACAAAATATCAAATATCATTAGCAAAAGAGATTATCTTCTAATGAAAGTCAAGAAAGGAGAAAAATGAGAAGACATGATCCCAAAGGTTGAGCAAGAATTCACCGAAGGAGAAAAGATCAATGCTCAAGAGAATTATCGCATAGCCTTGAATATTCTTTGCAGTGCTATTGACCTAAGTCAATTTAACAAAGTCTTTACCTATGAGACTACTAAAGAAATAAGGCATACTCTCATCACCATTCATGAAGTAGCAGGATGTATCAAAGAGACTAAAATAAGCATCTACGTACATCAGTATGAGTTGATAAACTTTTTCTCAATGAATCTATAAAAAAGAAGTAAACTAGATTCATAGAGTTTGTTAACAATCTCAAGTCTTTTAGGAAAAATTTACTCAAATGAGGAAATAGTGAGAAAATACCCAGGTGCCTCTCTAAAGCCAATTAGAGGCCTAAAGTGATATCTATTAAAGAAGCACAAAACCTTAAGGCTGTTAAATTGGATGATTTACTAGAAAAATTTCTAACTCATGAGATAATTAGCCTAAGAAAGGAGCAGCACTAAAGGTAAAAGAAGATTCTAACAACGATAACAAGTCTTCTAATAATAAATATGAAGCCATCAGTCTAACAACAAAGCTATTTAAGAATTCCAGAAGAAAAAAAACTTTGATGACAAAAGATTCCTAAGAGGAGGATCATCTATAATAGGAGGTAACAAATATAATCCTCATATTCCAGGCACTAATATCATTTGCTTTAATTGTAATAAAGCAAGCTATATAATGAAGGATTCTCCCAATACAAAGAAACCTCTGGAAAAGAAGAAATTAACAAGATGAAACAAAAAAGATACCATGGCTACTTGGAGTAATAATGACTCCAGTACTAAAGATGATGAGAAGTTCACAAGAAGACATTGATTTGTTCACATGCATTATGAGTGATGGTATCTAATGATGTGTTATGCCATCATACTAATAAACTTGATTTGATTAATAGCATTTTATGATTAGTTAAGCTTAGGTGTTAGACCTCTGTCAAAGCACCTTATGGTTAAATTTTAGAGTTATACTCTGAGTAACTTGACCCTCATCACCTGACAAAGTTCTTGACACTAATAGAGATCATATGTGCATATGTGATTATTTTATTGAGTAACTGATGATTGAACTATTCGGCTATATCTCTTGATTATATTTATTAAAATGTTACAAACCAAATAAGATTATGTATGAGATGATTTTCTTATGTGGGTTTAATAGATTCATGAGCTCATTAAGACTTTAATATGTGAGTTGTTGAATTTATTAATGTGATTAATGTATTTGTGATTGAAACATTTATTATGATTTACTCACGTGATTCTTAAGTTATATTTGAGTAAAGAAAGTAGGATTTCTTGTTCATGGAAGCAGTTAAGATTAGAATTATTAAAGAGATGAGCAACTTCCATTCGATTAACTCTACTGAAGATCTTATGTGTAGCAAAAGAAGTTCAAGTATGTAAGTAGTACAAGTGAAGACAGTAGTCAAAAACCTTGATAAAAGTTATCAGATCTATGACTTATTCTCTATTTAGCCCTACTGCCAAATGATGTCTCTTCAATATTCTCATTTGGTGATTAAAGACAATAGCATGAAGAAGATTAGGGCATATTAAAGAATCAAGATGAATAAAGATTACGGTCATGATAAAGAAGGAAACAATCTTCTCAAGTGAATACATGCTCATATCTATGAAAAGAAGAAAAAAAGGAAATTTGATCAATCAATTTCACCCTGAATATATACATCAAAGTCATATTAGAGTTGAAAGGCATCAAACTGAAAAATCATCATAGAATGAAATAGTCAGAGGTGCGTTAGAGCCGAAAGATGTTAGATTCATATTAGAATTGGATATCATCATAGTTGAAAAAATGTTAGAGACCATGAAGTCATCAGAAATAGAAATTGTCAGAGTCCAAAGTTCATAAGTACGATTCAATGATGATTTGGAGAAAATTCATTTGAATTTTATCTTCCTAACTAATGAATATATTTAATCTAGAAAAGGTAAGAATTTCATGAGTCTCGCAAGTGGATGATTTTATCCAAAGGAGATTTGAATTCAAAAGGAAGAATCCATGGTAAAGGTAGCGGCCTAAGCTCTAATAAACGGCGAGCTATCACAATCAACAGTCACTATCATTGTTGGGCAACCGTATAGTTGTTCTGTAGAGATATTTGCAATGGCAAGCTGTAAGAAAGTGATTGATTAGGTATGACCAGATTTGGAAAAGCATTTTTAATGTGAACATAAAATATGCCCAGCCAAATGAGGAAAAATTAAACATCAAAAGCAACTGTCAAAGAACATGATAAAGACCCTGTAGTCCTATATCAAAATTCAAAAGCAACTTTGTCTTTATCCCGATGGATAGTATCATTCACTAATGGTCATACAGAGCTAAATTGTCTACAAGTATGGCACCAAGGCAGAGGAGGAAGCTTTGAACACCTGCTATTTACTCCTAATCTTATGGATGTTGTTCCCATAATTCAAGAGTTGTATTTCATTTATGCCATTGTAATACTCTTGTAAAATTAGAGAGGCAAGAAAGTTGCGAGGTCTCTCTTGTAATAATTTATAAACAACAAGGATGTTATCCACCTTAGAGTAGGTGCTTTCAAGGTTTGAGATGTCTGAGAGTGAGAAAGCACTTTAGATAAGAGTTGTGATAGAGCAAGTGAGAGTTTATATGAAGTTTGTTAGGAAGATTGGAAAACTCTGACATGTACTGAAAGAACTAGGAGGGCTCATGTCACATGGAGATGAGCTTGTTAGGATGCTCTGAGAAAACCCTAATTGTAGACAAGGAGTAGAGGCATTCATGCTGAACCAGTTATGACAGATGCTTAGTGAAAATTTTATAGGCAACAAAGAGACTGATGCTCATGTTGGCCATAGTGCTTTTAAGAGTGGGGAACTCGAGAAGTTTAAGCTTGTCAAAGTGACTTTAGAGAACTCTGATTGTAGGCAAGTGTCTTATTGAGGAAGTTAGTGGATTGGTTGAAATCGTAAGGAGTGACCCTAGACAGAGATATAGCTAAGAGGTTACATGAACTTCGTCAATAATTTTGTGAGTTATCTCTCTTTATTTTCTACACATACCATAGTCTTTGAGCATATTCTTTTATTATATGTCAGAGCCTCTATTGCTTCTACATATTCATTTATTATTTTTAGAGTCTTTAACAAACTGACATCTACATATTATCCTACTTAGAGTCCACAAGTTTTTAAATCTTATGTTTTTACTTGTCACTTTATTCACCCCCTTTAGGGTCACACCTTAATAGTGTAACCAATAAGCTTGAGATGTTGAAAATGGAGTTTAAACAAACTCTTACAGAGTAGGATTGTCTTAACATAAAAAATGACATTTAGTATGTTGATAATGAATGCCCGTGACATGACCAGAGGTGCCTCACTGTTCATTGGAATTCAAATAAGCGATGAAGGCAAAATCACCTTTGTGGACAAAAGCAAAAGGCAGATTATTGGCTATTATAAAATTGGTAAAGATTCCTCAACTTCTCTTGGGAAATACTTAGTTGAAGGATTAAAATTTAATCTGCTATGTGTCTCCCAAATGTTAGAAAAAGGAAATAAATAACCTTAATGCAACTGGTTATAAAGCTATAAACTCTGAGATTGGGAAAACTACACTTACAGGAGCTAGAATTGGTGACACTTATGTTATATGCTTGGATAAGGTAAAATCTCAAAATCTCACATGTCTAAAAGTATATCATGATGAATATTGGTTATGCGATAGAAGACTAGGACATGTAAACATGCACAACATTAATGATTTTTTCAATCATAAACTAGTCAGAGGCTTGCCTAAGCATAAGTTTTCTAAAGATAGGAACTGCAATACATGTGTTAAAGGAAAGCAAATTTAGACTATCATTTAAGTCCATTAAATGTGTGTCAACTCTTACACCTCTAGACCTTTGAAATTATTCATAGGACTTGTGTGGTCTAATTAGAATTAAAACACTTGGTGGTCGTGAGCATGTCTTTGTCTGGACTTGGTTCCTCAATGATAAAACTGAGACTTTTAGAGAGTTCATCAGATTAATCAAGCATGTGGGGGTGTCAAAGGGTCTAAATGTTGTTACTGTAATGAGTGATCATGGTAGAGAATTTGATCAAGAAGAATTTATTGAATACTATGGGGGAAAAAAAATTGATATTTCTCACTATTTCTCAACTCCTAGGGATTTCACAACAAAATGGACTATGAAAAGAAAGAAAAAAAACTTGGAAGACTTGATGTATGACAATGATCTATCAAAGTCCTTATGAGCTGAAGTTGTAAGCACCACCAACTACATTCTCAATAGATGTCTTAACAGACCAATTCTTAAAAAGACTCGCATGAGCTCTTCAAAGCAAGAAGTCAAATGTGTCTTACTTTAGAGCCTTTGGTTGCAAATGTTGCATTGCAACAATGTATAGATTACAACAACAAACTCTTAGTACGAGTCCTGCTTTCACGGGGTTTGGAAAAATTTAGATGTAGACAACCTTACCCATATTCACATGACTGCACATAGAGAAAAACAATACATATTATCTTATTAAATTTGACGCCACAACTAAGGAAGATATTTTGTTAGTTATTCAACTCACAAAAAAGCATGTAGGGTTTTAACTAAAATACAAAAAAGCATATAGCATTTGAAAAAAATCCAAAATCATTTAAGAAAAAGTTCATTTGATTTTTTGTGAAAATAACTATGGTAGCATTAGCTTATCCTTTTGTCGAGAACTCCAATTACACAGATAAATTGATGAAGTGGAGCGCAATGATGAGGCTCCACCTCATATTCAACAAAATAAATGTCAAAATCAGACTTAAGTTGATCTACCTCATGAAGAAACTGTAGCAATCAGAGACTTTAAACCACTAATTACCGTAAGAGAAGAAATGCAAAAGCCAAAAGAAGGATTCAATTACAAGTTTATGTTATCTCCGACATTCATAGTAGTGTAAGAACTTAATCCTATCTTAAAAATTTATGTGCATTTTACTTCTTAGTATCACTTATTAAACCCAAAAGACCGTCAAAGGTTCTTGAAGCACCCTAACTAGACACTTGCTATGCAAAAGAATTGAATCAATTTAACAGAAATAAAGTTTGGATCGTGACTACTAGACCTAAAAACTACCTAGTGATAGGAACTAAATGGGTATTCGGAAACAAATTTAATGAAATAGAGATTGTCATTTGAAATAAGGCTAGACTCATAGCAAAAATGTATAATCTGGCAGAAGGAAATAATTATGATGAAACATTTTCCCACATTGCCATTATTAAAGCCATAAGATTATTTTTGGCTTTTGCAACTTTTATGGAAATATTTATCTGAAATTTGGATGGCTGAAAAAGGCACGTTTGGATTTTTTTAGCTTGAATTGTACGGGCTAAAGTAAAGTGCTTCTCTAAACTTCCTCTGCCCCGTTTTTATGGAGTAGCGGGTAGTCTATGATTTTTAAACCTAGGATAAATCGAAACTAAACTCTCTGTAATTCTGCAATACAGAGGGTAAGACTACTATATTAGACCCCTAATACCCTACCTAGTGGTGAGATTTTTGGGCTATTAGATTTGGATTTGGATCTTTTAAGGAAATAAAATTTTATCAAATACATATGCAATGTGTACTTCTAAATGGTTACTTGCAAGAGTATGTATATGTTATACAACCTCCTAGTTTCAAGGATTCAGAGAAGCATGCCCATGTGTATAAGCTATATCAAGCTCTATATGGTCTTAAATAAGCTCCTAGAACTTGACATGAAAGGCTAAGCACATTCCTTCCTAACCATGGATTCGAAAGAGGTAAGATGGACAAAACTTTATAAATCAATCTAATGGTAAAGACTTCTTGCTCCTTCAAGCTTATGTTGACGATATCATTTTTGGAGCTATTAATCATGACTTATGCAAGATTTTATGTTTTGATTAGTGAGGAGTTTTACATATGCTTAGTCGGAGAGTTGAACTTTTTTCTTGGATTATAAATCATGCAAAGCCAAGATAGTAGATTTATCAATCAATCATAATACATTAAAGAATTACACAAGAAGTTCAATATGACCAGTTGCAAGCATGAAAAGACACCTATGTCCTTTACTTGCAAAATGAATGCATATATGAGTATCTCTAAAAAAATGTATAGAGGCATGATTGGATTTCTACTATATCTAGCTGCAAGCAGACCATATGTCATGTTTAGTGTGCGTCTTTGTGTGACCTTTCACTAAGTTTCCTGGGAGTCTCTCCTCAATGTTGTAAAGATGATAATGAGATATCTATCAACGGCTTAGAATCTTTGCATTTGGTATCTAAAAGGAGGTAACTTTGAACTAGCTAGGTCTTGTGGTGCAGATTACATAAGGATACAAGGTGGAAAAGAAAAGTACATTATGCTCGTGCTAATTTCTTAATCATTTCCTTGTGTCACAGTACTCCAAGAAGCAAAATTTAGTTGCTCTATGAACAACATAAGCAAAATACATTGTTATTGGCATATGTTATGTTTAGCATCTTTGGATGACACAGCAACTCAGAGACCTTGGATTTAGCTATAAAGAAGTACCTCTCAGGTGTGATAATGTGAGTGCCATTAACATAACTAATGTATCATTCAACACCCAAGAACTCAGAGACCTTGGATTTAGCTATAAAAAAGTACCTATCAGGTGTGATAATGTGAGTGTCATTAGTATAACTAAAGTATCATTCAACACCTAAGAAATAAGCACATATGAGTAAGACATCACTTTATCACGGACCATGTTGATAAGGGTTGATTGACTATCGCAAGCACACGGGTAGTCATAGTATAGATAAAAGATATCGTTCCTTAGGGACTAATTTAACTTACTGAATCTTACTTATCAGAATATGCTAAGTAAAATTTTGGTTCAAATGGATTCGATTTAACAATAGCAAAAAAACTTTTCTAAATCAATAAGCGAAAAAAACGTCTAGGAATTCTCGTAGTTGTGAAAGGAAATTGGATAAAAAATAATGAACATGTGCTTCTTCTAATTGGTTAAATTTGAGGAATTGTAATCTTTTCAGAAACTCAGTCTGTTCTTTCAAAATCAACTAAATTTTCCTAAACTAAGCAAAAGTCGTTTTTTCAAACTAATTTGCCTTAATTCAAGTTCAATATCTTTGATTACTTACTAGCCCTCCTAACATGCAAATCACTCTTTCGAGACGAAGTTAAGTTAAGTCTTATCAAGCAGTCCAACAACCAAATATCACCATTCAGTTTTTCACCCGATTGTTTCAAGAGTGCAAGTAAATTTCAACCAAAACTCAACTCATAACAATCCAAACACTTGACAACATGAAATTAAATCAATCATGAAAATAAGCACAATTGTGTAGATTAAAACATGTCCAACAACACTTCTACTAAATCCCTACACTAAATAGAACTACTCAGACATGATAAAAGTTTAACAAACTAACCAATGATAGGCAAAATCTGAGCGAAAAGGGGCTTGACTGAGATGGCCTTCAACCAAGGGCTTTAAAACCGCCTTAAGAACAAACTTTCACACTCAAGACTCAAACCAATACAATAACCAGACTAAAAAAAATATAAAATTTAAGAAAGAAAGAAAAGCCCTAATCTATGATATTCTATACTTTTACTTTGCTTGGGAATGACTGAGAATGCTGCAAAAGGTTGCCTTTGTTAGAGAGGCTCGGTCGATCTCAGCTGCACAACTGAGGGAAAACAAAGAGGCAGCAGTTACAGGCTCGCCACGAGCCTGTGGGGTGCACCACGGGCCGACCATGGCCTGTGTTGGAACTGGGTTTTTGCTCATTCTTTGCTCCACCAGCATGGCATAACATGGATGAACAAGGAGGTGGTCAAAATACAACCATTAAAGGGTAAATGCTGGATAAAAAGGCTAAAAATTCTACAAAGCACATCAAACAACTATACCAAGCATGAATTGAGAATAGGAGAGTAAACAACAACATTAAGCATATAATTCTCCTAACAATGACACAAAATGGCCCTAAAATGATGTATATATTGAGCACTCATTGAACTCCCCCATGCTTAAACTATTGTTTGTCCTTGAGCAATACAAAGATTAAAAGGATATGCAGCCTTTTTAGGATAGATATAGGTAATATTCAAAACACAAAGCTGATCTAAAAGTAGCCCAAAAAGATACAAAAAATCATTAATAAACAGAATAGGCAATGAAATTTTCAAAGATTTTTTATAGACTACAATGTCAAACTTGAAAGCAATCTCCCCCAAATTGTCAAATACAGTCATTCAATATATGAAATAAGCGAAACTAGTAAGGCCAGTAGAACCTCACTATAGTTATATGGCACTCAGCACTCATGTGTTTGAAATTTATACATTTATGAAGGTTCTCTCAGATCTCAACCTTAGACGCAAATCTACCATGAGCTTGACAAGATTCTCAAATTCGCCATCACTAAAAATGCAAATACATTGGACAATCATGAGGACTTTAATGGGGTTGCAACGAGGCTAAGGATAAAGGTAAGAAGGGAACAAATGTTTTTGAAAATAAGGAGCTAGAAGCCTTATACCAAGAGCTAAACAATTTCAATGCATCATACAACATCCTTCTTAAACCATATCAATTCAGAATAGATCCCGAAATGACGAGAGAAAGAGTCAAAAATCACAATAACTTATATTCCCTCCAAGGCTAACCGCATTCTTCTTTTTTTTATTTCTTTTTTTTTTCACTTTAGAATTTTTTTTCTTGTGTTTTTTTTTCCGTAAGCACTTATCATTTGTTTTTTTTTTCCAAAAAGGATAGCCAAGGGGGAAATCTATAATGAACTTTAAATTCCAACTCTTCTCTAAATTTTGTACAATAAAATGAGGGATTAATCAATATCTCACAGCCTTGCACCAAACAACTAAATTCCACCACAAGATATCATTCCATCTTACTAACGCCTTATGATGCATAAGAGTAAAACACTCCTCCAGCCTTGGCTTAAACGTAAGACAAGTATTCGGCCATGGGTTATACTAGGAGGTTCAAATTAAAAAAAAAAACGAATACAGGCTCAAAGGGGCTAACAAGGGAGACAATACACAACCAGGGTGGCTACTTGGTTGTGGGGTTCAACGAATCAAAGAAAGAAAAATGCCTCAATCATATTGCCTAAATGCATATACGAAATGTGATCTTGAATGAGAATCAAAGCAAGTTCTAGAGAATTAACGTCAAGGAAGAGTCACATATGAAAGAAATATGATACTAATTTGATAAATAGTCTCTAAAGGCTCAAAGTCTTATGGGACTTCTACCTAAGACAAAGCTAGCTCACTAGTAAATACATGCCAAAATCTTGTAAAGACTCATGGGGTAAATCAACTCGCATCGAACATATGGTCAAAACATGGAATTTATTTCGAAAATGCATTCGCAAACTTTTATGCACAACTTGGGCGAATCAAAGGATCAAATTAAACCAAAAAAAGCTACCAAATCTATAGAGATCATCATCGGATGATTTTTTTTCTTTTTCTTTTGTGGTTTTTTTTATCGCTTTTCATTTTGTTTTTTCATTTTTTATGCATGCTCCTACAAACAGTGCAAAATAAAATGCAAAAGAAACTAATAAAAATGGAAATGCAACCTAGAATGCAAAGAAAATTAAATGCACTACTAAACAAAATTAGAACAATCAAAAACTACAAAAACTACCACTAAAAACATATACAAAGTACAAACACACCAAACCGAAAACAGGCATCAGACGCCAAATGTAATGACTAACTCCCCCATGCTTGAATTACACATTACCCTCAATGTGGGCACATAATAGAAAAAGGGAAGGGGAGAAGTACATAGCATAAAACAAGATCAGAGATGAGGAGGTGGAGGAGGATGGGGTCAAAAATTACTTGAAAACTTTGCTGCGCTTGACCCTTCTTCTATGGTTGAACCGGATCAGTTAGCATATGAACATTGGCTTTTTTCAATTGGTTGTCCCACCAGATATGGCTTCAATCGCTGTCTATTAACTGTGAAAGCTCCAGCCATATCTCCACCACTCCACTGGGTTGAACTTTGGTGATGGTAAATGGTCCCGATCATCGGAATTTCAGTTTACCCGGAAACAATCTCAACCTTGAGTTGAATAGGAACCATATCACCTTTTCCAAAACGCTTCATCATGATATGTTTGTCATGTCATTTCTTAGTTTGCTCTTTATAAATACGTGAATTTTCATAAGCCTCCAATCTTAGTTCATCGAGCTCGTTTAGTTGCAGGAATCTCTGTTCTCCGACCGCTTTAAGATCAAAATTGAGTATCCTTATAACCCAATAGGCCTTATGTTCCATCTCCACTGACAAGTGATAAGACTTTCCAAACACTAACCGGTATGGAGTGGTGCCTAGAAGAGTCTTGTAAGGGGTGCGGTATGCCCAAAGAGCATCATCGAGCTTTAAGGACCAATCTTTTGCAGGATCGATCCACCATTTTCTCCAATATGCTTTTCAATTCTCTATTCGAGAGTTCCACCTGCCCACACTGTTTGGGGATGATAAGGCGTAGCAACCTTATGAAATATCCTATAATTTTTTAAAAGTGACTCAAGAGGCTTGTTGCAAAAATATGTGCCGTTGTCACTTAGAAAAGCTCTAGGTGTGTCAAATCATGTGAAAATATTTTTCTTTAGAAATTTAAGGACAACCTTAGAATCATTTACCGGGGATGCAATGACTTCCACCCACTTAGAAACATAGTGAACTACCACAAGGATTTAAAAGTTGTTATGGGAAGGAGGAAAAGGACCCATGAAGTCGATCCCCCATACATCAAACAGCTCTACTTTGAGTATGCCACTTTGAGCCATTTCATGCCTCTTGGAAATGTTCCCTACTCGCTGACATCTATCACATGTCATGAAAAATTTCCTTGCATCTTTAGAGAGCGTGGGCCAATAAAAGCTTGCTTGGAGTACTTTCACAATGGTTTTATCTGGTCCAAAGTGGCCACCATAAGTTGAAGCATGGCAATGGTGTAAGACACTACAAACCTCATCTTCAGGCAAGCATTTTCTATAAATCCCATCTCCACAACGCTTGTAAAGGAAAGGTTCTTTCGACACATAGTATTTGGCATTGGTAAAGAACTTCTTTCTTTATTGGTAGGACAATCCTGGGGGTAACACGCCACATACCTTGAAGTTCACCATATCGGCATACCATAGGGCAACTTGTTGAGATATAGCTAATAACTACTCATCAGGGAAAGAATCATCAATGGGAAGCTCTTTACTAGGAGTGACCTCTGGGCCTAAACGAGATAGATGATTGGCAACCACATTTGCCAACCCTGCATTATCTTTGATTTCTAAATCAAACTCTTGAAGGGGAAGGACCCATCGGATGAGTCGAGGTTTGGAATCGGATTTCTTCATTAAATGTTTCAAAGTAGCATGATCCATGAAAACAATGACTTTAGAATTAATCAAGTAGGACCTAAATTTTTCCAAGGCAAAGATGACTGCTAAGAACTCCTTCTCAGTCGTGACATAATTCACTTGAGCCTCATCGAGAGTACGGCTTGCATAGTATATAGCATATGGCTTATTGTCCTTCTGTTAGCCTAAAACAGCCGCTACAGCATAGTCACTTGCATCATACAACAACAACAACAACTCCCAGTGTGCGTCTCGCTTTCGCGGGGTCTAGGGAGATCTAACTGTAAGTAACCTTACCCCAACCGGTATTCCTACCCATAGAGAGGTTGATTCCTTAAGACCCACAAAACAGTTTTTTTTTTTTTGAAAAAAGGTTTATAGAGAATACGATTGCAAACCAAAAACCAAGGAGGAGAAAATGGGCTGGAGAGCAAAGTAAACAAGGAGCAGAGACATACCTAACCCCACCAGGGGCGCTAGATGCCGTCACATCCCAGAAAAACACGACCTGCAGACAAGCACACCAAAACCCTACCCACCCCACCCCACCGAAGCTACTACCACCTACACGGTCGGTCCCCTACAATCAGAGACCTTAATCCTATCCCGCCACAACCTCCTATCCTGAGCCACGTCCTCCGTCAGACCGGCAACTCTTAGGTCCTCTCTAACCACTTCCTCTAGGCTCTTCTTCGGTCTACCCCTCCCTCTCTTTCCACCCGGGGGGACGATCATCTCGCACCTCCGCACTGGGGCGGCCACACTTCTCCTCTTTATGTGGCCGAACCATCTGAGCCTCAATTCCCTCATCTTCTCCTCTATGGGGGCCACTTCAGCTAAGCTCCTGATTACTCCATTCCTAATTCTGTCTAATCTCGTAAAACCACACATCCACCTGATCATTCTCATCTCAGCTACCATCAATCTTTAGGCCTGCGTCTTCTTTAGAGGCCAATACTCCGATCCATAGAGAACAGCCGGTCTAACTACCATCCGATAGACTTTGCCTTTCAATTCTAGGGGCACTCTCTTGTCACACAGTACCCCTGATGCTGACTTCCACTTTTGTCATCCTACTCTTATCCGCTGGCTAATATCCTCGTCAATGTCCCCATTTTGCTAGATGATCGAGCCTAGATACTTAAATTTAGCGACCTTTGGTATCACCCTCTCATCCAGTGTGATTTCTCCCCCCTCTTCTATCCTACCACTGAAACAGCAATGGAGGTATTTCGTTTTTGATCTACTTAACTGAAAACCCCTAGCTTCCAGCGTATGCCTCCAACTCTCTAACCTGTCATTCACTCCCTGCCTAGTCACATCAATAAGAACGATGTCATTTGCAAATAACATGCACCAAGGCACCTCGTCCTGGATTTCTCTAGTGAGTTCATCCAAAACCAAAGTGAAAAGAAATGGGCTTAGGGCAGAGCCCTGATGTAGGCCCATACTAACAGCGAAGTCATTAGAGACCCCTCCCGGTGTCCTAACACGCGTCCGCCCTCCCTCGTACATATCCTTGATTACACATATATACGCGGGCGACACCCTTTTCTCTTCCAAACACCTCCACAACACTTCTCTCGGGACTCGATCATACGCTTTATCTAGGTCAATGAACACCATATGGAGATCCACCTGTCTATCCCTGAACAAGCCCATGAGCCCTCTGAGGAGGTGGATCGCCTCAGTGGTCGACCTGCCTGGCATGAAACCAAAGTGGTTCTCTAAAATCTCTATAACCTCTCGTAACCTTCTCTCAATCACCCTCTCCCATAACTTCATAGTGTGACTGAGCAGCTTGATGCTCCTAAAGTTATTACAAACTTGAATATCCTCTTTGTTTTGTATAGTGGGATGACTGTGCTGGCCTTCCACTCTCTGAACATCTTGGCAGTCCTGTAAATAACATTAAACAGCTCCGTAAGCCACTCTAGCCCTACCTCCCCCATAAACTTCCAAACTTCCACTGGTATCTGGTCTGAGCCCACTGCCTTCCCATTCGCCATCTTCTTCAAGGCCTCCCTAATCTCCTCCTTTGCTATATGGTTGCCCGCTTGCTGATCGCTACACTGTCCGCCCCTACTACAGTCGTCTCACACTCCTTTCCTATTTAGAAGTTTAGCAAAGAACCTTTTCCATCTCTCTAATTTCATCATTCTCAGTCAACACCTTACCTTCTTCGTCCTTGATGCACCTTACCACTCCCAAATCCCTAGTCTTCCTTTCCCTCGCCCTAGCCAGTTTGAAAACCTCCTTCTCCCCTTCCTTCGTCCCCAATCTATGGTACAGTCTATCAAAAGCTTGGCTCTTTGCTATTGCCACCGCCTTTCTGGCTACCTTTTTGGCCGCCTTGTATCCAATCTTCTTTTGCTCCCTCTCTTCCTCCGAACTTTTGCTCATGAACTCTACGAAAGCCTCTTTTTTAGCCTTAACTTTCTCCTTTACCTCTTCGTTCCACCACCAGGTGCCCTCCATCCTGTTCCCGCCTCCCCTGGAAAGACCTAGGGTTTCCTTAGCCGACCTTCGAATGCAATCCGCCACAGCCTCCCACATCGAATCGGCGTCTTCTGCCCTCCTCCAAGCTCCCTCCTCGGCTATTCTTTCTGCTATTAACCCCGCCTTCTCCTTCATGAGGGTCCACCACTTAATTCTGGGTTCTCCGACTCTCCTCTTCGTCCTCCTAGGATACTTGAACTCTGCATCTAAAACCAGCAACCTGTGTTGAGTTCCCAGAAACTCGCTAGGAATCACTTTGCAGTCCTTACACGATCTCCGACTTTCCTTCCTCGTGAGGAAGTAGTCAATCTGGGTCTTGCAAGAGCTGCTCTTGAAGGTCACTAGGTGATCCTCCTTCTTCTTGAAAAAGGAGTTGGCTACCAACAAATCAAAGGCCACCGCAAAGTCCAACACAGGGACCCCTCCCGCGTTTCGCTCTCCGAAACCTAAACCCCCTTGGACCCCATTATAACCCGCTGCCTCTGCGCCGATATGGCCGTTAAAGTCTCCTCCTATGAACAGTTTCTCGCTTCGAGGGATCTCTTGGGTGACCTCATCTAGATCCTCCCAAAAGAGTTTCTTAGTTTCCTCCGGCAGGCCTACTTGGGGCGCATACACACTCACCACGTTCACAAAAACTGAACCCACCAAAACCTTAATGGCCATAATCCGATCGCTCTTACGCCTCACTTCGACCACCTGGTCTGTCAAATCCTTCACAACCAGGATGCCAACTCCATTCTTTGCCTTAGTTGACCCCGAGTACCAAAGCTTGTATCCATCAATCTCTCTAACTTTAGCCCCAACCCACTTCGTCTCCTGAACGCATGCTATACTAATATTACACCTATGTAAAGACTTAACTAATTCTATCGACTTACCCGTGAGAGACTCAATATTCTAGGACGCTAGTCGTACCTTCCGCAGCCCGAAATCCCTCCCAACCCCAAAACTCCCCAGAGGACAGACTGAAACAGCTACATGGCTCGCCACAGACGCAGACGCCTACGAGGCCAGCGAACACCCTAGAGGTCTATCAACTGGTGTTTGCATTACTGGGACGGTTGTCAATGCCTTTTTTAATCTCGAAAAAGCACTTAAACATTCTTTGTTAAACTCAAAAGGCACATCCTTGACAAGCAATTGGGTGAGAGGTTTTGCAATCATCGAAAAATCTTTTATAAACCGTCGGTAAAAACCGACATATCAGATAAAACTTCTCACACCCTTTACAGAGGTTGTTGGCGGCAATCTTTTGATCACCTCCCCCTTTGCTTTGTCAACTTCAATGTCTTTGTTAGAAACAACATGACCAAGAACAACTCCCTCTTGCACTATAAAATAACATTTCTCCCAATTCAAGACCAAATTCACATCTTCACATCTTTGCAAATCCTTAGATAAGTTATCCAAGCAATGGCCATACGTTGTACCATACACAAGAAAAATCATCCATAAAGACTTCCATTATATCCTCTATAAAATTTGAAAAGGTAGCCATCATGCAACGTTGAAATGTGACAGGGGCATTACATAACCTAAATGGCATTCTTCTATAAGCATACGTGCCATATAGACATGTAAAAGTAGTCTTTTCTTGGTCATTTGGGTGGATAGGGATTTGAAAGAACCCCAAATATCCATCTAAGTAGCAAGAATATGAGTTCTTTGCCAATCGTTCAACCATTTGGTCAATGAAAGGAAGGAAAAAATGGTCTTTACAGGTGGCTTTATTCAATTTTCAATAACCAACGCACATACGCCATCCTGTAATAGTCCTAGTAGTGATTAACTCATTATTCTTATTTTTGACAATAGTCATCCCTTTTTTCTTAGGTACAACATGGACCGGGCTTACCTATGCACTATCTTAGATAGGGTAGATAATGTCGGCTTTAAGCAACTTTAAAATTTCCTTTCTTGCATGCTATGGCTTAATCTTCTTTGGTGTTCAATTGAAGGCTTATGGTCATCTTCCATTAAGATTTGAAGTATACGTAAGGAAGGATGAATCCCTTTTAAGTCATCTTGGTTGTATCCTATGGCTTTACGATGCTTCCTAAGCACTCTAAGCAAAGAGTCAATTTGGATAGCATTCAAATTTGCATTCACAATCACAGGATACGTAGATTTTGGTCCAAGAAATTCATACCTCAGTGATAAAGGGCGAGGTTTTAACTCTACCTCGAGAGCTTTTGCCTCATCAAACGGGGGCTTACTTTCATCTTGTAATAATTCCACCTTAGCAAGGGAAGGCGGAATTGGTGGAGAAGCTTCTAGCAATTGAGCACACTCAGCTACTTCGGAGTTTTCAGCCTGAGTGGTACTGTTATTTAACATCAAGTGCTCAAGTGGATCATTAGAATTAATATTAGACGCGGTTTTCCATATTAAGCCATCAACAACATCAATCTTATTACATTCATCAGAAATAGAAGGAAATTTAGCAGCTTTTAGTAAACTAAATTCCAACATCACCCATATTAAAAGTTAGTGTACCGTTTTTCACATCGATGCGGCACGCTGCGGTGGCAAAGAATGGCCTCTCAAGAATGATTGGGGTTTATGTATCCTCTTCCATTTCCAGAATCACAAAGTCTACTGGTACGTATAAATCCCCTACTTTTATTAGGACATCCTCCAAAATACCCACAGGATATTTTACAGAATGGTCCGCTAATTGCAAGGAGATAGTAGTTGGTCTTAACTCTTCTAATTCCAATTTTTCACACAGAGAAAGGGGCATCAAGCTTGCGCTTGACCCTAAATCACATAAAGTACAATTTATAGGCACGTTCCCTATCAGGTAGGAAATTGAAAAACTATTGAGATCCTTTAACTTAACTGGAAGCTTATTTTGAATCCCTGCACTGCACTCTTCAGACGAAGCTACAATCTCATGTTCTTCTAGCTTTCATTTGCTAGACAAAATTTCTTTCAAAAGTGTAGCATATGAAGGCATTTGGATCAAAGTTTCAGTAAACGGTATGTTTATGTAAAGTTTCTTAAGGACATCTAAAAACTTTCCAAATTACATATCAAGTTTTGTCTTAGCCATCCTTTGAGGAAATGGTAAAGGTGGGGTGTAGGGCTTTAGAGAGGTGATCTTAGGATCCTTAGGAACTTCATCAAGCTTATATGCGACATCATCAATTACTTCCTTAGAGGGTGAAGATATTTCTTTCGCAACATTCTCGACATGCTCATTCTTATCATGTAAAGACTCATTATTGGTGACTTCTTGGGACCTGCTAGTTGTTTCCCTCCTCTTAAAAGCATTGCATTGCATCACTCCTTTGGGTTAAGCTCAGGCTTACTAGGAGATCTATTTGAGGGTGCATATGAAAAAGTGGCTTTTGGGCAATTTGGCCTTCTAACATCCTATTATGAGTCATAAGCACATCAACCTTAGAAGCTAATTGCTTAATATACTCATCATGTTTTTGTTGCGCCATAAGCATATTTTCTATCATTGCTTCCAAATTAGACTTTTGGGGCATCTGAGAAGGGAATGGGGGTCTTTGAAAACCAGGGGGTACTCTAACATTCATCGGGAGCATGTTCACAGTGTTTGGATTCGACTTGTAAGAGAAATTTGGATGATTCTTCTAACCCGAATTATAGGTATTAGAGTAAGGGTCGTTGGTCAGTCTTGGGTTGAAATTTTGAACATAACTAACTTCATTAGGGTCTTGGAAAAAAGGACTCCCAACTTGACAGTTCAAAGTCACATGCTCAACAGAATCACAAATTTTATAAAAGGAAGGGGTACTAAAGTTCACAGCATTAACATTCATTTGGTCTAGTCTTTGAGTCATGGCATCTACTTTAGCAAAAAGTAAAGTAATTGCATCAACTTCAAGCTTACCTCCGACCCGCTTGGGTTGGGTTCGATCTGTGGACCATTGGAAGTTGTTTAGTGTCATCTGCTTGATCAGATTATAGGCTTCATCCTCAGTCTTGCTCATCAGAGTTCCTCGTACCACCGCATCAATAGTGGACCTTACAGATTGGGTCACACCATTATAGAAGGCTTGGATTATCATCCAATGCTGAAGATCATGATAGGGGCACAAACGTAATAGATCTTTAAAACGCCCTCAGGCTTTGTAGAGCGTCTCATCATCTTTTTGCAGAAAGTTGGTGATCTGATTTCTTAGGCTCATTGTTTTGCTTGGAGCGAAGAATTTGGCGAGGAAAGCTCTTGTCAACTCATCCCAGGTGATTATGCATCTATACGGCAAAGAGCGCAACCAAGCCCTTGCTTTATCCCTCAATGAGAAAGGGAATAAGCGCAGCCGAATCGCATCACTAGAGACTCCATTTAATTTCAACGTATCACATACCTTTAAAAAAACCTACAGGTGTAGATTCGGATCTTCTAAAGGAGTTCCGCCAAACTGGGATTGTTACACCATCGAAATGAGTGTCGGTTTGAGTTCGAAATTATTTGCATCTACAGCAGGGTGAGCGATGCTTGAGGCGATCCCTTGGACTCCAGGACTAGTGAAATCTCAAAGAGTCCTCCTTTGGTTACCTTTTCCTCCTGCCATATTTGAATTCCTTCTTACCTCGCGTCTTTGCTCTTTAACCCTTTGCTTTTTCCTCCTTAGGTGAAAAGTTCTTTCAATCTAAGGATAGGGTTCGTACAAGATCGGACTTTATATAAACAGAAAAAATTTCTGCAAGCACTAATACCAATACAACTAGTGCAATTTAAACAAGCAAAGAAAGAAAAAAATAACAATAAAAAAAATAAAATACTTAGTCACTTTCGCAAGATGAACTTAGTAGTTAATAGTTTTAGTCCCCGGCAACGGCGTTAAAAACTTGATTGCTACCACAAGCACGAGTAGTTGTAGTATAGATAAAAGATGTCGTCTCTCAGGGACTAATGTAGCTTACTGAGTCTTGCCTATCAGATTGTGCTAAGTAAAATTCTGATTCAAGTGGATTCGATTTAATAATAGCAAATAAACTTTTCTAAATCAATAAGGAAAAAAACATCTAGGAATTTTCATAGTTGTGAAAGAAAATTGGATAAAAAATAATGAACATGTACTTTCTTCTAATTGGTTAAATTCGAGGAACTATAATCTTTTCCAAAACTCAGTCTATTCTTTCGAAATCAACTAAATTTGCCTAAACTAAGCAAAAGTCGTTTTTCAAACTAATTTGTCTTGATTCAAGTTTAATGTCTTGGATTACTTACTAGCCCTTCTAACAAGCAAATCTTTCTTTCGAAATGAAGTTACGTTAAGTCTTATCAAGCAGTCCAATAACCAAATGTCACCTTTCAGTTTTTCACTCGATTGTTTCAAGGGTGCAAGGAAATTTCGGCTAAAAATTAACTCACAACAATCCAAACACTTGACAAAATGAAATTAAACTAATCATGAAAATAAGCACAATTATATAGATTAAAACATGATCCAACAACATCCACAAACTATTAAATCCCTAGACTAAAGAGAACAACTCAGACATGATAAAAGTTTAACAAACTAACCAACGATTGGCGAAATTTAAGCGAAAATGGGCTTGACTGAGATGGCCTTCAACCAAGGGCTTCAGAACGGCCTCAAGAACAAACTCTCACACTCAAGACTCACACCAATACAATAACCAAACTAAAAAAAATACAAAATTTGAGAAAGAAAGAAAAGCCCTAATCTATGGTATTCTATGCTTTTGCTTTGCTTGGGAATGATTGAGAATGCTGCAAAATGTTGCCTTTTATAGGTATGCTCGATGGACCTCAGTTGCACAGCCAAGAGAAAACGAACAGGCAGTAGTTACAAGCTCAGCACGGTCCGTGGGGTGCGCCGCGGGCTGACCGTGGCCTGTGCCACAAATGAATTTTTGCTCATTCTTTGCTCCACGAGCGTGGCATAACATGGATGACCGTAGGGGAGATCAAAATACAGCCATTGAAGGGCAAATGTTAGATAAAAAGGCTAAAAATCCTGCAAAATACATCAAACAACTATATCCAAGCATAAATCGAGAATAAGAGAGTAAATAATAACATTAAGCACATAATTCTCCTAAAAATGACACAAAATAGCCCTAAAATGATATATATATTGAGCACTTATCAAACGTGATATCACACTTGAATTTGTTCCCTGTTCCCACTCAAAAAGCAATTGGCTAATACAGTGCCCTACTCGAAAGCAATTTGTTCCTATTCAAATCCATTAAAGGAAGGCCAATTTAGTTTTATAAGCATGAATCGAGGGGGAACCTTGTGTAGAATTGTAACATGTTTATCATGTGATTATAGAAAACAAAAGAGAAACAAAGAAGCTCTTGAGAGTCATGTTAGAGACTCTTAAAAGAAAATATACAAACCGCATCTACATTCATGAATTGTGTCATTAACTCATATGATGGGTCAACCAAAAGAAAAGGACTTATTATGCCATGATTCTGATCGATTAATAATCTATAGCTACAACATATTGTCAAATATTTACTCAAATCTGAAACTTTAGAATTTCAAACCTCTTAAAATTAAATTTGAAAATTTGGGTTGAAACATACACTTAACATTCGTAAACATTTGCAAGCTATTGCATGCATCCCCATTGGTTCACCCTCATTAACTGCCACATAACACGTCTTCTTTTTGGCCTATCCGTCCATTCTCTCTTTCTTTTACGCTATTCTTGTTACTCTGAAAATTAGTTCATTCCTTTCTCCATTTCTCCAAGTTGCCATGAGTAAGAAGCAAAGTACAATAAAGAGATCGGATACTAGTGATGCATCTAATCCAATCTCCAAAAGAACCAGAGGATCCATATCTGAAAGAGACTCATCGTTAGAGAATGTGGATCGAGCATTAGAACACTCACAATCCCTCTTAGGATCTTGTACTAGAGGTGAAGGTTAAGAGGTAAAATATCCTTCCTAATAGTTGGTCACTGATTTTGTTGTTATAACGTATTCCACCTTAGAAGCAAGGGGTCTAATTGCTTGTGAAAGAGCCGAGATTGCGTGTTTTTAACAAGATTGGGTTTGAATTTTAGGAAAAACTTGAAACTTTGGCTTGTAGCAAACTATTTTCTTTGGGGGATGAAGTCTTGCTTCTCAATGTGTTGAACTATTTTATGCAAATTTCCAAAAAGAAAAATCTGTTGATTGGGATTATTACTCCTATGTGGTTACAGAAGTAACAATTAAGAATATACCAAATGAGCGTAGGAAATTATCGGGTTTAAATTGGTATAAGAAGTCCAATATGTGCCAACTTTTAGAGACTGAAGCCTCAACCAAATTTTGGGTGAAGTATCGTAGAGTATAGAAGAAGCAAAAGGGTTTATCTTACACCAACTTGGAGTTCAAGGCAAGAATGCTAGAGCACATTGTGGTAAGGACCTTACTATCTCACAATTTTACCAAGGAAAACCCCAACGCGCAAGTCTTAAGTCTCCTCTATTAGATTCTTGAACACAACATTGCTACTGGAGATCTCCTCCAGCTTACTCCATTCTTCTCACTCTCATCTTCAGAGAACACAACATGCTCCTCGCAGATGAAGAATGCATCAAAGAGGTTATCGACGTGATCAATGAGACCATACTAATAAAAAGTCTGAAATATAAAAATATTGGTGACAAATGGATTCGCCCTGATGATCTGGCAAAAAAAGGAAAGAACGTTGGAATCACATGATAGGGTATCAAATTCTCCTTCCACACATGATATGGGGCCACCAACACCTTACTAGCTCTCTTCAGATTTGAGATCACTAGGCTTATCTCAGTGACCAACAAGCCGAAAATAGAAGTGACTAAATTCAAAGAGGTTGAAGAGACCGTTGAGAATCAGATTAAGAACTCGAACGGCAAGGTCAAGGCTCTAGCTGAGTTACAACAATACAGCATCGATCAAAAGGAAGTTATCTCTACAGGGGAGACAAAGGATAAAAAGGATCAGGAACATGAGGCCCTGACAAGTGATGTTGAGTCCTCTACTAGCAAGCCTTCAGAGAAGAAGTTAGAGGGCCCTAAGCAAACCCAAGCCAATATTGCTAGCATTCGAAATCCAAATCCTCTAAAGTCGAGCTATACCACTAAGCTAGTTCCCTACAGTCCTAATCCCTTCAAGCCAATCTCTCTCTCTCTCTCTCTCTCTCTCTCTCTCTCTCTCTCTCTCTCTCTCTCTCTGATTCTTTTATCCATTCCATCATGGCCCTCCATTAAGACCACCATTTTTGCATGTTGTACATTTTAAAAATGTTTTTCTTTTGTCATTGAAGTTGGTATGGCATGTGTTCCCTTGGTTCTTGTAAGGGCTTGAATGCCCTAAACAAGGTTTTTATTATGGTTGTTTTTAAGAGGTCTTACAAGACCTAGTTAGAAGGAGATGTAATTGCCACATCCCAAGGGAGTCAGAACCCTTGGGTGCTTAGGGACATTTTCTGTATATAAATTAATGAAGTTACTTGCTTTTAAAAATCATTTTCGCCCAACACTTTTCTTCGATTGTTGCGGAAAGGCAAAGAGGGAAAAAGTCAGACAAGCTTGTCCAAGAACATAGAAACCTCATTTTAAAGATCAAGGGGGAGCATCATGGGCAATTAAATCAAAAAATCAAGGAGGAGCACAACTGATAATGGCTAAAAGTGTCAATGACTTTGACATTTATTCATTTAGTCTCCAACTTTTTCTTATCGAAGTGGTGTTTTGATCTAATTCATAGTCTATTTTTAGGTTGCCTTTCATCGAAAGGGGGGGGGGTGTTGTAACTCTTTTGAGTCCTAGCTAGTTTAGGTCGGAGTACTTGCTGCAAATCATATGCCTATATAACTAGCCATTGTACATTTTGCACTATAAGAGAAATTATATTTCATCAGCAAAAGTACATGGCTCATTATGATTGGTTTATTTTAATTTTTTTCCTTAGATCCCTCATTTTTATGGTTATACTTTTTGTTTAATTGCGTTATATCATGTTATATTAAATTCAATATCCATTTTGTTAGTGTACATATAGTGATTGGTAATATAGCGTCTTATAAAAAATCTTAGACTTCATCAGTTCTGTAAAGGGTTGCCATCAGCCATAATTGATGTCGTTGAGTCTCAATTTTCGCATTCAGTTTGAATTTGGTTCATTGGTATAGTGTGATCTATAGTAGATTGGAGTATGTTCATCTTAATGCTGTCTATAATAGATCAGAATCATTTTTTTATGGAGGATGATTGTGTATTATCATATTAGATTTACTTGTTCTGATTAGAGACTCATATTAGATTTACTTGTTCTGATTGTGTGTGTTCATCTTAGTGTTGTCTATGGTAGATTGGAGTATGTTCATCTTAGTGCTGCTTATAGTAGATCAGAATCATTTTTCATATTAGATTTGCTTGTTCTGATTGTGTGTGTTCATCTTAGTGTTGTCTATGGTAGATTGGAGTATGTTCATCTTAGTGCTGCTTATAGTAGATCAGAATCATTTTTCTACGGAGGGCGATTGTGTATTATCACATTAGATTTACTTGTTCTAATTAGAGACTCATATTAGATTAGGATGATTGTGTATTATCATATTAGATTTGCTTGTTCTGATTGTGTGTGTTCATCTTAGTGTTGTCTATGGTAGATTGGAGTATGTTCATCTTAGTGCTGCTTATAGTAGATCAGAATCATTTCTCTACGGAGGGCGATTGTGTATTATCACATTAGATTTACTTGTTCTAATTAGAGACTCATATTAGATTAGGATGATTGTGCATTATCATATTAGATTTACTTGTTCTGATTATCATATTAATAGAATTTCATGTGGTTCTATTATGACAATCTCTTTCCAAGTGAATTCTATCATGTCAAGTAGGCACCTGCTCCATGAGGTTATAACATAGCTCGTGAACATTCAGGAAAGATGCATTAACGTAAAAAAAAAAAAAGCAGTTAGTGGCAAGAATGACGGTACAAATTAGAGCTAGCCGATAGTAAATTTATGAATATCATTTCAGAGAAAATTGTTTATTTTGATGTTTTATATTCAATTTTGTTGGAGAATGTTCATTGTAGACATCATACTTGTCATTAATGATTATTCTTTTTTCTTATGCAAAACAAAATGATTGGTAATTTGATTATGAAGCTATGGTATTCTTAGAGATGACAATGGGTTGGGTTGGATCTGGGTCGGACTCACCTAGGCTTAGACCCATTTATTTTTTTCTTAGACCCGGACCCAGGCTGATCCAAATCCAACAGGTTTGAAAAGATGGGACCCAGACCCATACTGTGTAGGTCTAACAGGTCTAGAGCATCCCGAATATTTTTCAAATTAAAGAATTTTTGCAAGGGGGGATTTTTTTCTGACATCCTAACATGAATTTCGACATTTTGATGACAAAGAATTGGATTTAAATTAAAACATTTGAGATTTGATATAAAAACAATGCTTCTTCAAAGCAAGAGATTTGGTCAGGTGGGTCAAAAAAAGTGAAAGACGCTACTAAGCAAGCAAGGAGAGCAGAGAGATTGAGTACGACGAGTAGTGACCGTGAGAGTGAGGAAGTGGCGCAATGTAGGGCAGCTGATCTCAGAAAAATTAGTCATTTAAACTTACAGTTTAGTCAATTTTTACATTTAAGAAAATAAAAAAATTAACGGGTCATAAATGGGTCTCTGGTCAGGTCTGGATCTCAATTTTTCAGATCCAAACCAAGATCTATCCCAAGATTACTCAAACCTAGACCAACTTAAGACACGTCATATTCCATTTGGTTGGATCCAGACCCTTTAATTTGGGTTGGGTTTAATGGGTTTTGGTCGAGTCTACGACCCACTGCCATCCCTACGTATTCTACCTAACAAATGGTTCATTTGCTTCGATTCATGTCAAGTTAACTTATTGTCGGGCCATGTTTGGGTCAATAAGACTTGGTTCTGTTTTGTTTATGTGTTGAGGCATTTTCAGTTTGGATTGACTTCGAGTCAATTGATGTTTGGTTCAACAAAGAAGGATAACTTTAATAGAAGATGTTTGAATCAAGTTCGATTAAGTTTGATTCAATCTGTATTTTGAGTTCACCTTGATTTACTTGTTTTTCGCATCACGTTAGGTATAAATTTATATCATTTTATTCGAATTAGTTTTATCAAGTCTGTACAGTACAAGTGTTATTAAAGTAACCATCATATGAACCAAACAAACGAGATTACGAGAACAAAAAAGGAGGCAAACTCCACTCAGAGTTGGCACTAGATAACGTCGAATGGTCCTCCAAAAATACTTTTCATATGTCAATCTCTACACGTCACATGTGAGTGTCCTCTTATCGTCGTCTTTCTTGACCAGGCAATGTCCTGGTAGGCTTCAGCAACTTCATTTCAATGTTGCAAGTAGCAACCAAAAAAATGGACTCTCAACCATCAACAACCGCCACCCTTGTCCATCTCCTCCTCTCTTTCTCTCTCCTCCTCCTCACTCTTCCGTCTTCATCATCATCATCTTATTCTTCTTCCATTCCAGCTGAAGCTTTGCCCACAAAATCCGGCTACTTAGTAGTGAATTCCACTTCTGGGTCCTCCATTTTCTACGCTTTCTACGAAGCCCAAAAACCCATTTCTTCTCTCTCTAAAACCCCTCTTCTCATATGGCTCCAGGGTGGCCCTGGCTGCTCCTCCATGACCGGCAACTTCTACGAGCTCGGTCCATGGCGGGTCAACCACGCCATCCAACTCGAACCCAATGATGGCGCTTGGAATCGCGCGTTGGGGCTCCTTTTTCTCGACAATCCGATCGGAACTGGGTTCAGCATTGCTGCCAATTCAGATGAGATTCCTAGAGATCAACCTGGTGTTGCTAAGCACTTGTTTATTGCGATTCAGAGTTTTGTTGCTTTGGATCCGGTTTTTAAATCTCGACCCATCTATATTACCGGTGAGAGTTATGCAGGGAAATATGTGCCAGCAATTGGGTATTACATATTGAAGAAGAACCCTAAATTGCCCCCAAATCAGAGGGTTAATTTAGCTGGGGTTGCCATTGGGAATGGGTTGACTGACCCAGTAACTCAGGTTGCAACCCATGCTGTGAATGCTTATTTTACTGGGTTGATCAATGATAAGCACAGAATCCAACTCGAAGAAGCTCAGAACAACGTTGTAAAATTGGTAGAGCAGAAGAAATGGAGTGAAGCAACAGATGCTAGAAGTGAAGTTTTACAGAGTCTTCAGAATATGACTGGGTTGGCTTCTTTGTATGACATGAGAAGGAAAATACCCTATGAGACATACTTGGTTGAGCAGTTTTTGAGCAATAGGGATGTGAAGAGAGCATTGGGGGTGAATGAATCAATGGTTTGGGAAGACTGCAGTGATACTGTTGGAGAAGTATTGCGTGGAGATGTGATGAAGAGTGCGAAATACATGGTGGAATTACTGGTGAAAGAGAGTAAGGTGTTGTTGTATCAAGGGCAGTGTGATTTAAGAGATGGGGTGGTGTCAACTGAGGCTTGGATCAAGACACTGAAGTGGGAAATGTTGAGTGAGTTTCTGAATGCAGAAAGGAAGGTGTGGAAAGTGAAGGAAGAGCTTGCTGGGTACGTACAGAAATGGGGGGGTTTGAGTCATGCTGTTGTGTTGGGAGCAGGGCATTTTGTGCCTACTGATCAGGCAGTGCATTCTCAGGTTATGATTGAGGATTGGGTTTTGGACAGGGGGGTTTTTGCTGATGATAAAATTGAGATTCTACCACGTTCACATCGTAGGAGTTCAATTTGAAACATTTGGATGTCGTTGTAGGTCATCACTTCATGCTTGCTGATTTAGGCATTCAGCATCATCTGTTGTCTGTAAATTTGAGTTACTGATGCTGAAAAGAGCACTTGCTTTGGATAGCATTAGCATGGGTGACAATCTACTCAGCACAATGCTTTGCAACTGCCATAGGGGATGTTCCTCCTTGTGTCCTTTTTTGTGCAATCCATAGGTCAAATTTCATCCGTGTAACAGTGATACCAGCTACTGAAATTTCAAATTGAGGATGATCTCGTTTGGACCATGTCAGAGGCTATTATATGTTGTATATAATATAGGCGTTTGGTACCAGGGAAAGTCAGATTGTGAAAACCGGTTTTTCAATTTATATAGACTTGTCAAAATAAAGGAAAATAAGTTTTCACAAAAATCGTTTTCAAACTCATCGAGGAAAATTAGTTTCTTCTTGATTTTGATGCTGATTTTCCTTTCCCGCATACATATGACTGGTAGTATGGCCATTCATGGTCATCTACCTTTCGTCAAGCTCTGAAACGTGTTTCAACAAAATCAACAGAAAATTTTAGAAAGCAAGTGATTTTCCTTAAAACAAAAAAAGAGTAACTATCTGATGTGGATCGAACACACCCCCTTCAGGGGGGGGGGGGGGGGGGGAAGATTACCCATCTGATGTGGATCGAATACACTCTTCAAGAAATTTTGGAATATTGACACCTTCACACTGGATCTGGAGCAATTCTCTTGTTTTTATTTTTTTGGAGGTTTGCTAAACAGTTTTTTAGAGACCTTTCTCACTAAAAAGTACTTTTAAGATCAAAATTGATTGCTTGATCTAGTCAGAAAAATTATTTTAGATGTTTAGTAAAATAAGTTTTTGAAAGAGCTTTTTGAGTGCAATAGGTTAATTTGATGAGCTTTTTGGAAGAACTTTTTAGATAATTAACTTTTTGTCTGACAATTTTTGTTGCAACAACAACAATAACAACTCCCAGTGAGGGTCCCGCTTTCGCGGGGTTTGGGGAGATCCAGATGTAGGCAACTTTACCCCTACCGGTATCCCTACCTGTGGAGAGGTTGATTTCAAGAAACCCACAAAACACGATTTTGAGAAAACATTTAATGGGAGAAGGATTTTGGGATTTATGGGAAAACATTTAATGGGATAATAAAGAACAAGACAGCCAGAAATGAATAAGATATATAATCAAGATGCCGTAGCTATGAAACAAAGGAACAATAAAGTAGAGGAGGGAACATACCTTAAAAATCAGAGGAGAGGAAACGTTGTCTCTTCTCAGATGAAAAAACTTGCTGTGGGCAAACATGACACTACTGCCAGAGCTATCCTGCTGCAACTGAAAGACCGACTATGAGGCCACCCCTCTGCGATCTAAGATCCTAATCCTATCCCGCCAACGATTCCTATCTTGAGCCACATCCTCCAACAAACCTACCACTCTCAAATCCTCTCTAATCACCCCGTCCAAACTCTTCTTTGGTCGACCCCTCCCTCTTTTGCCTTGGGGAAGACTAATCCTCTCACATCTCCTCACTGGCGCGGATGCGCTCCTTCTTGTCACATGACCAAACCATTGGAGCCTTGATTCTCTCATCTTATCTTCGATGGAGGCCACTTTAACTAAGTCTCTAATAACCTCATTCCTTATTCTGTCTAATCTCGAATAACCACACATCCACCTAATCATCCTCATCTCCGCTACCATCAATCTTTGGGCTTGAGTCTTTTTTAAACGCCAACACTCCGAATTGTACATTACAGTCAGTCTAACTACCGTACGATAAATTCTACCTTTTAGTCCTACAGGCATCCTCTTATCACACAGCACACCTGAGTCACACTTCCATTTTTGCCATCCCACTCTTATTCTATGGTTAACATCTTCGTCAATATCCCCATTCTGCTGTATGATCGAGCCTAGATACCTGAACTTATCGACCTTTGGTATCATCACCCCATCTAAGGTGACTTCACCACTCACCTCTACCCTTCCACTAAAACAACAATAAAGGTATTCCGTTTTCGATCTACTAACACGGAAACCTCTAGATTCCAAAGATTATCTCCATCGCTCCAACTTGTCATTTGCTCCATTTCTGGTTTCATCAATAAGAATAATGTCATCGGCGAAAAGCATACACCAAGGCAACTCATTTACTCCATTTCTGACAATTTTTGTTGGAAACAGCTAATTTTATGAAATAGTTTTCTACAAACAACTAATTCAAATGGTTAATACAAACAATTAATTCAAATAACTACCACTTAACAGTTAATATAAATAGGTAACAGCTAACAGTTGTTTGCCTAACATGACTTTTTTTATAAAAAAAAAAATTATTAGCCGGCACAATACAACGCAATACAATAAGTGAGAAGAGTTAGGTCTGAAACCTACTGTATTTATTATTATATTAGAAGTAAGGACAAATGCAACACAGTATTACAGAAAATAGGACAATCAAATTTGAAACGTAGGTAGTGTTTGGTTAGAAGAAAAATGATTTTCCTGTAAAATCATTTTCAATAGAAAATGTTTTTCGAAGGAAAATTAATTTTATGTCACATTTTTCGCTGTTTGGTACAAGATAAATTATTTTTATTAAAAAAAGGGTAATGTCAACTGAATTATTTAAGTGGCAAAAAAAGTCAATTGAATGGTCATAGCAGAGATAAATGTTGACCAAATGCATGAATGTTGAGCTTAAAATTTATATTTGAGCTTTTTTGAATATTTCATATCAGATAATCAAATTTCAATTTTAACCGCTGAAATTATTTTTGTGATGAAAGACATCGACTGAATTGTTTAAGTGGCAAAAAATGTCAATTGAATTTTCATGGCGGATAAAATTGTTTGACCAAATGAAGGAATATCGTACTCAAAATTTGAATTTGAGCTTATTTTTAATATTTTTTTATTTAATGATTGAGTTTCGATCCAAATCATTAAAATTTTTTTAGTAGCGAGTCAATTGAATTATTTTAGTGGCAAAAAAAGTCAATTAGATTGCTGTAACGGAAATAAATATTGACCAAATGAACGAAATTTGAGCTCAAAATCTAAATTTGAGTTTATTTTGGTTTTTACCATCAGATAGTCAAATTTCGATCCAAACCCTTGAAATTGAATTTTGCACCTAAATTTCGATTGACCATATCGTCAAAGAGTTAAAGGAAGAAAATCAACTTCATATATTCTCAAAAAGAAATCATTTCCTCAATGGCGGAGAAAATCATTTTCTTGAAAAAATAGTTTTCTATTCTTTATTGTGCGAAACAATGGAAAATTGAAAAATTATTTTCTCCCCCAACCAACAATACCTAGTGTAATATAGCGAGGGGTATCAAATTTGAAGTCTAATGTTCTGTTTTTTGCCCTTTTTAATTAGTGCTTGGGACAAATGCAACACAACAGAGAGTGGGAGAAATGAAATTGAAAACCCAATTTGTCCAGAGTCGTGCCATAACAACTGGGTGAAATCTCATTAATTAAAACTTAAAAACAATGCGGTTTCGATTCTGGAAAATTATCTTACAAGTTGTCCTGCAACGTTTACAGTACAGGTATTGCATATTTGAATTTTACTTGTATTGGTTTATCTCCTACATACACCACGAAGGCGGCTGCTTGAAGTTGGCTCAAATTGCTAGTCTTAAACAACTCTGGGATGGCGATCGTCAAAATATTCGCAATTCGTTTGGACAATGACAACCGATGCCATCACTGGCCAACTCAAACACGGTAGCTATAAACAGCTACTATCAAATCAGCGCGCTGGGCTGCGAACACATCTAAATTACTCAATCAAAATATAAGTAAATGATCACTTCATGGAAAAGCATAAACCTTGATATGTCAACCCTTTCCATCCGACATCCAATGAAAGAAAACATGCTATCATCACAACTTCACCAGTTATTACAGACCAAAAACAATACAACAATTTTATTTGGAAGAATGGATTAGTGACTGTGGAATGAAATGTACACAGGTCCATCTTACTTTCTTTAGTTTTACACATAATCTAGATCACATAGTGATACACAGACAAAATAATTGACAAAAATGAGGATGGAGATATCCAACTCGCAGCTTGTTAGATACAGCAGCTCTGAGCAACTAGTGTATGGACAATACCCTCGCACCTCGCTCAATGGAAGGACACTCCCTGTCGCTTTTATGCACTGTACACTACAAAGATGCATGCCTCACTCAGGTGAGGCCCGGGCAAAAAGTGGACTCCACTGTTCAACCAAGCCATTGGAGTTGCAAACTGAGCTGTGTTACATCGTTACCCTTTCGGCCTTTCCAACCCAATGGAAAGGGGGGAAAAAATGAAAGAATCAATGTAAAAGGGACTTCACCCAGTTAGCTTTTGTCGTCCAATTCACATGAAATTACTCCAAATGTCTTCGTGAGGATAGATCACATTGCAGATGCCGATGTTCTATGTTCTGATTTATTAACACGGCACATACAGTCTGGGCAAGGGAATGTGTAAATGGAGTCATTTGGCCTTTTCAGCTCGAAACCCTTTGAATCACTATGTGATCTCATGTTTAGCATGTGCCTCTTGAAAGCTTTCCATCTGAGTACGGCAACCATCACCAAATACACCTCTTGACAGTAAATAAAATAATTTTGCAACTCCTATGTAACCCACAAGTTCATATGATCAACTAAAGGGAGAGTTATATGCCCCCCCCCCCCCCCCCAAAAAAAAAAAAAAACATATAAGCAAGATGGAATTAGATCAGTAACATGTTCCCAATCACATGACATGGTTCTCAGACACAAGCAAACAGTACGGAGATGATTGTTGCTCAGGGATGAGCAATCGAGATAAAGTACATATTACTAGGTTGGATTTGTGTAAGTTATTACCTAAAAACATCTTTTTCTTACAGACACCTACAGCAATCACTGTAGCTGGAAAGATGAACAACATTCTGTTGGTCAAATTAACAATTTTCCATGCTTGTCCAATAAAATTCCATATGATTGTACAGAGTTCCAATATAATTGATTCCATAAAAATAAATTAAAAAAGGAAAGAGTAGTTTCCCAGAGAGATTGACATAAATCAGCTGAGCATCAAAGTAATGTTCTAAGAGTTTCATGATTTCTATCCAACACTCAACATAGGCCAAATCCAACACCACCCCACAACCTCCACCAAGACCTGTCAAAAATTTTACCTATCCTATCCAAGTTCATGGACAAACATGCCACTGAGCTATCAATTTTTTTTGAAGAATACCACTGAGGGTTTTTTTTTTTTAAAAATACCCTCAATGCCACTATGTTTAGTATTTTGGAAAAATATGCCACTGAGTTATTTAGTTTTTTTCCAATATTCTATTGAGTCCCCCCCCCCCCAATTTGTAACTGAGAATAACAAGTTGTAGTCACTTGGTGGCAAATTGGAAAAAGATACTGTACGTAAAGAAATTAGGGGGAAAAATAACTTGATGGAAAATTGACTAGAGATTGAATACTTGGGGGCATTTTTGTCCATGGACTTTGTCCTCAATTCATGCAAAAGTATCGAGAGTTACAGACAAGAACATTTCGACCTGAACCACAAGAAACCAAAAATTTTAGGGTTAAGACTTAAGACTAGACTTCCAATGGGTCAATCTAAGCAACTTGAAAGTCAAATCAAGCACTCATGCTTCTATGCCTATAGTCTAACGAGATGGAATACATTGAGTGTGATAAACTTTAGGTTTAGGATTTAGTGTTAAATCAAACCTGAAATGCACCTAACCTGTATCCACTTGAGCCTAAACTAAAGCCCTGTTTGGCAAAATTAGTTGTTGAGGTAGTAGATAGCGGTTCAGATAGCGGATAGCTGTTTAGGTAGCTGATAGCGTTTCTAGCGGATAGCTGTTCAGATGAGCGGTTGAAATAAATTTGTTCGGTAAATTTAGCTGTTGGGTTAGCTGATTAATGTAAATTAACGTAAAAGGACATAGATAATTTCCAAATATAAAATTTTCAAAGAATATTTTTTGGCTAAAAAATATGAAACGCTAATTATGAATGCCAAAACCTAATACTGTTAGCTTTTCAGAAACACTGCTTAAAACGCTGAACGCTGCTTGAAATACTAGGCAAAACACTAGGTTACTGAATACTAAAAATCGACTAATTAGTGTATTATGTTAGTCAAAACACTAAACGCTACTCAAAACGCTATTACTGAACACGGCCTAAAACTAAGTTGTATTCTAACCCCTGCCTATACTACCACGTTCACCTTCCCCCCAAATTTATATACCCCCTAAATTCAACCTTTAGCTTGGGCAAGTCCCAAGCAGGGCTTCCATGCTCCAAACTCACATTAAAAAATGCCAAATAATGTGTGCAATCCACCCAACTAACCAATAAGGATGTATCATGTTGCAAAGGATTCAAGCTATAGCCCACAAATTCCCACACATAAACAAAAATAGAGCTAGATAAGCAAAGTAGACCACCAACTTTTCACACATGGAGAATATAAGGGCTTTTTTTGGTTTTTTTTTGGGGGGGAGGGGGGGAGAGGGGGCTCAGCAAACTAGTGCAGTTAACAAACACAGCATCCCAACTTGGTCTTTCTGTCTTGTCTGACCACCCTAAAATTTCATCATCCCGCATCCTCTCTCCATATTTCAACCATTTATCATTAATCAATGGCACTACTGGATCAGATCTATCATTTCTGTGACTCGAAGAGGAACACAGCTGCTTTTTTTAAAATAAAATTCTAGCAGTAGCCTAGGTTTTTCAGTTCCACAGGAGGAATCTAACTTCATGACGCGGGTAAATAGATATTTGACATAGCCATTTGCCAATCTGGATGTTCAATCGTGCATAATTCTGCAACGCTTGTGTAATATCAGCATATCGTCCAAGCTTAACTGTTGCATCCATTTCCTTTTAATGCCTCTACCAAAAACCGAGATCCGATAACAGTTTCAAAATTCAAAGCATTTCAAGTATGATGTGTTTCGCCTCCTATGTAGTTTATGCACAGCCCCACGCCCCCATGCATTAGCAAAGACTATTAACTGTTGAGGCTGGAATGCCGGACCATACTAACTCGTCTTCTAAAGGCTACTTCCCTTCCCCCCTGCCCTCCACTGGGGAATTTTCCAGCAGCATCTAGCAATCCCAAACTTCTTCCCAACCGAGAATTCAAATGTGGCGGTATCACAGAATTGGCTATCACGTAGCATATCATGGTTAGGGTGAAAAACGTGGATTGTTAAATTTCAAAACCTTTCTTGTGCACCCATTTCGTCATGGAATGGCCACATTTTGGATCAATTAAATGCCAACTATCATAATAAAAGGAACACAAGACAGTATGGCATCTCGGCGTAAACATGATAGCAGGCCAATTCATACCCGATATGAGGATGGCCAAAAATTTGTGCCAGCTTCCGTTTATCAGGTCTGATTGTCTTCGAATGTCCACCATACAGGTATCTTCGATGGCCCATCAAGAAATGGGGGAAATTACCACCTTGGGTGGTAACAAATACTTCACTACGGAGGCAAACGGTATAGTCAATAGCAGCCATCCTGGAAGAATAGTTCAGCAAATAACAGATAAAAAGTAAGAAACATTGGGTCACCAAAACCAAAAGCTTTAGATGGCAGGGATGGCAAAACAGACAAACCTTGCATGGTGCAAGTTCCTCAGGAGAGGCAAGCATCTCCTTAGTTTGCAAAAGTGGAAACATTTCAAATAATGGAGCCATATTTCTCTCTGCATCATATATTTTTCCAGAAGCCAAATAGATAGACGTGTTTCTATCAAAGCCCATACCACGAAGCATCAAACCCACCTAGATGACAAGAAGCAAGGGATGTACGTAGTTAACATCCACCAATAATGTTGTCCACCGTCTACTAATATTTAGCAGCTGTCAAGTTATCTAAGCCAGATACCGGCAAATTAATATGCAACACTCAGAAATCTTTTAAGACCAGCATTGAATTGTTAATGAAAGCAAAAGAAACACTTGATGAAACAGAAAGTAAAAGTGATTTCATATCCCACAGGCAACATCTCCACTTTGTGCATTAATGAAATATAACACAAGATAGTAGAGTTCTCTTTATGGAGGATATTTCAAATAGAAAAGTAACCTTCGAATCACAGATAAGAATCCCACATCGGATAAGTAATGGGAGGGTCCTGCGCTGCACACTCCATCAGACCGGCCTTTTGGGGAGAGAGTAATGGCCCTGTGACAAGTGGAATCAGAGCTAACCCAAATCCGACTCCAATGTCTCACCAAGCGCTCAAACGGAATGGGGTTGGCAAGGGACCCCATCTGTGACAAGGGCGTCACAAGATTGGGCAGGCGAGATTGTCAAGGATAAGAATATCACATCAGATAAGTGATGGGGGTCCTTGGCTTATAAGCGGTGGCGCTGCACACCCTGTCAGACCGGCCTTTTGGGGAGAGAGTAATGGCCCCGTGACATTTGGCACAAGGTTTTTGTGCACTTACATATTTCAGTTGACCATCAAAATCCTTCCCTTACACCTACTCAAATGGTGATCCTATCTCTAGGATATTCGATTTCACACGAACTTGATAAGCCAATTGTAGATGAGCTTACCACACTTACTGTAAGCTTATTCCTTTTCCTATGTTGCTTTTAACAAGATTGGCTTTGCTGATTGTTACAGCTTGTCCTAGTCTAATCCTTGCATAAACTCCAACCAGATATCTTGTATTTTGAAAATCTGATATGACGGTGGAATTGACACCCACAGTGAAGGCTTTCCCTAGTATGTTATCCCTAGCCAAAATAAGCACCAAGAATTTGCGGGCAGCGAAGGCCTTGCAAATGTCATCTCCTGACGTCTTCTTTTAGGTTTCACCAGTGCAGCATAGCACCCTATTCCACTCTTTTTTATCTCCGCTATGTATTTTGAAATGTCTGAACTTAAAACCTGTGTTTCATTTTTCTTTTGGGCATACATGTGCATCTCACCACATTTTGTTTTGGCAGAATCCAGACAAGGTGCTGCTTTGAGCATCTTATTCTCTAGTCTCCTTTCTCTCGGAATTAGATCAGACTCGGGGGTGAAAATTAGGCGGCTTAGCTTGTAAAAATTTGTTAGGGTTTGAGAGTAAAAGAGGACATCTTATAGGAGAACTATGTGCAGGAAGCGATTGTTCAAAATGTTCAACTGGAGCACAATTCTACAATTTACCCAGAAGTAACCATAGGCGCAAAAGTGAATACTCATTACTATTATAGTGGTTGGGTGGGCCCATGGGCCATTGGAAAGATGCAGGCTGACCAGATAATAGGTCTAGTTGCAGCTCGGCGTAAGCAAGGTGGTTCATACCTGAACCTTCCTACCTGACCAAGCATGGCTTCAACTGTGATTTATATCAGTCCAAACCAGGGATCGTCATCCGATTTTCTAACTTATGTAGGGGGGATGTAGCCCCAATCAGTCCGACCGCTCCTAGCTGTGCTGCTTCTGGCTGAACCACGTCATCAGTCTAGTCTGCAGCAAGTAAGTGCAAAACATTGAGCAGAGCTATTAACCCCCTTGAAACCTAACCCAACATAATTAATTCTCATCTGTGAGCTGTCCCACATTGGCCAACCTGGCCTCCTCTTTGCCATCTTTGTACTATCTAATATGTGGGTAGCGTAAAGGCAATAACAACATGCCAAATAAATAATGAAGCTTGCTAGCTTCAATCAAGTCTGCAGCTAGCCTATAAAAAAATCATTACATTCGACTCTTTCAATCAAAAGAAACCCCTTAATGCATTTGTGAAAGCCGAGAGCGAGACCTCCATTCAGTGGCACTATAAAAAAACCATAATCACGTCAGAAGCAAGAGTAAGAATTCATCATCAAGCACACACAACAGTAACTGGTCTCAAGTCACTCTCAACACTTGCACATGCCTCAAATAGATTACTTATAAAAGAAAAAAAAGAAAAGGAAAAAAAAAGGCCCTGTTGAAACATAAGGTCTTCAAAATAACAGGTTACCTCCAAAGGAGTAAGGGGGCACTTTCCGTCGATCCTAATGGCACCAGGACGGATTACCCTACCAGGTTTAGTGAATTTGCCTCTCCAGCCTCTTTCTCTTGCTGCATCCATATCTAGTCTTTCTTGCTTTCCACCGTCAAAGACACAACATGAGAAAGCAACCATATCCTGTCGTCAACCCAAAAGGAGAAAACTCAACCAACAATCCCCCCAGAATATGTCCACCAAGGCCAACCAATACTACAAAACTCTCAAGTCCAAAGTTGGAGAAAGATTGTAACCTCTTCAAAGCGAATATGCACAGAGACATACTTCCCGCCACTGTTTGCGCTACGCTCTTTCATTCTTGCAACTAAAGTCTCTCCTAGAGTCAAGATAGGGCTAGAAAACCTCAAAGCTTCATAATTCGCCAAGCACCTGAGTCGTTGAACTGCTGAAGGAGCATCAAATGACAAACGATTTGCAAAGGGCGAGATCCTTATAACCCTAATTTGAACATGAAGAACAATCAATCAATAGATCAAATAAATTAAATAAATAAATAAACCAAAATGTCAAAAGTAGTCAGTGCTGCGGACCCCCCCCCCAAAAAAAAAACAAACAAGAAACCGGCCAAAAAAAAGTGAGTCACACACCCACAAATTCCTATGGAGGAACTTATAAAGTAACATCACTCATGCGTAACTTCAGTATCATCTCTAAATCAGACACTTCCACCTCTTTGCAAAAGTTGTAATCCGTTTGCAAGCATCTCTTCCATTTTAAAAGAAAGATAAAATATAGCTGAATCATTTCGCCAAGGTAGATTCAGAAGTCATGATTTTGGAAGATACAAGGCAGGAGGATGGCTTATTGATGAAAAGGATGCAGAACAAGCTCCAAGTAAAATTGTAAGAGTAGCCAAAGAGCTAAAACAAAGCATTTTCCATGTCTCTTTAGCAGTTCTTGTGGAAAATAGCAATTCACAATCTGGGTGTACAGTTTTAGTTTGAAAGTTATTGACAGAATATTCAGCATTGCTATGAAGCTCATCAATTATGAAGCCTGTGGCCATAGATTTCTTATCAAAAGTTGAACCTTTTGTGTTTCATATATCTTGGCTATTGAGAATACCTGCAACCCTCTCTGCCTGTTTGTCAATAGTATATCTTTTGGCTTATCTGAAATCAAGAAGATAAAATAGCAGCTCAGAACAAGGTACACATGCTACTTGTAAAGAGAAATCAAGCTACATTTTTTTGGGATTACTAGACTCTTTTTTTTCTTTTTTTCTTTTTGAGTGGCATAAGAGAGGGAGGTGAAGTGGGATCAAACTAAATCAGAAAATCATCCAGGACTCTGGCCCTAGCAACTTGATGATGACTTCATCTCCACTACTACAAATACCTATACAATTCAAGAAATTGAGTCATCGCACAAGTACAGAGACGTTCCAGCACACCCCCCAAAAGGGAAAACCAAAAAATAAAAGAAAGGAAATTAATCAAAGTACACTTTTCACTTCCGATATAAACACACGACAAATGTAACTCTATGATCGAGTTGGTATTATTCTTGATAAGGACGCAAGAGATCACATCATTGAGATGAAATGCAAAATTGACCCCATCATGGCAATTAATTTAAGTGGTGGCAAGTGAGGATCATGAATATGGTTAGTCTTTGTAAACGACAGAGGTCCGGAGAAGGAAATTAAGTGCTATTTCCAGAACGTTTTGGATGAGTAATCCATGACGATGGGGTACAGCACAGGGGTAGGCTACCTACAGGAAGGGATTCAATGGCCACATAGAGACAGGCCAAAGGCCAAAGACTCTACGGCTCACAGTGAATTTGGGCACAGCGAGAAATCTATACAGAAACAGGCCGACCGCTTCCTAAGTCCTTCATTCCTTCCCATGATCCTATAGACAAGTAAACACGTGTAAGGATCGTCAGATTATTATCCCCATTGAGGATTTGATTGTTCAGCATAAACTTTTGGTTATAATGTGAAGATTAAGTGGTTAGAAAAGGTACGGAACTTCTTATGCTTACCTTAGGGTTAAAACGCATTTTGACCAATAAAAATGCAGCACAATTGTATGAGAAGGTTAAAACACAAGATGCTGGAGACCATGAACCAATGCAAAACAAGGAGAGAATTGACATCCAGCTAGACAAGGTTAAAACACAAATTGCTGGTGGAGGAAAATACAATCAAAACGAGATGCAATGATACTTTTATAGTCTATTTAACAAGGAGGGAATTGACATCCAGCTGGATAAACTGACACTATGAGCATCATTGAAAGTTTAGGCTGTGCAATATCACCAAAGATGCAAGTACGGGGGCCTTATGAAAGATGGACGGTGAAAAGGCAATTCGTCCCGTTCATATAGCAGTGGAAATAAGGAATGCATCGGAGACCAAGAGCTCACTGGCGTAAATAGGTTGTTTAAATTGATTTTTAAGACCGCACAAAACCAGTGAGTCAAAATTTTCATTGTACACCCAAAAAAAAAAAAAAAAAAAGTGATAACCAGGTCAACACGAATTATAGGGCTACCAAATTACTTAGCAATACCAGAGAACTTTGGAAAGGGTAACTGAAAAGAGGTTGAGGAACATGATCATCTCAGAAAACTAGTCGATGCCCAAGTAATTAACAACTGAAGTGATCCATCTCATAAGGCTAATGGAAAATCATAGCTGCAGATTGGATGATTGGCAAATGGTTGTGTGACAAGGAGGTTCAGGCTAAGCTGAACATCTAATTGCTTTGTTATACAATGCACAGTGTAGGCAATTTCCCAAGATCAAAAGATTATAGTAGCCAAGACAAGGGTGATTTGATGGACATGTGGACATACAAGATTGGATAAGAAAAGACTGATTGGAGATGCCCCTATGATAAGATGAGGAAAGCAAGGCTCTCTTGGTTCAAACACATCAAGATGTCCCTTAAAGAACCATTTAGGCAGCATGAGAAAATCTCATTTGACTATAAGATTTCGAATGAGTTCATCAGAGCATATGGCGCATCTTCAAGGATGTGCTCCTTGATAGCAGTTTACAGTGGTTTAGTATTAGGCTCCCAGACCATAGATGTCCAGCTGTGATGCATCCTAGAACTCCTTGGCACTTGGTGATCTTTCTTTAGGACATACTGCATACTCATTCATACCAGATTTATCGCCAATTAGCCCTTCCTCTTTAGTTTCCTGGTAGTATTAATCACCAATTTGTTTTATATTGCTTGCCCCATATTGTTTCACATCCAATGCTATACTATCTCCGCCTCTGCAATTTGATTGCTTTCTAGCACTAACTTATTTGTCTTCAACACTCAAATATTAATGGCCCTGTACGCATTTCATCGGTTTGTCATCTCATTTTTCTTTCCTTACTTGTATCCAATTTTAGCAAGTGTTTAGAGACCTTAAAATCTATTTTGCAAAGATTTTTGAGCCCCTTTGAAACAGCTTCTTGGCTTGCATATGCCAAACCCAAATTCGGTGGGATCAATATTCGGTTTTGTTGTTGTTGTTGCAACAAGAAACATTGGTAGATAACAAAGTGTTTGGTACTGAAATACCATATCTTTTATCCTCATTTACCTGGTTTTTGTTCGTAATAAACTTCAATTTCTAGGATTTCTTATTTGTTTTTACTTGACTATATTAAAAGAAATTCAAATAATTCAAACAATCTAGATGTGGTGGAAATTGGGTGCAAAATGCTCAAAAGGACACGGAGTACAAGGACCAAAGGACACAAGCGACGAGGGCCAGAACCAGCTGGCTGCCAGCAGAACCGGCCATTTCACACGGAGTACAGCCATTTTTCATCGCCAAAGAGCCAGTTTTTCTATGCAGCCCGGCCGGTTACTCTACCAGGAGCATGGGCATGCTGCGCCGTCCACCACCAGCTCTCTACCCTTCCAGCGTGCCATGAATCGGATTTCCAAAGGCAGACTTGGTCCCACCACACAAGAACACATGCACGTTACACCGTTGCACGGCCGTGTCTCATCCACTTTTTTGCTGCAAATCAAGACCTGGCGGGTTGATACAGGTAACCATGCCATATGGCACGGATACCCCACTCCCAAATCGCCAGGCCTATTCAAATGCATTTTGAGCTGATTTTTTGGTGAGCTCTTTTGTGGTCTTTTGGGGCTCGATTAGAGTCTAAGTTAGCCACTCTAAATCTCATTAGGAGAGAATAAATTAGGTTAGATTAGTGGCTTTCAATTTCATCTAGTAGACTGTTAGCTTAGTTCATTTTCATCTAGTAGATTGTTAGATTTTGAAGATTCCCTCTTCCTAGAGTGGCTTGGGTGCATGCTCAATTGGGGCTTTGAGATCACTAACCTATTTAATCCTAGTTTGACTATCCCCGTGAAAATAGGTGGCTACGCGGCTTAGATTTGCCTTCGATCCTTGAAAGAGGGAGGAGGAGGGGCTTTGATGGCGTGATCTTTCCTCTCTACATTCATGTCTGGGCTAGCGTAATTGGGTCAGTGCTTAGATTAAGGGGCATAGTCATGAGTTAATTTCCAACCCGCGACCTTTTGCCATTGATTTTCCTAGTTTTAATACTTAACTTAGCTCAGAATTTCAGACCCATTTCCGATTGCCTGGCTTGAATCTTTAAGGAAACTCCAGTAGTTGAACACCACTCCCAGTGAATTATCTGAATTTGCCATCTAGCTACATCTACGCCGTACCCTTGCAGTATAAATTGTAAAACTATTTCCTATCACAAAGTTTATGACACCGTTTAAAACAAAGATCTAACATAGCCACGAAGGACAAAAGATATTCTATTTCTTGTACATATGAAACAAAAATGAAAAAAGAATTCAGAAGATAACCCCTTAGTCAACGAAAGAGACAGAGAATTCTACTCACTTCTCTTCAAGTAATCTCGGAAGGGCATTGTCCTTATAGTACTCAATTGGCGACCATGCTTTTATTCTGAAATTGTAGACATTACTCATGTTGTGATCATAACGCTCCATCAGGAAATCAGGAATCTTGTTTACCACACGTACTTAATTTTGCAATGCACTAATGAAATAATCTTCATCATAGATATCATTGAACTTGCTGCAGAAACAGATGGCCAAGTCAGATACAGAGGATAACAAAGTGTAAACCCTTAAGCAGAATTAAAAACCATGGGTTATTAACTATTTAATAAATGGAATTTATTTTTCTTGTCTACAATTGGAAACCAGAAACACATTCATCTGCAATTAAGATGATGGGTTGAATGAAAACAGTACTCAAGCTCCCCCCCCCTCTTTCTGTGCGCGTGTGTGTCTGTCGCTTTCTCTGTGTCTATCTGTGTCTGTGTGTCTCTGTGTGTTGTGTGTCTGCCTGTCTCACACTCACTCCTTGAACAAGGGAAGAAAGCGCTTAAGCTATACATTCCTTCAGATGAAAATCTAAATGTCACATTTATCGGTAACAAAATCCATGAACATATGTAAGAAGTTAGCTATAAATCATACACATTTTAAGTCAACGCATGAATCAAACAGCATATTGTATCATGAAGAGTACAGAAAACAAGAAATAGACCTAGGATTCTTCCAGATGCTGTGATAATGAAAATTAGGAATAACTAGTGTTGCATTAAGATAGCCTGCCACAGCAACTGCATTGCATATCTAGTCAAAGGAACATGTATAAAGGGGATTAGTCAGAAAAAATTATGAAAACAAAAATTGAGGTACACAACTCAATAAAAGATTATATCAAAGGACCCAAACAGACCGATGTTCTTTGCTGATTCAGGCCACCATTTGCCTCAACATATATGTAACCATTTGAATCAGGTAAAACTGTTGTCAAAAGAGTAAGCTTAAGATTAAATTATGCCCACCTGAAGATTGGATAGCAAACAAGTCATCTGCATATGTTTTAAAACTAGTAGGCATAATGAACAGTAACTTTACTTGAAATAAGATTAATATCCTAGGAGCAAGCACCACAGCACAAATGCTACCGATTTAGGAAATAGAAACAAACACCAAAAGAAAAACTATAGTCAATAATATAAGAATATTCTATATAAATTCACAACAAAGACATTAATTGATTATACTTTATTCATATCTACATATTTACCATTTTTTTCCCTAAATTCTTCATTTTTGGGGGAGAGGGCATGAGGGCTGGCTGAAATGGTGCTGTTCAGCTCATACATATGATTCAATACCTACAGATATGCTACATACATTTGATCCCCTCCACCTGCCAATGCTAGGAATCAGGACATTGAATTTAGTTTGGTCCAACCAAGTCCAACAATCCACGAAGTGTGCATCACACTAATGCCAAATATGGGAGATCCAAATGTTGGTAGCCTTACCCTTGAGAGGCTGTTTTAGAACTCACAGAGTAACTGTAGGAAGCAGGTTTTAATGCATTAAAACATTGGGAAATAGATTGTTCAACCATGTCCCTTCAGTCATTTTTACCATTATTAGATCCTCCTAGACATGTTTTGGCAATTGCTTTTTAATATTATGACATATGATGGCTGAGACATGCATAACAAAATGACTATTACATTTTTCGGCAGAAACAAATAAACTAAGAGCCAGGGATTCAACTACCGAGCTTAATAATTAGCTGCATAGAGAAACCTTAATCTATTCTACGGTAACAGAGTTCAACGAATTGTCAATAGTGAACCTCCCACGCAAGGATCAGATAAGAAGGTGAACTAGTCTCAGTATTGATCATCCAGGAGAAGGGTCTAGTGAGACCAACCAAGACAATATTAATTAACGCCATTAAGCTTGCTAATTTTCTATTGGATCATCAGAAGCACATAAATATATACATCAAAAGCACGCCCAAACTAATGACCTCTGCAGAACGGGGGTTCTCCATACCTCTCGTAGACTTGCTTATACATGGTTTCCACCCTCCGCCTTTATAAGAATTTTTCCATATAGTTAATATCTAGTAAAAAAAAAAACCAATACCTCATGTCAAACATTATAAAACATAAAATTTTCAAAATATAGCGGATACGCTATTACACTCGACTTAATTTCATTTTGCCCAAAAGAAATTAGAAAACAAATGGAAAAAAGAAACATTTGTCTCCACAAGTTAATAATAAATATCCGTGGCTGAGAAGAGAATGTGAAACTATTAAAATGAATATTAAGTGTAACTTCCTTAGCTGTCAGTCAATTAGGAAGCTATTAAAAGGACAATTTGCAACAGAGTTACTCTAGGCCAATTGCCAGGCATTCTCGACTGTTGCACGATATACATTTTGCATGGCCCAAAACTGATTATTTGCATCAACATAAATAAATACATACTGATGGAGATTAACAGGAGAGAGGAACAAAAGTTAAGACTGACAAATCTGAAGCAGGAGCCTATATAATTGCAAAGGGCGGGGACAGACAACCACAAAAGATGAGTCAGAAGAGATTGCTCTCCTACTAAAGATCATTTTGAGAAAAGCAATTGTTATCAGTTATCTTATTCCCAACTTGGAATTCATCAAGCAGAAATAAAGACGTATGCAGCACGAACTTGAGTGAAGTAAACTGTTCCCACCCTCTGTACCAGGATATGGTTTCTGATGCAATTCAGGTCAGAAACATATGATTTTAAGGATTCAACAGTCGATTGAAATAAACCGCAACTGTAGCAGCTGCTTACTTTCATTCCTCAATTGAAGCTGCTTAATTACTCAATTTGATTAATTAAGCTCAGTCTGTAAAGTGGAGGAATATTTAAAGAGAAGTTACGAGTTAGTTGCAGCATGTCAAACCTATTTAGCCGACTTTGTTCCAAAGGAGTTAATCATGCAATCAGTGGATTGCATGAATTAGCGATTCTTGAACTGCAAATTAAAGGATTAATTAAGCCTGATTCAGAGCACTTGTTGGTAGGAGTGTTTGAAGGATGTGGAGAATTCCATTTCTTTTCATAGATTTTCTATCGCGCACTTGCCAAACTTTAATTACAGTTATTGCTTCTTACCACTGAGGAAATCCCCCACATGTACTGAACATCACTAACATAAAATTGAAAGAAATTGTTGACAAAACTGAGGACATCTCTGCAGAGTTCCTAATACGGTGTTCCAGAAAGTTTGGAGTTTGGACGTGATACGCTGCGTCCAATAATGGGTGTGAATAGCTCTAAATCCATTGGATTGATTAAAATCTTGGAGTGTATTACAAGTTTGTAACAAATGGAGTTGATTAGTCATAGCTTTTTATTTAATCGATTGGTGACGTATCTTCAAAGAAATTAAGTTAGTATCCATTTCATTTTCACTAAGTCAGTATCCATTTCATTTTCACTAAGTCCATTCTACCAACACAAAATATGGTCCCTTCGAAGTACATGTTTCTTGGAGACTCTGTCCGTGAACTCCTGTCTCCCTTCCTTTTTTTCACTCCCAAACTAAATCTACCCACCAAATTATTTCCGTGCCTTTCCCCCAATCTGAGCAAATCAATTATATGTTCCTTCCAAAATTTCCACACATATCAAACCACAATAGCCCTATTCAAATTTCCAAGCACCTTATCACTCTAACCCCTTTGATCACTAGCTAGTCCATCACACTTGCCCCCTCCAACTGAAATCTGAATTCGACGCCCCTTTTATTTATCTAAACCTTGCCCTCTAATGGTAACTCTCAAAAGTGAAAATCAGTGTGCTATTGCCATTTTTAGCATTAAAGCACTAATTATCAAACTCGGACTAAAACCCAGAAAACTCATATCGAAAACTGGATGAAACCCACATTGCACATCCAAAAACCCAGTCAAAATCACAAAACGAAACCAGAAAAACGCTTGAAATCTCAATTTCGAAGGGGGAGAAAGTAACAGTAACCCACATTCATGCATTAGTACATAGATAGATACCGCATCAGGGGTGGAATGATCGGAATCCATATCGTGTCGGAGCTTGTGGTAGAGGCGGGGGCTGCGGTAGACGGAGGCAGGAGAGAGGCGGCGAGTGATGACAGGGCCCACATCGAAGGGGACGGTGCCCATGTAAAACAGCATTCCAGAGATGTAAATGAGGGGGGCAAAGAGGAATAGCCCCTGCCGCCGGAGCACCACCGAGAGGGCCACCCAAGCTAGGCGGCTCGGCCGGTACTTGCCTCTCACTTTGTGCCGACCCGACGGCGACTGCGTCGGCGATGCCATTGGCCTCTCTCTCTCTCTCTCTCTCTCTCTCTCTCTCTCTGGGCTTGAGTTGGCTACGCCATGTGAGTAATGCATGTTATGCAATGTATCACCCAAATCAAATACAACCACAACAGACACGCACACATCCTGTTCCTCTCTCTCTCTCTCTCTCTCTCTAGGATGCTCACGGCCAGCACAGGCAGTATCAGAGCCAGATGTCCCTCTCTCTCTCTCTCTCTCTCTCTCTCTCTCTGTGGGAAGGAATTCAGGGGAGACGCTCAGGGGGTGCACGTGTATCAGCGTTTTGAAATTTCTAATCATTTTCAAAAAATAAATAAATAATATCTGGCAAAAGGATATGAGAGGAGGAGAAGGCAGGGCACGTGGGTGGATGAGTGGGGTTACTGTGGCAGCATGTTAGAGCTGATCATGATTCATAATAGTGATTAGTGAGTGGTATTAGGAGTTGGGGTTGGAGATCTAAATCGACATTCCAGTAATTCATGGTTGCCTGAATTAAGAGGATAAGATTAGGTTTATGTGAGTAATTATTCATGTCATTTTTTGTTATTATTTTTCACACATTTTCTCTAATATAATGTGCTAAATTGCTGACTCATACTTTAAAAAAAAAAAAGAAAAAGGAAAAAAGTTATAAAGGGGATGATTCTAGTTACTCTAAAATACCCTCTTTTATAATTGTAGGGATTTTTTTGTTATATACTTTTCAATTTTACTTTATCTGCTTATTTTTCATCAGTGTTTTTTACCAAATTTTACGTGAAATTATCTCACATAAAGGATATATTGGTACAATCATGTCTATATGTGATTTTTAAAATTTTTAAACGTAACTAATAAAGTGATAAGTCATTTTAGAATATGTTTTTCAGTTGGAATTGATTAATTATTTATTTTTGCTGATGACATATGTCTTATAGCAAGACATCTTTTAAATGTCTTGTCTTAATATAAACAAATACATTATATGACAAAAAAAAACCACTGAATTTTTAATAGTTGCAATTGATTATCAATCGTAAACGTTTAGGATTCATCAGCATTGCCGATGAGTACAAAATGATAACCCAATCGGATCAACCCTACTCACCGAAACATATTATACACTTAGTTTATAATTGTGAAAAGTTAATAATAATTTATTTTACACAATTTACAAGGGGTAATGTCCTCCTAATATTTAATCATACTATTTTTCCAATCTAATACATGATAACATAATTTTAAAGCCGAGACAAATGTCGTATACCAATACATTTATCATTTTGCTTATTTATGTAGCGGTGATTTTAATAGAAGTTATGTGTAAATAAATTATCACCTTCATGATTATTAAAATTCCCTCTCAGAACATCCCTCTCATAATATCAATTACATTTTCTGTTTGTTTTACATCCAGATGAATCACAAAGGGCAATATGATTGAAGTTACAACAAAATTTGGGAGGAATCGAATATGAGACCCAATGTGTACACAGTACGTCAAACTTAACGACTACATTAAGACCTCATTGTCACAATATCAGAATTATGAGATGGTTTTTTTAAGGTTTACTTCATTTTCTTACCTTTATAGACTTCTCTTCTACTTTGCTTTTTTGTTCAATTGTTCTCATGACCAAAAAAAAAAAAGAAAAAGAAAAAAGGCAAATGCATGTCTAAGTAAGGTGAAGTGTCATGAAGTTAGTGGAGCATACGTGAAATCATACAACAAGAACAATAATAACAACAACTTCTAACATGGGTCCCGTTTTCATAGGATCTATAAAAATTCAAATATAGCAGCTTTCCCTCTATAGATATAACTGTCCATAGAGAGATCGATTCTTATGCATGAGATCATCTCATATAAAAAGATATAATAGAACACTGTAGAGAGAGATTGAGAACACTCTAGAGAGATATTGAGGATTTCTGGTGAGAACTGAATTCCCATCTAGCCATGAAAAAACCCCCAGGCCCCTTCTGCCCTCTTTATCGTCATGCCTAGACCTCCACACCTAATGTCCTCAGTCCATCTACTAGCAAATCTACTTGTATTAACCCTCACAGCCGTAGATGTGATGTTCACTCTCACATCGCACCCCTGAAACTACCAACTGGCCTTCATCATTTATGAGGCTGAAGTCACAAGCATTGACTCATCTCCCCCTCTTTATTTCGAGCTAAGTGAAATATATCGGCCTCTCACTGTTAGATTAGCTTTCATTAATGGAGATTTTTCAATTCCACATACTCTGTCTACTGCTCTTGATTTAACATGTGCAACCGTCTGATATCTACCTAGTAGTGATGATTATCGATATGTAGAGTGTAAACCTAGGTCCTGTTTGATAAATAGCTATTAGCTGTTAGTTGTTTAAATTAACTGTTTATATTAGCTATTTTTAGAAAAAATATTTAATCAAAATTAGTTGTTTTTAAAAATTATATTGATAAAATTTCATTTATGTCTTTATTTATGAATTAATTTTTACTAAAATGTGTGCAATTTTTTCAAACTTGTGGACAATTATGTCATTTTCATAAAAAGTTTTTTTCAAAAGCCTAATAGAAATAGTTTTTTAAAAAAAAGCTTTTTAGAGCCAAACAAGTATTGCAAATAGCTCTTTATCAAATACTCTTTAGTTGTTTGACTTGATCAAAATAGTCAAAATTTTTTCAAATAACTATTTTTTCCCAAACAGTTATTGTTATCAAATACACCCTAGTGTTATTAAGGGGTTCATCTCCCTTAATTGGGTATTCTCTCTAAAACTACAAACATTTTTTCATATTTTGTCCTACTTTTTGTCACTTCCATCCTTGAATGCCCAATTTATGGTTGAAAACTGTCTCAATTTGGGCAAGCTTGTCAATATTACAAAGATCTGCTATGGTGGTTTTATTATGAATCGACTCTAGTGCCTCCAAATGTGGTTTTCGGAGATTACTGTGTGCTCTAACCAGCTCCTCACTCTGGGTTTGATATTGAATGCTGAGATGACAGTAAGATTTGGCATCCGTTCTTATCAAAATTCGTATCTGCAAAAGCCAGGTGAAATATATTCCTTTCCCTTTACTAATTACAATTTTTCCCTGCTATTTGCATATTGGTCGATTGTATTTGGTGAAGCTCTATGACATTTAATTCTAAGGTTTGTAACTAAGGCCCCCTATTTGTCGATAAATTCGACGCTCTCTAGTCAATCCACTATCCATTATCTCAATTCATTCCTCAAATCTTCCTTTATCAGTTTTCTTATGTCTCAAATCTTCCTTTATCAGATTGCTCATGCCTGACTTATTTCCAAGTTCTCCGTTGTCACCCTCTACTAGCTCCCATGGTAGTTTTGACCTCCAAGTCGATGTTCCTCCTTCTAATACTGCTACCTAACTAGAGACGTGCCTCTTCTGGATGAAAGTCGAGGCCACCATCATAGCCACCCAATACATCCCAATACTCCAGCTACTCAAATGCCATCAAATTCGGCATGGGAAGTCATAGTGGTTCTCAAATGCCCATACCTAAACTGGAATTTCGTCCTCAACCTTCCAGAGACTCCCCTCAAGGGTCTTTTACATAGATCAGCCTTCTAACCCTGTCTCCAAAACCACTAATGATTACCTTCTCCCAAGTCAACCCCCACCCCCTCCACCATCCCCATGGAAGAGTTCATTGCTTACTGCTTGTTGAGTAAAGTGTGGGGAGATCCCCTTCTAGTATCCTACCATTATTATAGGACTAAAAAAGGCTGGACTTTTATTAAAGGTCAGGTCAGTTACATTAATCTTGGGAATAGGTAGATCCTTCTTAAGTTTACTAACACTGAGGATAAATGCTAGTGAATGCAAACAGACTCTGGTTTGTCAACGGTTTAAACTTTGTGATTACTAGTTGGGTTCCCTTCTTTGGACCCTTCTTAACCGCCATAGGTTGAGTTAACCAATGGGTCTGAATTCCGATATTACCATGGGAATTTTGAAACAAGGAGTCGCTAAATGAGCTTCTAAGTCTGTAGGGAACCATGTAAGAATTGACCAGAATACCCTTTTCGTCTCAAAGGCAAGTTTGCTACAGTCTGCCTTAACATTGATACCACTGAGCCACTTCCTGGTAGTCTTACCATTGCTAAGGGTAAGCGTTCCTTGAGAGTTTCCACAATCTACGAAGGACTACATGAGGTCTGTCCTTTGTGTTGGGGGGGGGGAGGGATCCCATCAACTGGATAGTTGTCCTAAACTACCTATCCACAACAAAATTGAACTGATTGTGAAAAAGTTTAATGCCCAAGACCTTGGTCGTACTACTCAAAAAACTAGACCATCTGCTTTTAAGACCCTGTTGTGACTGAGAACTGGGTCACTGTGACCCCAAAAAAGAGAATCAAATCCAAATCTATCTTCCACTCTTCCAAAACCTTAGGCTTTTATCCCTCGCCAGCTGGTCCCATCTTAGTTGTCCCCAGTGTTGAGATTGGGTCATTGTCTGATGAAGGCCCTCCGGGGACCAACACTCATACTATAATCAATGATGAAGTGACTGGTGTTGGCAATTTAGCTCCCAACAGAGCTGAAGGCAGCGTCTTAGCTAATCCTAAGGCCTTGGCTTCCCAGCCTGTCTCTCCTATCAATTTGAACCCTCTTAATGCTATGACTGATGACAAGGCGAATGAGGACAAGGAGGATGATACGGATAATGTTGATATTTTCCCTAACCTCCACAACATTGAAGATGTGGAGATGTCCTCTGATTCATCAAAGAGAAAGAGATCTGAGTAGGGGGATGTGTCTTCTTCTCTCTTTTAATCTGTCTCTATGATGTGTTTTTTTGCTGTTGGGTAAGTGGGTTCTTTTTTGGGCTAGTGGTACCAATGTAAGGTGCATGTATTAAGGGGCATGTCTAATGATTGTTTTTGGTATGTTGTGTACAATACAGGGTTGCCCTTGGCTTTTGTATTTGATGATATGAATGATTCTCGTTGTTATTTCTGCGTTTTGGATCATGGAGTTTTAGCCATGCCCCATGCGCAGCCATGCTTCCTTATTCCTTCTATGCTGGATCTCTTATTGGACGTGACGAATCCAGGTGGTTGCAGGATTTTTTTTCTTGCTCTATTGCACTAGAGTTGCTCCTCATTTGGGTGATAGCTTAATTGCTTAGAAGGAAATTTTAGTCCCCCACCTTTGCACAAGTCTAGGATGATTTGTTGTAGTAGTAGTAGTAGTACCTTTGAACCACCTCTACTGGGCTAGGCTTTAATCATTTTGCATCACGGCTTTATCTGTCGTGCACATAAATTTAATTGTGCTTGGCATACACTTGCTAGTATAATGCATTTCCTCCTAGCAATGCAATTGAATCCTTGGCATTTGCAGTTTTTCGAATGGAACTTGTCACTACCCCTGTAAACTGTGACACCATTAAATGAAGCCTACAAAGTTAGGCCCACCAAGGGATTTTCGAAAAGGAGAGTTATTTGGATTTATGTCCCCTTATGTATAAGATTTTTTCTTTGGCTATTAATGTTGTTATGAATTTATCATGGGTTGTGTACCTTTTACATCAAGATGAAATATTACTTTTAGTAGTTGATGTCCTCCACTATCATTATGTCTTATTATTGGTAGGAATATGTTCTAAAATGACGAATGAAGTGTTAGTTGTTTCTAAGACAAATGCTGCTTCTGAGGCTAAATTATTGACCGCCTTTGGGCTCAAATCATGCATTACCAAGACAATTTTTGGTACTTCCTTTGTGAAATCTTTCCAATTATGAAGATAGTCTATTGGAATATCCAAGGCCTCAAAAAACCACAAGCACTTCTTGAAGTCAAATTTTTAGCACATACTCATAAGTCTGATCTTATCTTCCTTTTAGAAACGTTAGTTAATGAACCCGATATCTGTAGAATCCTACCTTAAATAGGCTATGAACATTATGATTTCATACCTCCAGTTAATCATTCAGGAGGGATAGCAGTATTATGGAATAATGGGAACATTCATGCATCAGTTCTCTTCAAAAAACAAAGAGCAATTGATATGATGATCCATGACACTGAGAATGCTAGAAACTCAATCCTTTCAGGTGCTTATGCACCAGCACAAAATAAAGCTAAAGATGAATTTTGGGAACACATTCGCCAAATGAAGAATATAATTGATTTACCTTGGTGTCTCATTGGAGATTTTAATGAACTAATATATCTGAATGAAAAGGGGGGAGATAGGCTGCACTATACTAGATTCCAGCATCTTAGCAGAATGCTATTCGATATCAATGCGGAATCTCTGCAAGTTTCAGGTAATCCTTTCATATGGAAAAAAAGATCCACACAAATCTAGTTTATGAAAGACTTGACAGAACAATTGCTAGAAGCGACTGGGCTTCCATACATCCCGATACCCATGAAATACATGGCAGTTTCACATGCTCATATCACTACCCTATTATAGTGTCTAGTACCAATCATCGTCCTAGAGCTAAAGCATTCCCCTTTAGATTTCATAATTTCTGGTGTAAATACAAAAATGTTAATTGGATTATCGTGAAAACGTGGAAATCCTCCTAGAGAGTGGCTAATATGTACAAAATCATGCGAAAGCTCAAAAACGTCAAACTCAACCTGAAGGAATGGTCCAAAAAGTATCCAGGAAACCGTAATGCTTAATTAACGAAAAATGCTTGCAAAATTGATTATGTAGAAGCGAAACTTCTACAGGATCCCAATAGCCATAGACTCAATTCTCTTGAAACAATGAGAGAAACTCTTCCTCTTTAATGAAAAGTACTGGGGTAAGATGGCTAGGAAAGAATGGATGGTGAATGGAGATAGAAACTCCAAGTTTTTCCAAGCAATCTTGTTAAGTCCAAAATCATGCATTATTTTTATAATTATTTTGAGTATATTATATATATTATTTCATTTAATTTGTTTTGTTTTATATATTTTTTAGGGTTAGGATTAATTTAATATAGAGGAGAAGAGAGGACGTAGAAGCTCGGGTTTTACATACTTGGCTACAAGACGGTCCAAAAATAATAATTATGGAGAATATTATTTCCATAATTATTTAATTAGGTTAGGATTTCAAGAGTTAGTGAAGAGTTAGAAGTCTTGAGGGAGAAGAAATCTAAGGAAGAAAGGAAGAAGAAAACCCTAATTACCAACCCTAATCACACCCCTCCTTTCCTTTCTATATATATATATATATATATATATATATATATATATATATATATATATATATATATATATATCACCCATCATCTAACCCCTTACACGCACCTCCATCACTCCATCACCTCTTCAACAACCCCATCACCATCATCATCTATCTTCTTCTCCCACTAACCCACGCTCCACGACATCTTCCATTTCATCCTCCCCATCATCATCTAACTCCATCAATCTCATCTCCTCACACCATTAAGAAAACCTCTCGGCTAATCAATCTCCTCCACTCCCCATCAATCATCATACGTCAAGCCTCTTCTTTTTCTTTGTGTTTAGTATATTTTATTTTGGTTTTATTTTTTTGTTTAGTTAATTATTAAACATGAACCCTTTGGTTATTTGTGATTTAATTTTTAATATGAGTGAGTAATTTTTTTTATGCTTAGTATAATTTTCTTGAAGTCATGCTAAATTTATATTTTGAAACAAGTTTTATGCTTTATTGCCTAGTTGATTCATATTCATGATTCTATAGCGATTAGCGTTTATCGCTTATGATATTTGTGTTAAATCGATTAAAATGCATGCTAGTTGATTAAATACAATTTCGATTAATAGTTTAGAAGACTATAATACGTAAAAGTTATAGTCTTTTAAGCTTAGGTATCACCCTAATTAATCATGGATGGCTCAAACCCTTCTCTTTTAATTAGGTAATCGCTTTAGATCTTTGTTAAATCGATTTGCTGGTAAATTAGTTACAAAGTATTAAATGATGTTTTTCTAATTCTTAATACTCTAGTTTGATTAAATTCTTACACTGGTGTGAGGGTTATCAAAACTAGTAGGGTTTATATTAGGGCTAGACCTAATTAAACTAGAATCTAAGAAAAAATGGGGAAGAACTATTAGTGGATGTCTTCTACAGTTTAACTCATGAATGAATTTAACTTGTGTGTTGATGATAAATATTAATTTGCATGGTGTATTGAGATTATACTAAGCATCCTTCATAAATTTAACAACGTTTGATCATTATTTGTTGCTTAAAGTTAATTTGATTAGTTTGTTAATTTTTGTTCTATTTTTATTAGCTTCAATATAATTTCAATCGAACCCCCCCCAAAAGTATAGTCTTTTAGGAGTGTCTAGGTAATTTTAGATAGTTTAGATTTTGATTTTTGGAGTAGTTATAATTTTAGAGTGATTTATATTCAGTTTTAGTGTTTAATTACCGGTTTGTTAGAAATTAGACTAAAAATAGTTAATTTTGTTCTTTTTCGATTTTTATCAGTTCCTAGAGTTTATATAGTGTCTAGTCTGCGCATATTTAATTTCATAATTTTGAAAGTTATTTGATAATTTGTCAGAATTATTTTGTGAAATTGATATGTGCAGGTTTTTGGGTTATTAATTCTGAAAATTTCGATTTTATTTGTTAAATCACGATTATTAGGTATTGTTAAGTCCATAAAATTGTGTCCTAAAATTAGGTTAATTTTCTTGATTATTTTCGTATTTATATTTATGCAGATTATTTTATTTCTAATTTTAGATTTAATATTCTGCATTGATATTCTATGGTAATTTTCTGATTTGATTTTTCTGAAATTATTTGGATACAATTGAGGAGTGATAAGCTTATATACCTGAAGAATAATATTTTAGGTTACTGTTTGACATTTTTAATATTTATTTTCTGATTATTATTTGCTGTTTTGAATTTTAATTAGAATTTCAGCTACTATTCTGATTTTATTTTTCTAGATTATTTAGGAAAGCTTTTTACTATTTTCTTTCCAGAATATAATCCAAAATATTTAGGAGCATCATTGAGTGTGTTTTCAAGATTTTTATTCATTAGATTTTAATTATTTTAGAATTATTAAGATTAGATTTAATAAATTAGATTAGTAAAATCATTTAGGATTAAGCTAGCCTTTTTACAACAATCTTTCCTCGTAGATCGATCCCTATTTCCCTATGGTATAAAAAGTATTTAATAACCGAAGTAGTGGTCAAATTTGTAGCTCTTGACAAGCTTAACAAATTTTGGCGCCGTTGCCGGGGAAAGAAAATTAAATTGCTAGTTTGCTTCTATTTTATTTTGCTACTTTTGTTTGTTTTATTATAACTCTAGTTTTTTGATTCTATTCTTTTTAGATTTCAAGGAGTGTATGAAATTAAGGAGTTGTAAGGAAATTGGAGAGAATAAGAAACAAGCATTGAAAGCTGAAAACAAAGAGAGTCAGTCTAACCCAACAAGTTTTAGGGTTAAAGAGGTAAGTATGTCTACTCTTCGAGAACTTGCTGCTCCTAACTTAGAAACCCAATCAATGTCCATTACTTATGCTGTTTTAGATAAGCCTTTGAAATTAAACTCAGGATTTATTAATTTATTACCTAAGTTTCATGGATTGGTTGGAGAGGATCCCTATAGACATATTAGTGAATTCCTTATTACCTGCTTTGCTATGGTGCCTGAAGGAATCTCTGAGGACCAAATTAGACTAAGGGCTTTTCCCTTTACTTTGCTTGGTAATGCTAAGGACTGGTTATATTATATGCCTGCTGGATCTTTTTCTGTATGGATTGCATTGCATAAATCATTTCTAGAAAAGTTTTTTCCTGCATTCCGTATTGGATCTATTAGGAAAGAAATATGTGGAATCAAACAAATGAATGGGGAAACCTTTTGTGAGTATTGGAAAAGATTTAATAAGTTATGTGCTAGTTGTCCCCAACATCAAATAACTGAACAACTATTGATTCAATATTTTTATGAGGATTTGCTTCCTATGGATCGTAATATGATTGATGCTGCTAGTGGGGGGGTTCTGGTTAATAAAACCCCAACTGATGCTAGAAATCTATTTAATATAATGGCCCAAAACACTCAGCAGTTTGGTACTAGGGACTCACAAGTTAAAAGGGTAAATGAGATAGGTTCTAGTTCATTTCTGGAGAATCAGTTATCTCACATTACTGCTATGTTAAATAAGATTATTACTGGGGATATTCAAAAAGCAGTAATATGTAGTATTTGTTGTCTAGAGGGGCATTCTACTAATGCATGTCCTACTCTACAAGAAGGTAATGTTAATGCTCTTTACTCTAATCAAGATCAAAGGAGGTATGATCCCTATTCGAATACTTATAATGAAGGATGGAGAGACCACCCTAACCTTAGGTATGGCCCTAAGCCTAATCCACCTGGTTCTGACCAACCCTGTCATCAACCTTCTAACCAGGATAGGACCAACTTTCTACTGGAACAAGTCCTCAAGAAGATGGATGATAGGTTCCAGATTTTAGAGACAACTCTTAAGCAGGTTCAAGAGAAACAGACTGCAACTGATATCATAGTTAGCAACCTGCAGGCTCAAATGCAAAATAGGTTACCATCTCAGCCTTACCCTAACCCTAAAGAGAATATTAGTGCCATAATAATTAGGAGTGGGGAAGAGTTAAAAGAACCTAAGAAGAGTAGAGAATTAGAACCTAAGTTAGAGATTAAAGGGGCTGTACCAAAGTTAGACACTAATTCTAATCAAACTACTAAGGAAATAGGAGAGAAGAAAAGAGAACCTTATAAACCAATTCTACCCTTTCCTAGTAGATTTAGAAACTCTACTTCTAAGGTGAATGAGGCTAACCAAGAGATCTTAGAGACATTAAGGAAGGTAGAAATTAATATACCTCTCCTTGATGCAATTAAACAGGTGCCTCGTTATGTTAAGTTCTTAAAAGAATTATGCACAACCAAGAGGAAGCTCATTGGTAATGAGAAGATAAGTGTAGGGGAAAATGTGTCTGCTGTTTTTCAAAGAAAACTTCCCCCTAAGTGTAAAGACCCTGGTGTGTTTTCTGTTTCTTGCAAAATAGGAAACCTTTGCTTTGATAAAGCTGTGCTTGATTTAGGTGCCTCTATTAATATTATGCCTAGATCCGTTTATGACAAAGTGAACCTAGGTAAATTAAAGAAAACTAGTATAGTGATTCAATTAGCTGATAGGAGAAGTATTCACCCAGACAGAGTGTTAGAGGATATCTTAGTCTAAGTAAATGAACTTGTATTTTCTGCTGATTTTTATGTGATGAACATAGGTGATGCATGTCATGATTTTTTTTTCCATCTTACTTGGCAGACCATTTTTAAAAACAGTTAGAACTAAAATTGATATGCATGAAGGAACATTAACTATAGAATTTGATGGTGAAATGATTAAATTTAATATTTTTAATGCCATGAGATTCCCTGCTGATGTGAATTACGTATATGCACTTGATGTTATTAATGAGTTGCCCCAAAATATTTATAACTTGTCCAACGAAGATGAATTTTTGACTGTGCTTACTAAGAATCTTGATCATGCTGAGTTTCAAAAAGTGCCTTACCAGATTAATGCTGAGTTATTAGAAGAGATCCAACTAGAGGATCCAGAAGTTTCATGAAGTCGAGCCAACGACTATAAACAAAGACACTGGTTGGGAGGCAACCCAACGTTTTTAGAGAAATATCCATTTAATTTTGCTTTTATTTTCATTATTTTCATCTTTTTGCATGCATTAGGGACAATGCATGAATTAAGTATGGGGAGGTGCATTCTGCATTTAATTCCTGCAGTTTTTATTCTTAAAAAAAAAATAGAAAATCAAAAAAAAAAAACAAATTCTTTTCTTATAACTAATGCATGATTTGAGTTTATGCTAGGCTTGTTTATTTAGAAATTTTTTTTTAATTAGCTATTTTGCAGTTTATTCTTTTATAAGTGAAGACTTTTAGGCATAATAGTTATCCTTTAGAGAAGTTTGAGTTGATCCTCATACATCTTTTTAATGAGTAACTCTCTTGATTATCCATCTTATTTGGTCATGTAATATATCTGATTCAAAGGTAATCAAATAACCTGACCCATCTCCTAGACTATTAAATTAGTTGAAAAACTCATTAAAATTGTGATTTTGCTTGTCTATTTTTCATCTATGAAAAAGGAATAAAAGAGAAAAGAGAGTCAAAGTTGGGAATGACAAGTACCCCTTTGAGGCATGTACTACTGGGTGTTACCCTTTGAGGCAATACTGCTACTGAAAAGCTTGCTTCCCATACTAGTGAGCCAATAAAATGAAAAAATAATAAGATGAGAATGAATTATTTGCTCCAACACCTCTATTCGGGTGAGTGAGAGATAGGGAGTGTTTAATTTCTAAGACCCTATATGGGCCTCAAATATGTGCGCAAGTGGAGTTTGAACAAAAGAAGAAGAGGAAAATAAATACAAGGCAAGTTTAGAATCAAATTTAATGAAGTTATTCTACCTAGTTTAATTATCTCTATAGTCAGACCATGCCCAAATTTTTCCATCTTAAATTCTTTCTCGACCTCATGATTGGTGTATGCATAATCAAAAAGAGATGGATAATTATTGATCTTGCTATTTCATTATGAAAATGTTGTGAGGCTGATGAACAAACTCTCAAAGGATAGTTGGATGTTTAGCATGTATTCACTTATTGAAGGAAAAAAAAAACTAATTAATTCAGTAAAATTGCTTTTCTAAAGCAAGCCAAAGTCAGTATGAACATCACAGTTATGCATGACTTTATAAGAAAGAAAGAGGGTAAGTTTTTAGGTCGAGTCTAAGATTTCTTTGCACGAGAACGTCCAAAGTTTAAGTGTGGGGGAATTTGTTAAGTCAAAAATCATGCATTATTTTTATAATTATTTTGAGTATATTATATATATTATTTCGTTTAATTTATTTTGTTTTATATATTTTTCAGGGTTAGGATTAATTTAATAAAGAGGAGAAGAGAGGACGTAGAAGCTCGGGTTTTACACACTTGGCTACAAGATGGTCCAAAAATAATAATTATGGAGAATATTATTTCCATAATTATTTAATTGGGTTAGGATTTCAAGAGTTGGTGAAGAACTAGAAGTCTTGAGGGAGAAGAAATCTAAGGAAGAAAGGAAGAAGGAAACCCTAATTACTAACCCTAATCACACCCCTCCTTTCTTCCCTATATATATCATCATCACCATCACCATAAGGATCATCTACCACCACGCAACCAGCCATACACACCAGTCTCACTACACACGCACCTCCATCACTCCATCACCTCTTCAACAACCCCATCACCATCATCATCTATCTTCTTCTACCACTAACCCACGCTCCATGACATCTTCCATTTCATCCTCCCCATCATCATCTAACTCCATCAATCTCATCTCCTCACACCATTAAGAAAACTTCTCAGCTAATCAATCTCCTCCACTCCCCATCAATCATCATACATCAAGCCTCTTCTTTTTCTTTGTGTTTAGTATATTTTATTTTGGTTTTATTTTTTTGTTTAGTTAATTATTAAACATGAACCCTTTGGTTATTTGTGATTTAATTTTTAATATGAGTGAGTAATTTTTTTTGTGCTTAGTATAATTTTCTTGAAACCATGCTAAATTTATATTTTGAAACAAGTTTTATACTTTATTGCTTAGTTAATTCATATTCATGATTGTATAGCGATTAGCGTTTATTGTTTATGATATTTGTGTTAAATCGATTAGAATGCATGCTAATTGATTAAATACAATTTCGATTGATAGTTTAGAAGACTATAACATGTAAAAGTTATAGTCTTTTAGGCTTAAGTATCACCCTAATTAATCATGGATAGCTCAAACCCATCTCTTTTAATTAGGCAATCGCTTTAGATCTTTGTTAAATCGATTTGCTGGTAAATTGGTTACAAAGTGTTAAATGATGTTTTTCTAATTCTTAATGCTCTAGTTTGATTAAATTCTTACGCTGGTGTGAGGGTTATCAAAACTAGTAGGGTTTATATTAGGGCTAGACCTAATTAAATTAGAAACTAAGGAAAAATGGGGAAGAACCGTTGGTGGATGTCTTCTGCAGTTTAACTCATGAATGAATTTAACTTGTGTGTTGATGATAAATATTAATTTGCATGCTGGATTGAGATTATACTAAGCATCCTTCATAAATTTAACAACTTTTGATCATTATTTGTTGCTTAAAGTTAATTTGATTAGTTTGTTAATTTTTGTTCTATTTTTATTAGCTTCAATATAATTTCAATCGAACCCCCCCCAAAAGTATAGTCTTTTAGGAGTGTTTAGGTAATTTTAGATAGTTTAGATTTTGATTTTGGAGTAGTTATAATTTTAGATTGATTTATATTCAGTTTTAGTGTTTAATTACCGGTGTGTTAGAAATTAGACTAAAAATAGTTAATTTTGTTCTTTTCGATTTTTATCAGTTCCTAGGGTTTATATAGTGTCCTAGTCTGCCCATATTTAATTTCATAATTTTTGGAAGTTATTTGATAATTTTTCAGAATTATTTTGTGAAATTGATATGTGCAGGTTTTTAGGTTATTAATTCTGAAAATTTCGATTTTATTTGTTAAATCACGATTATTAGGCATTGTTAAGTCCAGAAAATTGTGTCCTATAATTAGGGTAATTTTCTTGATTATTTTCATATTTATATTTATGCAGATTATTTTATTTCTAATTTCAGATTTAATATTCTGCATTGATATTCTGTGGTAATTTTCTGATTTGATTTTTTTGGAATTATTTGGGTACAATTGAGGGGTTATAAGCTTATATACCTGAAGAATAATATTTTAGGTTACTGTTTGACATTTTTAATATTTATTTTCTGATTATTATTTGCTGTTTTGAAGTTTAATTAGAATTTCAGCTACTATTTTGATTTTATTTTTCTAGATTATTTAGGAAAGCTTTTTACTGTTTTCTTTCCAGAATATAATCCAAAATATTTAGGAGCATCATTGGGTGTTTTTCTAGATTTTTATTCATTAGATTTTAATTATTTTAGAATTATTAAGATTAGATTTAATAAATTGGATTAGTAAAATCATTTAGGATTAAGCTAGCCTTTTACAACAATCTTTCCTCGTGGATCGATCCCTACTTCCCTATGCTATAAAAAGTATTTAATAACCGAAGTAGTAGTTAAATTTGTAGCTCTCGACAAGCTTAACAAATCTCGAGCCAATAATAAGAGGAAGAAGAAATTGGTAATGAAAATTAAAGAGGGGTACAGAATTTGGATTGACGATCCAAACTCGTTGCCAACAAATTCATTTCCGACTGCTCCCATATACTTAAATCAGCTCATGATACTAATAGAACAGCACCTGTCCTGGGTCTTCCAAAAATTTTATCAGACATTGACAACCAAGAACTAGTCAAACTACCAAACTTAGAAAAAGTAAAAAAATGCGCTATTTAGCATTGACTCGAACAAGACGCCAGGGTCTAATGGCTTTGATGCAAGATTCTTCAAAGTTTGCTTTCATATTGTTTAAAAAAAAAAAAAAAAACCTCTTTAATTGTATCTTGGAGTTGTTTCATGGTGGGAAGGTACTAAAAGGTATTGATCATGCATTCATAGCTCTTATGCCTAAAGTATCTAAACCTGGCCAACCAAGCCAGTACAGACCTATTAGTTTGTGCTCTACTATCTATACAGTTATTTCCAAAATCCTGGTTAACAGACTCAGACCACTCCTTGACAGATTAATTTCTCCGTACTAAAGTGCCTTTATACTAGTTAGATCAATCCACGATAATATTCTGCTCACCCATGAAATTATACATAAATTTAAGAATCTAAAACCAAGACACCATGGACTGCTATTAAATTGCACATGGAAAAAGCATATTTCCGATTGGAATGAGGATTCATTCTTAAAGTGCTCCATAAAATAAGGTTTCATGCAGCATGGATTGCATAGATAAAATAATGCATATCCTTTGTATCATGTTCGGTAATTATCAATGATGAACCAAAAGGGTCAATTAAACCCACTAAAGGTCTCCATTAAGGAGACCCTCTCTCCACATACGTTTTCATCTTATGCATGGAAGTTCTTAATCGTACTCTGTATGTTGAATCTAATTTTACAAATCAGGAATTTGTATTAAAATGAGCCTTAAGGATATTAAGATCCATTGTTTACTATTTGCTGACGATTATCTGTTTTTTGGTAAAGCTAACCAGGCAGCTTGCAACAAGCTAAAATCACTTTTAGATCACTTTTGTGATACCTCAGGACAATTGATCAATTGTCATAAATTTGCCCTAACTTTTTTGCACAACGCCTCTTTGATATAGAAGCAAGCAGTATCTGCTATTTTTAACATTCCACGAAGGGAATCGCTAGGTAAATATTTGGGTTGTCTAATCTTCCAAGCGCAACCACCAAAAAATACCTTCCAAGAAATTATTAATAGAGCTACATCAAAACTAAAAGGTTGGAAGGCTAACTGGTTATCTAGAGCAGGTGGATCAGTGTTAATTCAATCTCATATGGAATCCCTAGCTGCCCATACTGTGCAGTGCTTCAAGTTACCTAAACTTACTTCCAATTTCTTGGATAAGTGTAACAAAGATTTCTTCTAAAAAAAGTTTAACACTGAGGATGGGCTACCAATGATAGTTGAGGATAAGATCTATAGGCTCAAGTCTATAGGAGGAATTGGGTTGTGCAAAACTGAGGCAACCAATAAAGCATTCCAATGTAAGTTGGCATGGAAAATTCTTATTGGGGCTCTTGGGCTCTGGGCACAAACCATGGCAGCTAAGTACCTTTAGAATACAAATTTTCTTAATCACAAACAAAGATTAATAGATTCATCAGTCTGGAAAAGCATATTGAAAAGTCGAGAACTACTTTATTTAGGAATTATATGGAAAGTTGGCAATGGAGAACAAATATCCTTTTGGGAGGATAATTGGATAGAAAACAAGAACCTTGTTGATATCCTAGATACTAATGAGGAAAGTATACCCCAACTTGGGGCAAGAGTCAGTGAATTTATTATTAATCAGTCACAGTGGAATATTATACTTCTTAATTGGGTCCTTAACAGTCATCCGATTGTTCTCAACATTAAAAGAATTCCAATCCCCCTGAATCCAACAGTTGACTCCTTTTGCTAGAGCATTAATAGCCCTGGTGAATTCTCCACTAAATCTGCTACGCGAATAGCTCATGGTTGTTACACACAACAAACACCAAAATGGACTTATAAATGGATTTGGAATATTGATACAATGCCAAAAATCAAAATATTCTTTTGACAATTATGCCATAGAGCATTACGAGGTACTTTCCTCAAGAGATGGATTAATATTGATCCAATACACCCACTTTGTTTGGGAGATATTGAATCCATAGAACACTTGTGCAAGGATTGCCCCATGGTTAAAATATGCTTGGAAGATGATGTAATTGAATGTACCCGTGCGAGAAGAAGCGTTTAACATAGTATCTCTAAATCTAAGATAAACAAGGGTTTTACTTTGGATTAGTAAAATCTCTAAATCCAACTCTAATGTGTTCGGTAAAATGAGTTGTTTTAGTATCGATGAACTATTTCACTAATGTTGGTTGTTTTATTAGCTGTTAACTATCAAGTTGTAGGGTTTGGCAATTAGTTGTTCAAGTAGTCATTAAAATGACAATATTTAATAAATTTAGCCATTTAGGTAGCAAATTTGTGTAAAATGATCAACAAAAAACACAAGGAAGCTTCTTGTCTCATACAAAGGATAAATTCTGAATTATAACTAAAACCATTAGATAGCGGTTTTGAAAAGGTATTTCTTATAACTTTTTAAAACACTACTTAAACCTCTAATGATTACTTCAACCACTGATTTACCAAGCACTAAAATTATAATCAATAGGATATTGATCTAGTCAAATCGCTAACCCCTACTTGAACTACTATTACCCAATATCCTTGAACCCCTAACCACTTCGTATAACAAGAAACATTTGATGCTAACAAATACAAGGGAACTCAGGACAGAATGTGAAACAAGAAAAAACATAGGTCAACTAGAGGGGAAAAGACATAAATGAAAAATAATATCCTTCTTTCTTTCTTTTTTTTACTAAGAACAATACAAAAATTATTTTTGAAGAAAAGCCCTAGGGTCATTTTTCTCTGAAAAATGCAGAGCTTCTGCTATACTAGTGCCCCCCATGAAACAATCTAAGGTGGTGTTTGGTTGGAAGAAAAATGATTTTTTCGGAAAATTATTTGTTGTGGAAAATGTTTTCCAAAAAAAAAATTGATTTTCATGTCACATTTTCCTTTGTTTGATACAAGATAAATCATTTTCCATGAAAAAAGTAACACGTCAGCTGAATTGTTCAAATGACGAAAAATATTGACTAAATGATCATAGCGGATATAAATGGTGATCAAATGAAGGAATTTTGAATGTAAAATTCATATTTGAGTTTTTTTTAGTACTTCCTCTCGGATAATTAAGTTTCAGTCGAAACCACTGAAATTATTTTAGTGACGAAAAACATCAACCGAATTGTTTAAGTGGTTAAAAATATCGATAGAATTGTCATGGCGGGAAAAAAAATATTAACCAATTAAAGGAATGTTATGCTCAAAATCAAGATTTGAGCTTATTTTAATCTTTCATATCCTAGAATCAAGTTTTGATCCCAACTGTTGAAATTGTACTATATTGACCGCATTATTTAAGTGACGAGCATACGATTGAATTGTCGTTGTGGAAAAAAATTGGCCAAATGAAAGAATATCAAGCTCAAAATATAAATTTGAGCCTATTTTAATATTTTCTATAGGATGATCAAGTTTGAATCCAAACTATTAAAATTATTTCAGTAACGAGTCAATTAAATTATTTTAACGGCAAAAAATATCAATTAAATTATCGTGGGCAAATTAATATCAACCAAATAAAAGAAATTTTAACTCAAAATTTATATTTGAGTTTCTTTTAATCTTTCCCATCAGATAATTAATTTTTGATCCAAATTATTGAAATGGAATTTTGCACATAAATTTTACATGACCATATCATCAAAAAGTTAAATGAAGCTTCTTATATTCTCAAAACGAAAATTATTTTCCTTCATTGAGAGAAAATCATTTGGCTTGAAAAATAGTTTTCCATTGTGCCAAACAACCAAAAATTGAAAAACTATTTTCTGAAAAAATCATTTTACCCCCAACCAAACACCACCTAAGTTTGAGAAAGAATCACATGAAAGACTCCAAAAAACGATAATTGAACCATATACACATCAATACAGGCTCCAAAGCCAACGAGGGCTGATAATAGGCAGTAGGAATACCGTTTCTAGATGCGGTTTACGTTATGTACACCGAGTCTTAGGCCTCTCAATTGTGAGTTTCTACTTTCTGTGCACAGATCGAACACTACTGGAGATTTTTTTTTTAAAAAAAATTGCCATTAACCTAGATCTATGCACATTATAGTTGTCAGACCCTGAGAATTCAGTGAAAGATATGCCTACTTTTTTTGCATCCGCAATCTTTCTTTCTCAGACCTAATAACAACAGGAGATGCAGAAAAGCCACTTTGATCATTTGAATGCAGTTTGTCCTCAGGCTCACCCTTTGGACTTTCAGTCTCTCCAGAATCGTTAGTTGGCAAAGATCCAAACAACTGAACTGTTAGGCTTCCACCTGCATCAAGCAAAGAAGCACTAGTAATCAGTATGCTCGGAACAGGTGTATGGTCACCAAGAGTGAAACCTATGCTGACTTAATACACTGGAAGGCCGGAAAAATCTGGATCAAACTCGTAGCAAGAGAATACACTATACACTCATGAATCTATGTTGATAACAATGGAGATCGGGGTAATCAGGGGCCTTTAAGGAATCATAATTTCAGAGAAGGAAAAGTGAAAGTGGGTACCATATCAAATTTAATTCCTTGTCTGGCCGAGAGCTCAGAATTGCATTATTATCTTCCCTTCATTGCTAGCAGAAGATATTAAAAACATGTGTACTCATTGCACAGAATTGCTATAAATGCACATTATTTTCCTCCCGTTTTCTGGAAATTTTCAACCATCATGGATGGGTGCGTCATTTGTGTTCACAGAGAACCATGCCAAAGTTTGGCAATTCAGTACACATGAAGGGATTACATCCTGAAAAAATTGTGCAACGTCTTGTCTGTTCCAAGAACACTTCGAGAAGAAAATATTCTCCCAAGACTTCTTTAACCCTTTCCTTGGGCTGCCAGTTGAGCATCATTGCCACTGTTAGCACACTGAGGAGCCTCTGCATACCCCCCCCCCAACCACCCACCCATCCATGCAAGCTATGCTCCTCCATGGAGCATCTGAGACATGCAAAAAGCTTACAGGAGTAAGGCCACACAGATTGTACATTAGTGTCATCAACTAACAGGCAATGTACGCTATACTTGAAACCTCCGATAATGGTGCTTTAATCAACTATATGTTTCTCATGTGACAACTTCCTTGGGTCCTGCAACAAATATAGGTCATTATATCATCCAGTAATTGTTTTCCCCCATTGCTCATGGTTTTTGGGTTTTCTTTTTCCTTTGAGTAAACAGAATCACCGCGAGGTGTAATTACAAGTCAGACGCGAAGAATGTAGAGCAGGTCCTAAGCATCTGTGCCTGTCCAAAAAGACCAACTTAACTGGCTCATATTGTAGACGGAAGTTAATTTTGACCCAAAAACAAAAAAGTACATAGACGTATAAGTAAATTTATAGAACACAGTTTAGTTTAGTTCATTTTCATATAAAACAATTTTTTTTTGGGGATAAATTTTCATATAAAACAATATTACCTGGTAAACAAGTTCTTTAGTTCACCTTATTGTAACAGGTGCTTGGTGAGCTTCATCAATTGGCAGCAAAAGCCACTGTAGCACCAACTCACTCACAAAAACCAATTCATGAAAGCTTTTTTTTTTTGGGGGGGGGGGCTTTTTGGTTAAAAAATATTAAATTTATGTTTGGGTTTTTGGAATCTAATAATCCAATCTTTGGAAGTGGTGGAAGGTAATAATACGAACATAAAAAATTCTTGCAGTGAGCTAAACTTTAAAGGTAATTATTTCTAATATTCTATCACCGAGTTAAGACTCTGTGAACGAGTGACGCCCAGTGGCGGAATCCAACTTGTAATAGTGGAGCATTTAACAAAACGAAAAAAGTATGACTCAACATTAACTCATCAAGTATTGTTCAACTTTTCCCCCCCTAAACAAGCAAGCTTATTTTCCTCCAATCTCTGTCTCTCCCCACCCCATTGCCTTCTTTATGAAAATTAAGAAAAATACACTCCGCCATTTTAAATTATTAAATTAATTTTTAGTATAATCATAATAATCCCAGCAAAATAGTTTTTCTCTGTCTCTCATCCATGTCTTTTCTTTGCAATATATACACACACACACACACACACACACACACACACTCACACAGAGGCTACATACATGTATATATGCAACAGTACATATGCGTGTGTGTATATACATGCTCTTTTTAAATAAGAATTACGAACCTTAAATCTGGCCCTCTAATCTCACCAAAAGGTCATGAATGTGCCACATTGCCCCTAATTCCCAGACTCCTCAACTTCCCCTCCACCACCTGTGGAAACTGCCCAGATGATTCTTTACCGCTGACCACCTTAACTTTGGACAAACGACAGCCATCATGAAGCTAGCCAGTGGCCGGTGAACCCCGATCTATGTTCGTTGACCACAGGCAAGCCTCATAGTAGACGCCATTAGTCCTTTTCGATCACTCTTATCCTCCTCCGTTGATGTAGAAAGCTAGATCTAAAAACCTGAGTTGTCAGTTTCGACTTGAAATTCGCTAGCCAATAGTCACCTGTTGTTCACAAATTTCTCCCCCAATCACCGAAATGTGGTCACACCATTGTCAAGATTCAACATTCCGACAACTAAAAAACCTACATGAAAGGGTGAAATTATAGGGGCAGGATAGACCCAACCCAAGGGGAGCTTGGTATTTTGCAACAATGGTGGTTATGGCGCAAGTACAGACATGGAGGATGTGCCGTGGAGTCGCTGATGCTGGCTGCGGCTGGGCAGTAGTAATGGCAGGGCATACGTCTAGGAAGGGGAAAAGGGCGGGTTTTTAATCATTATTGATATTAAAAATAATTATTATTGTTGCTATATAATATTGGTTAAAAGGAGAGAGTGAGGGAAAAAGCAGATGGACTGAGGGGATTTTTTTGAGGAGGGCAGAGAGAAATGATGGGAATTAGCTGATGTGTAAAAAAAATAATAGGGTCAACAAAGCTGAGTTTAAAAAAATGGTCAACACTAGCCTTTTTCTTTTTTTTAAAAACAATGTTTCCTTAATATAAGCGGGACTCTGCTACTGCCATGTTACTTCTCCAAAAAGTCTAACTCGCTAGCAATATACTCGAAATTATTCCCTTCAAAGTTCAGCTTACTGGTAGGAATTTCTTAAGTTCGAATTATTCCTTCCATAACCCCAAAAGTTCAGATTATTAGATTATAAAAACCGTATATTTTTTGGTTGTTTTGAATACTAATAAATATTTTAAAAAAAAAAACAAATTGGAACTTATCAACAACCCTTCATGATTTAACTTCTTTGCTGAACTTTTCTGTTAGCTCATTAGAACTTAGTAGAACTTACTCAAACTATTCTAGAAAACAGTAAGTTCAAAAGAACTAGGCCTTAAGCGGTGTTCCTCAAATATCATCTACAGATGTACATTCATAATATCAACTTCTATGCCCCATTGAAACTATTCTTTTGTGCAGGATTACCAGGAGAAGTATATACCGCTACCAGAAACTGCAGGTAATTTCTATGTTTTGTGAACATGTCTAGAATGTTCAAGGTAACGTTCAAACACTTCTGCTGACGTGCAATGTCGTAAGTCACATTGTAAAAACGCAAGAATTCCTGGATGGAAACACCGTCAAATCATCAATTTTGGTGCAATCTACCACCAAGTTGTCCTTTTTCAACCCAATATCACTACATTTACTATTTTGGGAAAATATGCCACTGAGAAAGACTGGGTAACTTGTTATCGCTGGCGGCAGAGTAGGGAAAAAAATTGATAACATGGTAGCAGATTGGAAAAACCGCGATAACTTTAACTTGGTGGCATAGTTTTCCCAAAATACTTAACAAATTGACATCAGTTTTTTTAATTTTTAAAAAAAATCATCAATGGTAGGTTTTTGAGGTTGGGAGGGAGGGCTGGGAATTTGATGCCACTTTCATCCAAGAACTCAAAAATGTAGTGGTTTTGTGACCAATGACACCTCAGCAGAGTTGCCCACCACCAAACAAAAGAAGCATGCTTTTACTTTACAAAGGGGGAAAAGGAGAATTTAAATGAATATCCTATCCTCCTCCCATCCAAAGATACAGAACTACGGAATTGCAGAGTGGAGAGATACAATTAGATGAATTCAGATCAATAAGTGGGAAGGATGCTTACCAAGGATAAGAGCGGCACCTATCCATCCAGCAGTACCCCACCTTTCCCCAAGAAGAAACCATGCAAAACCTGCACCCCAGACTGGTTCTAGTCCATAGATAATTGCTGCTTCTGTGGCAGATACATCTCGCATTGCAGCCATCTTGCAATAAACAAATTCAACCAGATCCATCATACAGATGATTAATAAGAGGAAAATAATTAAACCCACCACGGCTTTCCCCAGTTGATCCAGAATTTGGAGGGAGGGGGCACTGGGGCAGTAAACTGTAAACGTACTGGTCACAGACTCACAGTAGCTTAAGTTCACTTTTATTGGCAAACAGAACAACTTGACTCAAGGTCAAACAGTGCCCAAGAGAATTACGCAAAGGTTGCCTCACTCCTGGTGCCACTAGAGATGTGTCTGGACCCCCCTACCCCAAGAGAGAGAGAGAGAGAGAGAGAGAGAGAAGAGGCTTACTGTCACAGGTGTCTTGGTCATTTAGGATTCTCTTTTTTTATTTCTTTTCATTTATACAGCATATTTGACAGAGAACTCTTTTCTTGAAGAGCCACTACAACAATGAGAAAGATTTCTCCATATAAGGCGTGAATGAATCACTAAAAAGAGAGAATTCTCAATATATTTTGAACATAAGAGTATGAGGTGTTTGCTTTTCTGTATATCTGCAAATCTTTGACTAGCCAATGATATCAGTAACATAATAAACCTAAATGTACATCAATTGCCATTCAATGATTTTTAAAAAAAAAATTGAAAAAAAAAAGGCCAAAAGTGTAATGGAATACTGTCCGCAATACTGTCAAACGGTTATGACTAACCAAGTTTACGAGTTTATCAAGAAGGAAATCAGGCTTTGTTCCCACACTTGCTATATAACAAACATCAAAGATGGTCGCCCTATCAGATACAGAGTTCATGAAATACTGCTTATGTGATAAGTAGAAACCTTGGCAAGACGTATGTAATACATCCTAAACGATTTTTAAAAGCGTGGCTTAAACAATTTGAAATGACCACATATAATACCAAAGAGCACCTTCCTTTTAAGGTAGCATGTGACTGAGGACAAAGCAGACTAAAAAGGCCTATAGTAACTTTTGGACCATTCATCGATCTCTAAAGCTGTCAAGTACTATAACTGCTCACGGTTTGGGTTAGGGTGGAGGCACCTCAATCTAGAAACTCATACAAAGAGGTCTTATTCCCTCATTTCAAGATGGGGTTTAAGGTCTCGTCCATTCACTGAATCTAATGATAATAACTGATGTGATCTTACACATTTCCGACCAAAGCATATGATAGAGTTCCGCGTGAAGTGTTATGGAGATGCTTGGAAAAGAAAGAAGTGTCGTTTGTGTATATTCGAGTTATAAAGGATATGTATGAAAGAGGTAGGTCGAGTGTTAGAATGCCATGAGAGGCGACCAAGGGCTTCTACATTGGTATGGCATGCACCAGGGTTCCACTTTAAGCACTTTTCTTTTCACTTTGGTTATGGATAAACTTACGAGGGGGGCTCAAGATGAGGTACTATGGTGTATGTTATTTATAAATGACATTATTCTCATTGATGAGACCAGAGATGGAGTTAATGATCAGTTGGAGCAATGAAGACATGCACTAAAATCCACAGGTTTTAAAGTAAGCAGATCAAAAATAGAATACATACATTGATATTTAAGTGGAAGAGAAAGGGGAGAGAAGTCACCATTGATGGAATGACAATACCAAAGGTCAAGAAATTTAAATATCTAGGTTCGATCATTCAACAGAAAGAAGATATTGACGAAGACATTAGCTAACGTATAAAAATGGGTTCGCAAAAATGAAAATATGTTTCAGGTGTGCTGTGTGATAAGATGATGTCTGTAAGATTAAAAGGCAAAGTTTATAACATGATAGCTAGACCTGCTGTTTGTATGGATCGGAGTGTTGGCCTATATAAAGGGCACATGTTCAAAGGTTGATGGTAGCAGAGATAAGGATGATTAGATAAATGTGTGGCTATACAAGTATGGATAGAATTAGGCATGAAGTAATTAAAGACATAATTAAGGTGGTCTCCATCGAGGATAAGATGAGAGATACTAGATTCAAATGGTTTGGTCACATGAAGATAAGGAGTGTGAATGCTCCAATGAGATGTGAGAGGATTAACATCCCTAAACGCAAAAGACGTAGGGAACGACCAAAGAAGAGCTTGGACAAAGTATTTGTAAAGGACTTTAAAGTGTTGGGCTGACGGAAGACATTGTTCAAGATAGGAGACTATAACGTGATAGAATAAATGTCTTAGATCACAGAAAGGTGACCTCGTAGATGTCACTCAATTGTAGTAGGGTGAGATTTTTTTTTTTTTTAAATGTTCTGTTTGCATGCAGGTAATATATCTGGGAAGAGATATTGTTTGCCGACCTCTATTTATTAAGGTATAGTACTTTCCTCCACTATGTTGTACTTATATATTACATAGTTACTGCCCCCTACTTTATTAGTATTTCTTAGTTCACCTCAACTGTTTATCCTTAGTTTTTTCTATAAAATGTTTTCACAAAATTATTTTTCTATAAAATATTTTCATAAAATCCTTTTTTTTGGGTCTCTTGAAATCAGTCTCTCTACGGACAGGGATGCCTCTAAAGGTAAGGTTGCTTACATCTGGTCTAGACTCTGAGAAAGCAGAACCCACACTAGAAAGTAGTGGTGTTATTGTGTTACACCTTTCCAACCCCAGTTATGCCGCAAGATTTCGTTATGTCTAACCATCTCTTGAGCACTAGGTTGTTTCTTTAGGGTCTGCAAGTCTTACACGTATGCAAAGGAAAAAAAACTTAAAGGTGGTAAGGGTCTCCCTAGGAGGTCCTGTCTGACACTTAAGTTAAAGTTCCACACAAATCAGGACAAGAAAATAGAAGGGAATATGGGAAGAGAACCATGAAGGACCTAGAGTTACTAGGGATTGAAACCTAGGAGATGCGTGATTGCATCTTTCCTCGCATTAGACTGTGCGCATAGAGTTGCCCAGCGATAGTACATATGGGCTTGGATAACCCAGAACCTCGTAGGATATGCGTGCAACAATAACTCATACTCTTGGTAGGACTTGGTTTGGTCGTCTCAACCGGAGCAAGGTTCCATTAGAGCTCCTTAAATATAGAATAATCTTCCTATGAATAGACTAGTAGTCCAACTTTGTATGTTTGATTAGGACCTTCTTCGTGGCTACAAATGAAATGGGGATCTCAGAGTTTACGAACCTTAGTATAGGCATGATAAAGGCAATCTTATCCACCCAAGTAGTGGGAGCTCACATAAAATAAGACTCTAGTTCTTCATACAATATATGCTCGTCATTGGTGGGACAATTCTAGTATTCTCGTATGGCTTTCCCTATAGGAAGGTCGTAATAGCAAGGATTCAGAATACGGATTCGGTTGTGATCATAGTTCAGATTGCGGTATGGCAAAATCACTCCAATTCAGCAATCGCATTACATATCGCAACTGTCACGGGCCGAAATGCGGTTCGGTCTACTCGCAAACCTTTCCGATTGGTTGTTTAGCTGGGGAAGGGCCACATCTTAGATCCATGCTATGGTGCCATTCACGGTGATGTTAGTATTGAGTTAAAAAGGCCCGAGGCGCATCGGGTCACAATAGACCTATTCTTTTTCGCGATAAGATACAGTTCTAAACTGTAAGAAATGTAAGGAGTTATAAGAAGATGTAAGGAGCTGTAAGGAGCTGTTGAATTACTGAAAAGTTATATAGTATAATTTTTTGAATTACGAAAAAAATTATTTCATGTAAATAAATTACATGGATCACTGATATCTATGAAATAAATTTTGTAACATCAGTAAACAAATTATATGTCAACATTACACCAAAAAATTTATTTTTCCAAAATAATCGTTTTGAATAATAAAAAATAATATTAAAATAACATAATTAATGAAAATAAACCTTTAAACAATTCAATTAAATATCAATAAGATTCAAGCCGACAAATATGTAGAAGTAAATATGTTCCGCACTTGAGATATTTTTTGATATTAACATTAAGTTCACATCCCTATAAGCAAATTAAAAAATAATAATTTTTCTCGTCAAAATTGAATAGAACCCCAAAAATAAAATCCTATTTCAATTAAGCATTTTGGAATTAAATTCAATCTAATATTCAATTGTACAATGATAGCAATCAAGTTGTCATGGATAAAGCATAGGTTAAATAACTGAAATGCTTTTGTCACTCACAATTTGACTATTCTCATGCATGATTAACGTCAAAACTCTAACATAAATGGGATTTTTGTATTACAATTCTATAACATATTGACTTATTCTATCTAAAATAGCATATATACTTCATGTCAAAGTTCAAATATTAATTTAGATCATTAAATTCTGTTTTTATGCTTACACAAATATATTATATTCATAATAAAGCTATAAGATTTTTCATACTGGTAATATATAAAAGTATATACATATTTCTATATAAATATGAGAATAAAATAGATGATAAGTTGAATGTTATAAAAAAAAATATATAAAGAGATTTAAAAAGATGTAAGAAAATGTCAGTAGATGCAAGGAAATGTAAGGAAATGTACGAAACTGTAAGAAACTGTAAACTATAAGCCAAATCTTCCTAAACGCAGAAAAGAAAAGAGCCAATGTGCAAGGCGCAGGGCACGAGACGAAGGCGCACGAATCATGGATGCGAGGCGCACTTTGACGCAAAAATTTTTAAAAGTCTTTCACATTTTGCAAAACAGATTTTCCAGAAGTATGTTAGATAAATGCATTAAAAAAATAGTCAGGCATCAATATTACTACTAACACCGCAAATAACCGTAAGATATGTTAACTTATCATCCTCGTTCCCCAATGCACACACTTATCGTACAAGGATCAATCACCTTTTAGCTACTAAGGAAAGAGAAGAAGAAAAAAGGCAAAGGCAAAGGAAAAAAAGGGGGAAGATATAGTCTTCATCCTTGAGGCGCACCTCATCTCCTCCGAGGCGCTGACGTGGTAGCCGCACGCCTAAGTGTGCCTCAAGGGGGCTTTTTTAACATATGAAGCATTACAAGCAGACTAAATTTGGGTGCAATAGTAGCACAATCAATGGTCTCCAGTAGTAGACACAAGGAATTGAATCAAAAATTAGGATATATGGATTTTCTTTCAAGTGCTCAATTATTTTAAGCATTCCTTAGCATTGTTAAAATTCCTCCATTATCTTCGCAAGCTATTGACTCAAAGGCCAACAATATCACAACCAATGATTTAAAATGTGGTTTCGGTCGTGATTTCGGTTTCGATAGCGGTACAACAAAATTGCTCTAATACGGTAATCGCGCCCCATATCGCAACGATTGCGGCATGAAAACGCGGTTCGCCAAACTCCAAAACCTTTTCAATACGGTCGTTTCACCGCGGTTCGGCCACATTTTGAATCCATGATCACAACACGACACAATAGGTCAAGTAGCCAATAGCCACCCAAACATTGTGAAGAAAACAATGCAACGGTAAAAAGAAAACTGACATCTTCGCTGTAACCATACAATCACAATCAAGATTCAGATTTAAGGTGCATTTGCATCCAAAATTGAAGGACTTTTGGGAGCGAATTTCAGGGGCCGGGGGGTAAACAGTGTAGCAATCAATCCAGTGTCATAAATCAATATCAAAACATTGGGGGGTGGGGAGAGAGAAATTCCAATAGATCGCAGTTGAAAGAAATACCTCAAACCATAAGCATAAGCCTGTTGAGAATACCCCTGTATATACTGCTGGTATCCACGGAAATGAAAGCAACGAAGTCCAAAACATTTCCCATGTCCAGCTCTGTAGATCCATACCTCGATTTCCAGTAAAAAGAACCCCAAGGATATACCAAATCATTGATAAGATTGCAACAACACAGACCTGGATGAACACCTTGTAACTGTTCAGGACTATGTAAGAAAAAGCAACAATTGAAATTGTAAAGTAGCATGTTAAAGGTTTTCTGAATGCAACAAACAAATTTCTAAGATCCTGATTGCCTATCTTTAATTTTGCATTGATGGAACTTCCAGAAGTCCTACCTCATAACCAAGTAGTGGTATGAAGTTCTCCTTTGTCGTAGCTCTAGAAATTCTTTCAGTTCTCAGCATATGAATGCCGAAAAATATTGCACCTAAAAAGTTGAATAAATCTCCAACCTGAGACAATCACAGTTTTCTAAGTAAGACAAGAAAACATACATGAATGCCCTCCAGAACTGCACTAATCACTTTCTTTCCCGTTTCAAATGCATACAAACATGACAAAAACAGAAAGAATTGCTAAGCAAAAGATTCTTACACAAGGCGGAGATCCACTGGATTCAAGCATAGCGACCCCAGCAACAGACAAGACAGCTCCAAACCAAGTAAGAGGTGGAACCACTGCTCCAAACATCCCATCAAGCACAGGAACCACAATCACCTAAAAAGTCGATGAAAAAGGGGCACTGAGTACTCAAACACTTGTGTTGCAGCCAAAAATAAGCGAACATCAACACAAAACATTGGAGCTTACGGTAAGCATTGATATAAAAGATGCACGCCCAGCATCAGATGTAAGCAAACCAAGGGCCTGGAAAATATAGCCGAAACTGACCCACAAACCCAGCTCTGTCCCAGCCTTCCAAGTATGCGTGTCATTTCTAGCCCGAAGCACACTTGGAAGAAATGGAACAGCTGCGACAGCAAACCTCACAACAGTAAAAGCGGCAGGGTCCATCATTGCTTCCACCTCTTTCAAAACCGGAATGTTACTTGCTGCAAGAACAAATAATCAATTGATGTCTTGATGAACGCCAGGCATTCGCAAGTAGTGAAGCTGAAAAAGGTAGGTACATCCACAGTAGATTATTTCTCCATCCCCGGGAGAGCTGAAAGAGTCAATATTGGCATTTTTTTCTGCCTTGGATTAGGATGGGTTACAGCAAAATGGCTAATCAAAGTTTTATGTGATACTTAATTGTTAAGGGGACGCATGATTGATGCATTTCCAACAAAGGTCTACAGAAAACAGTCCCTCTGAAACTGTAGGGGCAATTACCCAACCCTAGGTGAGGCATCAGGCTCTCATGAAAGCAAAGGGGTAAGGTTTTGATATGATATGTGACATGTCACGGAAAAGAGCTACTATTCTGAAAATGTAGCTAATGATCCACATTTACGAATTACAACAAAACACCATGAATTCAGCCAACAACCAAGGGGAGTCACATTTGTTAGATGAGAAAACAACCAAGGGGAGTCACATTTGTCCTATTTTCTCATAGAAGCTGCAATTGGAAATACATACTCTCATACCGCATCCCATGAGCTAGTCAGGATATAGCACACTATCATAGTATGACTACAGCCTAATCATCTTATCTGTTGCATCAACAGGAGGATAAAGAGTGACAAGATCAAGTGGCAAGGACGTGACAAATTTATATAGGCAACAATAGTGCCACTAGGATACTTAGAAAGCATAGAAAATTGGAAAAAGAGCAATGTCACTACAAGGCCATCAAAACTAATCAAGGACACTAATTACTCCATGTTTTTCCTTTTCTCCCCTCCATATCAAAATCCAGTCTTCCTTTTCACTTTTGATTTCCTATTCATAGAATCATATATTAGACTGCCACTAAGGACGCATAAATGATGACGGTATCCATAGATTCTGGGCTGTCTTTCCTACACAGAGACATTAAGGGATCCTTTTTTTCCCTGATATCGTTCAAGCCTTCATGCACCTTACTGGACAAAGCCTGAAAATAACCAGTTTCCAACTTCAAACTACCCTAACCTAGTCTCTTCTCCTATCACCATAAAGCTCACAATCTAGTAACCAACCTAAATTAACATAGGTCAGATTTCTTGAATACAGTTCAGTAACAACCTCAATGAACTAAGTTGATTAGACCTATTTTCTAATAATGTCCTATTCAACTCGCTTGGAGCGAGGAAAAAGGGTTCACGACAGATGCAATGTCCATTGTTTAAAATAACTGCCTCTCACCAGCAGAAATCCTGCTACATAATCTGACAGGGGTGCTACATAAAAGACCCAAATAAGGATCCGGTTGAAATGCAATCTTCTTTCTCAGAAATAGGATCGCATAACTGGTTGGTTATTTTCCAGCAAGAAAGCCAGAACGTTTCCCTGATGAAACTTAGCAATCAACCATTCAATCAAGATTGAGCTCCTCAGACTAAAACAAGTCAATTAACGCTTTGAAAATCTCCAAAGTACAAGTTCATACTCCCAACTGAGATCGAAGCTGAGCTCAAATTAGCTCGACCTGGAGGACACAACTTGCATGCTAGCTTTGAATATTTGCACTACAATTTATTATGCATTGGCGTTCAAAACAAGCCCTTTCTCTTGAACTCAAACATTTTTAAAATTAACTAAACTACACACTGAAACCCGCATTGGGTCTACCAAATTCCAAGCAGAAATCGACATGCCCGAGCTCATTTGAGTTCTATGCATGAAATCATTCAGTATACACACAAAGAACATTAATGGATGAAGGGCAGTACCAACCATAGACAACAGTGATGACATTAAGCAAAATGATACTCCGAACTTTCTTGGAAGCAGAAAAGATCCTCCTCCACAAAGACCGTCTCCCAAACAACGATTTCAAGCTCCGATTCCTCTTTTCACTCTCAATTTGAGCCCCCAATCTCACTCTCTCCTTCCACTTAACCCGCTCCGGAGTACTCAACAACGCCTTCTTCTCCGGTAGAAGCAAGCGAGGTTCATCGGTTGACAACTTAGGAACATTGACGACTCTCTTGTAGGTCTTAGAATCAGTCGAAGGAGATGGAGATGGAGATGGAGATTGAGATTGAGATGGAGATGGAGATGGGGAGGAGGAAGCGAGGGCAATGGAGGCGGGTGGCTTAATTTTCCGCCATGACCAGCTGCTTGAGAATGCTGAAGCAGCCATTATTATTCTCGCTCCAAGAAAGTACCTGGGAATGGGTTTTGCACGTCGCCAGTTGGGGGTTTTGCTGTGCCTTTGCTCGTTGTATTGGGACTTTGGGGTGAGGGTTTTAGAAGAATGTGCCAGTGAAATAGCTCACGAGGACGGTGAAAAAGAACTGGTGCACTGCTGTAGACTGGTTTGTGGACAGTGAATTGCAGAAAATATCTTGGATAAAAATCCCCAAAAATTACATTCCTCAGTTTTTTCCTTATTTTTTTTTGGAGGGGATCAAGGATAGAGAATAACATCCCTCGACTAATTATTTTAATTTTTTGATCTTCACTATAAGCATCTCTCTTTAGAATGAGACTTGTTCACATCGTTAAAATTTCAACCACTTAATTGGAGCAGATGATGGCTAGCCTTGGCTTTCGTCGATTCTGATACATCTCCCATCAAGTGTTTAGATTTCATTTGTAGCTTTTTCTATTTTCTTTTATCTTTATGTTTCTCTTATTAGGGTTTCTAGGTTCCTCTCACTCGATTTTATTAGCTTGTGATGCCCTACTCCAGATCATTGTAGTGTCTCATCTTCCTATCTCCTTAGCTTTTGATAAAGTCTTCAATTCATTTAAGGTGCTCTAATGGGTACCAAGTACCACCATTTTTTAAAATTCGATGAGTTTCAAACTGAAGAGTTCGATCTAAATATGAGAAATGTTAATTATGGAGTTTGATGACCCTAAAACAATACTCTTATCTTCAAAACGATTGAGATGAAGGGAACAAATGATAAGGGGAGCACAGCGATGCTTCCCCGATGAAGAAGCATTGTCAATTTTCTAGCTGCATCAAGATGGGTGGGAAAATGTAACTGGTTGATCTAAAGGGCTTCACATTATGATCGTCAAGACAAGGGTTTGGAATCTAGGTCATACGTGAGGCTTCAATTTTCTCCCTTGCACTATATATTATGCCATGTGTGGAGGGTAAGGTTGATTCTTCCTCTGAACAATTTCTAGCTTATGTAGATGAACCTAACTTTTGTGGGGCAAACAACTTCTTCAACTTTGCATTTCGCACAGAAAAGCAAGAAAGTCCATTCCTCCACCTATGCTGGAGTTCTTAGATTTTGCTCTATCTAGGAAGAGTTCGTCCTCAAACTTTAAGTTTAAAACCATGAGTTGGATGACTGTACGTGTTCGTCGCATTGATCCACAAGTTCCATGAGAGTTGGCAAAAACTACCACTACTCCAAGTATAACAATGAGGGCAGAGAACACCTCATGGGTTAAGGAGGGAGAATGTGAGATCTATCATCAAAAAGATGATTTAAGTACCAAGGCCAATCTGAGATGAAGTTGGCTGAGACTATGGAGCTATTGGCACAAGCAATGGAGTTTAGGAAGAAGACTTGTCTCATGTGTTTCTCACAAGACATTAACAATTTGGAAGGGACCTATCTTTGCTTCTAACATGCGGCTACTACTAGTAAAGGACAAAAGCAAATGAAAAGACGAAGCAATAAGCATTTTATTTTGGCTGGGACAAATTATACTATTGACTGGTGTTTTCGTGTAAGATTTGTAAGTCTTATAGGATGACAGTTATGGTGTTGATGAATGTCATATATGCATGAATTATTTGAGTGTTTGGGAGTCATTTTAGGAGATTAATATGTTTAATTGTGTGATTTATGCCGCTATTTTTACTATAATGCTTGGGTATTGCATATTTCTTAAATTTGTGCAAATTTCGACTTTGTGAGCCCAATAAGCAAAAGAGGCCTAAAGACAGCCAATACGGGCGTATCATGATCAGTACCATGGTTCATAAGTTTTTGAGATGAGGTAATAAGAAGAATGGAAAAAGTCAAGCGAGGCAGAGGCCACTACGGCCAGCCATGCTAGAGACCATGGACTGTAGTGGTTTGTATAGGCTGTCTATGGTAGCCTCTATCCTCTAGAGTCTCCTATTTTCTTTGCATCTATTCGGTTTTTGCACGTTTATTACAATTGGATGCTTGAATTTCCGCAATGAAAGCTTGGTTTCAATCCTCTCTAACATCATATTAATCCATCGTCATCTACCTTACATCTACCACTCCGCATTTGAGAGAGTTAAAGAAGTAGAATTGAAGATCAAGCGGAGTTCAAAGGCTATCATGAGTGGAATGCTACATCATCAAACGAAGTTGCTAGAAGAATACGCTTTTCTTTTCCTCCTCCTTTTTTTCCTCATCTGATAGTTCAGATTATGTTTTTAGAGATTTATTTTGTTAATTTCAAACATATGTGAGTAATTTCCTTAATCTTGGGGTTACTGAACCAAGTTGATGTTGTTGATTTTGCTAGTTTGAACTTTGAAATGCTTGAATCCTTGTTGGTTATTTTAATTTAATCCTAGATTTCTCAATTGCTATTGTAAGATTCTTGGTCAATTTCTTGCATGTATGTTAGATACCCGATTGAAGTAAAGATGAAGATTGGTATCAAAGATTAGACTTGATTTTGTAATCAATTAAGGGTTTGTGAATTGGGTGGTCATAGAATAATCTTGTGCTTAAAACCTGATTGAGTTAAAACGTAATAAGAATTGGTGTTTAGTTTAATCCATTTATTTCATTTCATTTTGAAAGCAAGTTGTGAATTCATATGAATTATCGATCTCTGCACCAACCCGCAAAATTAAGGTCTTGTTTGCTTAGTTAATCAACTCATCGCTAGGAGAAGCTTCCTCTAGATGCCTCTAATCATTAAATTTAGTTCTATTTATCGAATTGTTTAGTTAGAATCCGAATTCAAACCTTGATTATGCTTAGCAAATTTTGAAGGCATGAACTTAGTAGTTCAAACGAGTCTCTGTGGGAATAACCTTGACACATTACAACAACCCATGTGCTTGCGGGCCTATCAAATTTTTGACGCTATTGTCGGGGATTAGATTTGGACATTGAGTTTCCCATAAGAAGGTTTACTAAGCATTTTTCTTTTTATTTTGTTTTTTGATTTTACCCTTTTGATTGTGCATGGGTCGTCTTTTATTTTATGCATAAGTCCCCCAGTTTTGGAGTACTCTTTGAGTTTGACCTTGAGATTCATAAAAGGAAGAAACTACAAAAGTTGCAAGAGGAGCTAGAAGCATCCATACTCTCACCCAAGATAGCAGGAGAAGAAGAACAAAGGAAAACCCATAGGGACTATGTTGTAACACCCCGTTACTTAACTATATCTAATTAATTTTACATCTCATATTAGTCCTATGATTATGATTAATCGAAGCAGTGAGCCGTGTATTTTTCTAATCTCATACAAAGCAATGCATGATTTAAGAAACTAAGTCATCGCGAAATTTTCTCTAAAGTATATAAAATCTCGGATAACTATGTAAAAGTATGTAATTTTCTGCAAATATGCATTTGTCTCCAAATGAGGTCGGAAATTTCCTTAGTCATGATGAATTCTTATTAACATGGGCAAAATGTATGGTCAATTGTGTAACTATGTGAAAAAAGAAATCTTTTTGAGATAAGCTTACATTTAATTTGACATAACCAAGTGGTTATCCAAACCAAAAAAAAAAACAAAGAAGAAAGAAATAAGAGAGTCTTACTAAGTTAGGAGATGAGCTCTTAAAATAGCATGTGGGTCTTTTAACAAAAAACCAAAAACACTACCACCGTGTGCCTCATCGACCGTCACCGGCAAACTTTCTACTTCCCCTCATAGATGTTTAACTGCCTTAACCTCTCTATTTGCACTGCCGTGTGCCTCATCGACCGTCACCGGCGCTTGCCTCCGCCGCTACTCAGCACTACCACCGTGGTCACCTCCCTCACCTATGCTCATTCCTCACACCTAATTTCAAACTCATACTAAGGTAACCCTTTCTCTTTCCACCTCTTTTCAATTGATTTTAAAATGCTATATCTCTTATTTCAATTGAATTTTGAGTTGTTAACTTTGGATAGAAGAATAAATTGTGCTATTATTATGAGTGAATTGCTTAATTGTGAGGTTTATGAGTTAACCTTGGGATTTATTTGGATGAGTAAGCATGATTGAGGTTGTATGTAAAATATGTGCTTGAGGGGAGAATAAGCAAAAATGGGTCAATGGTTCAAGCAAGCTTGAAATGAGTATGGATAAGTTCTTAATTGCATTGTAGTCAAGTTATATATTGTGAACAAATTTGTGATTCATGGTGGTATGAATGTGCTCAAAAGAAATTTAAACGAACTTATGTGATTATGTTAAGTAAAACTTAGGTATATGGTGGATTGGAATATAGCGAGTATACTATGTTGATTTGAGCATAATTAATGATAGGTGGAAGCAGGTGTTTGATGGACTTTAAAGCAAGGAAGAGATTAAGTCAATAGTGGAAATTAGGAGGTAAAAAGTTGATGATATAGTTGTGTAGCAAGAATTGCAACCATGTTCTAATGATGTTAAAGGCAAGTGTGGTATTTGTTGTGTTAATTTATACCAATAACAAGGAGGGAGTTGCTAAGGAAAAGTCTTGAGTGAATATCAAGTTGTAATTATGTGAGTAGGTTTACTTGAGCAAAGGAACCAAGAATTTTAGGAAGTGAATAAGGTGCGAACATTAAGGTTGTGATAAGTAAAGAAAAGCTTGTTTGAATTATCCTCACTGAATGGAAGCTTTACTGCTTGGGAAGGAGTTTGAGTCAACGGGAATGACTGAGTAATGAGACTAATGGACTGTGATAAAGAAATAAAGTTAGCAACTAATTTCGGATGAAAAGCGAGAAATGAAGCATAATAATAATAGTGGCTCAACTATGGAAAGTTGGGGTTAGTTAAATCATGAGTTGGAGTAAGATTACTCAATTTATTCATTGCTAAATCAAGGCCCTAGATGAAAATGAGATTTTACAACAAAATAATGGAAAAGGAATATAATAAAGTATCAGAACTTATTAGATTACCAGAGTTTATTATAGTGCTCAAAGTACGCCCAATGTGTCTTAAAACTTACAAGAATTAATTTCTAGTTAATATAGAGTCTTACCAAGTTCATTTTCTAGAAAGGCTTACGAACTCATTTAAAGGAGGAACACAATATTTGTCAAGGTACATTATTGCTTGTACCTTTATTAAGCAAAAAGTTTAATTCATTTACAAATCATGCTTAATAGTCTTATCATATTTTGGCCCATCAAAGGACCCATTCAATGTTATGAAGATCATGTAATGCGATGTTCTTAAGTTTCTTTATCTAGGGATGCCTAAACAACATGGCCTGCTAGCAGTATTTCTCATTGATCACTGATTAATGATTATTGTTTAGCATTCAATGCCGACTGCTGAATGGTCTATTTGAACCTAGAAGTCGATTGGAGATCTCCAAACTCATGAATTACAATGGCTTACTGATTCACCGTTCTAATCTTGAGTTGGTCGATTAAAAAATGATTTACTTTAATTGAAGTTAAGTTTAAGTTATCACTTATGATTTGCAAAATTGATTTGAGATATGCGCGCGCTCACTGACTCCATGAAAAGTTATTAGTTTGACTGTACAAGGGTCGCATAATGAGTTATAGCTCACTTTCTATCTATTTCGTGTTTTACAAACTATTTTAGGGAAGGAAAAACTAGTTAAGGTTAAACAGAAACCTATAGACGTGAAAGGTTGATGAACCTCTATTTTGTACTATTTTTGGCCCATGTTTGACCCATTTCCTCCCCCGTTTTCACATTCAATTGCGTTAAGGAAGGGTCAAATCGGCCTCCTTTTGTGTACTTTTCACTCATATAATATCTTTCGATATTTTCAGGAACTTTACTGAAGAGACGGAAAGATGAACAATATTTAGCAGAAAGGGGTGCCAAGAAGGCGAGAAAAGCTACGAAAAAAAGCGTCGCACGGACGTCCCGGAGAATCGAACACACGCGACAGGGCAAACCGCGAAGACCCGACAACTTGAACCGGCCGCCACGTGGCACGACCGTGCCACGTGGCCGGTTCCCCAAATTGGCTTGGCAATCCTCCAGAAATTTGGCACGATGGTTCCGTGCCTCTGGGCACGACCGTGCCACCCCCGTTCCGCGACGCTACTTAAATTTGCCTTCGGGGTTATTTTTTGGGGGATGTTTTTTGGAGTTTTAGATTTTAGTTTTCTCTCAAACTTTCTCTAGGCGACTCTGAGGTTTATTTTGAGGTTTAAGTTTTTATTATTCTTGAATCACACTATTGGATTAAAGTTGTTTCGATCGTTAATTCATTCAATTAATTCCAAGTTATTGCTTCTAATTCTCTCTCCTCTTGTTCTTAATTATTTAGGGTTTGGTTGTGATGTTTGTTGAATTGAATATTGCGATTGTTGTGTTAAACATGATTGTAGGCTAAATCCTTCAACTTAGGTTGGGATTGACGCCGAATGTGTGCAGTTGAATATTGTACTGGCCCAATCCCTGCTCCCCCATTGTTATGCGATTATGAATTCTACTATACACGCCACATGCTCGATGAAATGCTCGAAAGAACATTCATCCTTTTTATTGAGGTTTAGGGGAGCGTTGAGAGACGAAACCTTTACCTAGTGAGCCTTAGCAGACGATTGGGGTTTTAACATGAAAATAGTTAGGATTCTAATCGGGATTTGAAGTTGTAGATCTTGTAATCCTTCGACTCTTAGTCCCATGAAAATAGGCGACTATAGTTTTAGGTTTAGTCTTCGGCCCTTGAGAGAGGGAGGAGATGTGCTTATTTGACAATTTATCCATTCATGATGCATGCCTGGGAGATATTTGATAGAGCTAGTAATTGATTCGCTAGCATATTTGTACTGTTAATTCCAACCTGAGTGTTTTTTATTCTGCTGTTTATTTCATCTTTAAGTCGTTATTGTTTCCCTTAGTTTAATTCCAAAACTCCAACTGTGACTGCCTAACTTGAGTATTAGTTCTGGTAGTTGAAGCCAAGTTCCCTGTGGATTCGATCCGTACTTGCCGGTTGCTAGCTACAGCTACACCGTACAGTTGCGGTAATTAAAACTGCTAACAAGTTTTTGGCGCCGTTGTCGGGGAACTTGCGCCCTTCAATATTAGAATCGGTTAGCGGACTCTAGACTAGGCTTTTTCTTTTCCTGTTTATCTCCTCCTTGCTTCCCCCTCCCCCATTTGTGCCTGAAACTGTTTACGCCCTGGTAGTGTTGGTTTTGTATGCGCAGGCGTAGCCAAAGGGATCAACCACTTGCTCCTTTTGACCCAGAAATCGAAGCCATAGCCCGAAGGCAAAGCGGTGCAAGGAAGCGGCAACAAGCACAAGTTCTGATGGCTGGCCAAGGTGAAAGAGTTTTGCGAGATTATGCCCTCCCCCAAGCATCGGGCATAACTTCCTCCATCGTTAGCCCCGCTATCGAGGCTAACAATTTCGAGCTCAGCCTCGCACTGATTACTTTTGTGGAGAGGGAGCAATTCAGCGGGCACCCCTCGGAAAACCCCAACGTGCACCTTCACAGATTCCTTGCGAAGTGTGACACCATCAAGTTGAACGGGGTGTCCACCGACGCAATCCGCTTGCGGCTCTTTCCCTTCTCACTGCGGGATAGAGCCAGCGACTGGCTGCAGAACGAGGAGCCCAACTCGTTCACCACTTGGGAAGTACTCTCCAAGGCGTTCCTCAGCAAGTACTTCCCACCTGGCAAGACTGCCAAACTGAGGACGGACATCACCGCCTTCGCCCAACAGGATGGTGAGTCCCTTTACGAAGCATGGGAGAGGTTCAAGGACCTCCAGCGCCAGTGTCCCTACCACGAAGTTCCTGACTGGCTCCTAATCCAAACCTTCTACAATGGGTTGGAGCAGTCAGTGAAGATTTCGGTTGATGCCGCAGTAGGGGGCGCTCTAATGGGCAAATTTATTAAGGCGGCAAAGGCGTTGTTGGAAGAGATGGCTTCCAACAACTACCACTGGGCAAGTGAGAGTGTCACCCCTAAGAGAGGTGGTGGCAAACACGCGGTTGACGCTGTGACGCTCCTAGCGAGTAGGGTGGACGCCCTCGCACAGCGACTAGAGAAAGTGGCTACCTCATCAGCCACTTCTGCAGGGCCATCCATGGAGACCTATGCCATTTGTGAGGCATGTGGTGTACAGGGCCACACTTTCGTTGAGTGTTACAATGCTCCCTCCAACATTGAACACGTTAACGCTTACCATACTTACACCTCACCTCCTCAAAATAACCCCCATCCCACCTCCTACAGCCAGGGTTGGAAGAGTCACCCGAACCCCTGTACAAAAATCCCAACCCCCATCCCCAGCATTCCATCCAGCCATCCGGTTTCCACAATTGACCTCCCTACACTCCACAACCTCCACCTCCCGAACCTACATCTCACCTGGAGAGGCTTATGGAGCGCTTCGTAGCGACCCAAACCACGACCAATGAGACTCTTAAGGAGTCAATCAATCTACTGACCTCCAGAGTAGATGCCATGGCCGCCCATCAGAAAACGATGGATACGCAGATTGCTCAGATTGCCCAACAGATGAGCCTCCTGTCCCGACCTCAAGGGCAACTTCCAGGCCAGCCAGAGGTTAATCCCCGCCGCCACGTCAATGCCATCTCCACGATGGAAGAGGAGTTAGAGGAGAGCCCAGTGATGGTTCTTCAGGAGGTAGTTTCCGTTCCTGATTCTGTAGGAACGGAGGGGCAAGCACGAAAGGAGCCTCGGAGCGCTTCTGAGGAGGCCACCCCTACACCTCCCACTCGTCCCTATCAGCCGCCAGTGCCTTACCCTCAGTGACTGGCATGGTCCAAGCTACGTCAGCTTGAACCTAGATTCGCGCGATTCTTGGAAATCTTACGCCGAATCTACGCCAGTAGCCCCTTCCTGGAGGCTCTCAAGAATGCCCCTGCACAATTTCAATTTCTACGAGAGCTCCTATCCAAAAAGGGAGATCCAGGAGACGTCCCAGTCACCCCCGTCATCGAATCCTGCAGCGCACTTCTATTGAGGCGGCCGCCATCAAAACTGCAGGATCCTGGCAGTTTCTGTATCCCATGCTGCATCGGAGATACGCAGATTGAGAGAGCCCTTTGTGATCTGAGGGCAAGCGTAAGTTTCATGCCGCTCTCTCTCTGCAAAAAGCTGCAACTGCGGGACCTCACGCCCACCAGCCTGACTATTCAGCTTGCAGACTGCTCCACTAGGCAGCCCGTAGGCATCCTGGAGGATGTTCCAGTTCAAGTGGGCCAATTCCTGATTCCCTGCGACTTTATTGCCCTCGACATGGACGAGGATTTTCCTGCCCCACTCATCTCAGGTCGCCCATTCCTTACGACTGCAGGGGCAGTGATTGACGTGCAGACGGGCTCCATGTCCTTCACCGTTTGTGGCGAGCGCGTGGATTTCCACTTTCCTCCACCCACACTACCTCCCACAACTGGTGCCCATTCCGCCCCCACTCCCTCTCCTGTTCCACATGCTCCGGGAGTGGCGGTCACTGATTGGGGTGGCGGGTCCCATCTGCGGCAGCCTGTCCTGCCTCTCCCACCTCCATTGCCTCCTGCTGCTATTGGCGGGCCTCCTTGGGCGACACTGATTCCTGATTTCACCCCTGGGGAGGTGCTGGCTACCCCATCATCCACTTCTTCCATTCCCACACCTCCCCCCAGCATATGAGCATCATCCTCCTGAGGTAAGGGTCAAGTTTAGGACCTAAAACAAGCGCTTCTTGGGAGGCAACCCAAGGTAATTCTTTCTTTCTCTACCCCCCACCAAAAAAAAAAAAGAAGAAAGAGTGTGTCCATCCACCCTCTTCCCTCTGCCCCTTTCCCTTGTTCCTTTTCTGCGTCCTTTTCATTGAGGACAATGAAAATCTCAAGCATGGGGGTGGGTGTGCTTGTCACTCATCGGGGGTGGGTCGATTGACATCACTTGCATTCGCATCATATAGATAGGATTGCATATAGTTGCACTTAGTCATTTTTATCATTTTATTTATTTACAGCATGTAGCTTAGAGCATATAGGTTAGACCTTGCATCGCAAAAGGAGAAATGATCGAGTTGGGCTTTCATAAGCTTCCCAGGTACCATCTCTCACCCTTCTCTTCATTATCCTTTATATCTTTATTGACTTCTTAGTTAGCTTTATTGCTTTCAAAAAAAAAAAAAAAACTGTGAAAACCCCTCTTGTGATGAGATTGAAAGGGGTGATGTGTGTTGAGGCGTGACTTTGTGCAAATTGTGTTTGTGTTTGTCACCCATAGTTTCTTTGCCCTGTGTCGCATGCTAACTACCCCTGAGATTCATGTGGCTTGACTTGATCGACCTTGATGAATGGGACATACCTTGGAATAAGTCACTTGACTGTGGTAGGTTTACCTGTGAGATTCTTGAGCCTAATAACTATTCATTACATATAGTCTCTACTCCCTTTCATGTGTGACTCCTCCATGATGCATCTCTAGAACTTGGTCTTGTTCTCCTTGAGTATGCATTTAGCAATTGCATGTGTTGACATGATTGAGGCAATTTTTGTTCACGTAGCCACATTAGCCAGAAAGCCACCCGTTGTTGCATGTTACCCCTTTTGGTAGCCCTTTGTGCCTTTCCCCCGGTTGTTGTTGCTGCACCATATCAATTACACACTTGACCTGTGCATATTTCCTTTACCCTTGTCAAGGTCTAGTGGGGCGGCACTTCCACAATGTAGTTGGGCTATTGGGGCCATTTGATTATTCACTGCGGGTATATTACTAGTGGCTCGTTTTCGGGAAAATTGCGAATTGATTTTTTGTATTTCCAACCCTATCCAATGTGCATTCTTTTTGCTTCTTAAAAAAAAAAAACAAAAAAAAAACAAAAAAAAAAGGAGGAAAAAGAAGAAGAGAAAAAAAGAGAAGTTGCAAATAAAATGGGTAGCGTGGAAGCTTTTGCAATAAGCTTGTTTGGTTCCTCTTTAGAGGTTTTTTTTGCGAGATTTGTTGCTCGATTCATAAGCGTGTGTGAGGTTGTAATCTTAGTGTTGATTGTGGAAGTGTTCTTGCTCCCTAGTCTTTGACTAATAGCTCCACTTCCCCCAAATTTTTCCACTTCTCACCCTTGCCCTTAGCCCCATTACATCCTTATCACAAGCCCTCATGATTGACACATTGCATATTGCATTTTTGTAGTGGAGAGCAGAGAACGTTACCAAGTATATGGTAGTTTGCCTAATTGGTTGAAGTATTGAGCATGCCCTTGTTACATATTTCAAACACATTGAGAGGAGTGTTCCACTTTGCCTTAAAGTGAGGTCCTACCAGTCTTGCTTACTCACCATTTGTTGAGGAAGGTTATGTCCTACTATGTTTTTCAATATTGGGGTGTGTGGTGTGTTTCATTTGGGCAAGGTGATTCATGGATGACATTGCATACATTTTTATTGAGATTTTCTTGCACACCTTGACTTGACCACCTTCACTGCATGATTAGCGTGATTCGTCGGTCCTCCATCCTCTCCCTTGAAGAGGGTGTGTTTAGAGGTCCACCATCCTCCTTGATTTTTCATAGCATAGTCTTGCTTGGGAACAAGCAAGAGATAAGCATGGGGGCGTGATGAACCTCTATTTTGTACTATTTTTGGCCCATGTTTGACCCATTTCCTCCCCCATTTTCACATTCAATTGCGTTAAGGAAGGGTCAAATCGGCCTCCTTTTGTGTACTTTTCACTCATATAACATCTTTCGATATTTTCAGGAACTTTACTGAAGAGACGGAAAGATGAACAATATTTAGTAGAAAGGGGTGCCAAGAAGGCGAGAAAAGCTACGAAAAAAGCGTCGCACGGAAATCCCGGAGAATCGAACACACGCGACAGGGCAAACCGCGAAGACCCGACAACCTGAACCGGCCGCCACATGGCACGGCCTGACCGTGACACGTGGCACGACCGTGCTACATGGCCGGTTCCCCAAATTGGCTTGGCGATCCTCTAGAAATTTGGCACGGTGGTTCCGTGCCTCTGGGCACGACCGTGCCATCCCCGTTCCGCGACGCGACTTAAATTTGCCTTCGGGGTTATTTTTTGGGGGATGTTTTTTGGAGTTTTAGATTTTAGTTTTCTCTCAAACTTTCTCTAGGCGACTCTGAGGTTTATTTTGAGGTTTAAGTTTTTATTATTCTTGAATCACGCTATTGGATTAAAGTTGTTTCGATCGTTAATTCATTCAATTAATTCCAGGTTCTTGCTTCTAATTCTCTCTCCTCTTATTCTTAATTATTTAGGGTTTGGTTGTGATGTTTGTTGAATTGAATATTGCGATTGTTGGGTTAGACATGATTGTAGGCTAAATCCTTCAACTTAGGTTGGGATTGACGCCGAATATGTGCAGTTGAATCTTGTACTAGCCCAATCCCTGCTCCCCCATTGTTATACGATTATGAATTCTACTATGCACGCCACATGCTCAATGAAATGCTCGAAAGAACATTCATCCTTTTTATTGAGGTTTAGGGGAGCGTTGAGAGACGAAACCTTTACCTAGTGCGCCTTAGCAGATGATTGGGGTTTTAACATGAAAATAGTTAGGATTCTAATCGGGATTTGAAGTTGTAGATCTTGTAATCCTTCGACTCTTAGTCCCATGAAAATAGGCGATTATAGTTTTAGGATTAGTCTTCGGCCCTTGAGAGAGGGAGGAGATGTGCTTATTTGACAATTTATCCATTCATGATGCATGCCTGGGAGATGTTTGGTAGGGCTAGTAATTGATTCGCTAGCATATTTGTGCTGTTAATTCCAACCTGAGTGTTTTTTATTCTGTTGTTTATTTCATCTTTAAGTCGTTATTGTTTCCCTTAGTTTAATTCCAAAACTCCAACTGTGACTGCCTAGCTTGAGTGGTCTAATTAGTTATGGTAGTTGAAGCCAAGTTCCCTGTGGATTCGACCCGTACTTGCCGGTTGCTAGCTTCAGCTACGCCGTGCACTTGTGGTAATTAAAATTGCTAACAAAGGATTAAGAGGTGCTAACCAAGGCAATGACTCTTAATTTCCAATCTTGGTTTTATCATTTGGTGAACTTGTGAACCGACTTATGGCTCAAGTTCTAGTTAGCTTAAGTGAGATGTAAATTCATTTTGGATGTTATCATATTTTGTGTTGTGACTACTTTTGGGTGGTTTCACAATCCTAGACATATCTTATGTAAATATTGTGTTTAGCTAATGCACTTACTTCGTAGCTACTAATTCCTAAATTCAGCCGTGTCCTTTCAAGGGACGATGGTGTTGCCCTAACCCATAAATGAATTTCGCCACCTCATAGTATATTTTTAATTAATGTTTTAGTAAGATTTAGGTTTGAGGCATTACTGAAGTGGTATCAAAGCAAATTTAGATGTCCGAATGGCTAGATTAATGCCATTATTTAGGGCCTAGTTTGCCGAGGGTTTAGGTACATTTAGTTATAGGAAAAAAATTTTTACAAGAATAAGGTTGGATGTGTAAGGAATTATCAAGTAAGCCTTAGGGTTAACGGGGAGGTGTTAGTTTCTATTAAATGTGTACAAATAGACACGTATATATCGAGATGCTCGTTTAGCTTATCTGTGTATATTGTGGAAATTGATAACTGTTTTGTGATGATGAAAAATGGCGAGATAGGACCCTTTTGAGAGGCCACCCTTACAAATACTCAAGATCCCCCACTTTCTTCGGAACCTCCTTTAAAAAAAGACCCTTTTGGCGAGCTGCCACTTGCCCCGAAGCTCCTAATCATTGTAGAGGGATATGAGTCCAACTTATCTGATATCTAGGCCAGGGACAATGGGTATGATATCTTGGGGGGAGGGGATGATGGTAACTCTAATGATTGAATTAGCATGGTAAGAGTAATGAACGTCACAGAGTCCCCTGAGGTGACAGTAATAAGCTTTGATGAGACTGAGGAGGATTCTTGGAGGATCTGAAACTAGTAATAATAGTGATCCCGATTGCAAGCCGAGGAAATGGCGTAGGAAGAGGAAGCAAGAGAAGGAGTTGGACGTAGGAAGTTTTTAATAAGATGTGCTAAGATGTGAGCTTGTGGATATGTAAAAATGTAAATATGTGTGGTGGTGTATAGGGAACTGATCCCTAAAGGAAAAGAAGGTTGACAACTGTGTGGGGCTTCAGTCCGTAGGGTTAGAGTAGTGTCTGACCTAACCCCCACCCACCCATTTTGCTTTGGGGGATGGACCTTCTGCCTTTGTACCATAGAGATTATACTCTTAATAGATTAATGTAACACACGTTATGGCTAAGTTAATGAATATGCATACGTTTTATGTACATTAGTCTAAGATTTTAAAATTACTTACAATAAAAATATCAATAATGGAATTTCCAGTGAACTTTAATAGTGTGGGTTGGTTAATATCACTTGCTTCACCAGCCAAGTAAGCTTAGTAGCATGAGGTGAATGATATACGACTGAATAGTTAGGAAGCAATCGCGTTAAATGAGAGAGAGAGAGAGAGAGAGAGAGAGAGAGAGAGAGAGAGAGAGAGAGAGAGTGTGTGTGTGTGTGCGCGCGCGCGCGTGTGTGCATGTGTGCGTGTGTGTGTATGTACATATTGTTAACTCTAGGAGTCATATAATGATCTTGATGATAACAAACAATGTGGATAGTAATTATATATGAAATAGTCGTTTATTGAATATTTATATTATTTGTAAGTTTCATATATAACGTTCTTATTGGTCCAATTCATCAAATTGGTTACATATTTGATTAATACATGTGCTTAGCACTTGAGTAGTTTAAGTCCTAGACGAACAACTTTGATTGATTCCTAATGGAAGTGATATGATAGAATATTGAGTTTCTATGGATATTTATCCATATAATGTAAGTGAATAATATTAATGGATTTGATTTGATTAAGTTGTCTATCCAAATATGTGTTTATGGATAGATAAATATGTGGGTATCATATAATATCTAATGATTTTATTTAATTTGAAAATATGCTCTAGCCTATTCAAATTTGAATTTCAAATTTCAGAATCACATAAGATCACTTAAAGACATTATTACTTTGCTTCAATCTTATATGATTTGATCTTGCTGAATTAACTTATATAATGAAATATTCTGCTAAATGAGACACAACATCGATTTGCAAAATAATATCAAAATGATGATCAAAATCTCTTGTAACTTGTTTCTAATTGATTATTAATATCATTTACAATACCAAAGGCAAGAAAAAGATCTTATACCACTTATCCACTGTTGCCGATTTGCATAGAAAATCAAATCAAAATATACAGCTCACAAACAATCAAGTCAGAATCTGCACATCATATTTCAAGGGCCTGAAATAAGATTTCAGGATATTTAGTGTAGAAACTCCTTCTTGGTTGATTGAGATCACGGCTAGAAAGCTTATAACTAGAGGCTAAAAGAGCAAGAGCAAAGCATCCAAGCACGTTGAAAAAAACATTGAGTTTACACATTGAGCTAACTTTGTTTTGAGATTAAAAATTGAGATTGTGAGGAATTATTCTTTATTAAGGAGTGAACTTAGGAGTTGTAAGGTCAACTTCCCCAAACTTAAATCAAGAGGTTGGTTTAAGTGTTTGGGATCTCTAGAGTGAGGTAGCTCTGAGAGAATATTAAAGAGTTCATATTAACAAGAGAAGTAGAGAGTTGAATCCTAGAGTTGAATAACTCTAGGCGGGGACTTAAGCCTAATTGAGGCTCAACCTTGTTAAAATATCCATGCGTATTATCTCTATTTAATTTCTACATTTGATTTTAATTTTAATTTTATTTCTGCAATCACCCTATTCACCCTATCTAGGGTGATCTGAATCTTCAATTGATATTAGAGTTAGTCCCACACTTCTTTTGACTTAATAGTCAAGTGCGTGACGATCACAGCCTTTTTAGGAGATACCAATATTGAAGGCCGATCTACTGTTAGACCCCCTTACTTAAAGGAAATAATTTTTCTTATTAGAAAATGCTATGCAGATATTTATTGAATCTATAGACATGGAGCCGTAGGAGATTGTGAAGGGACCCTATTACATTCATAAGATCAAAAATGACAAAGGAGAAGAAGTTGATAAATCAAAAGATCACTATACTAATGGCGATTGGAATAAACTCACTAAAAATTCAAGAGCTAAACATATCCTTTATTGTGCTTTAGGTGCTAATGAATATAATCGATTCTCTTCCTGTGATATAGCTAAACAGATTTGATAGTCACTTATGAAGGGACAAGCCAAGTCCGTGAAACAAAAATGAACATGTTCGTACATCAGTATGAATTGTTCAAAATGCAAACAGACGAACCGATAAAAAACATGTTCATTAGGTTCACCGACATCACCCAATAAGTTGAATTCACTTGGTAAGACCTCCTCAAACAAAGAAATGGTGAGAAAGATCCTTCGGCGGCTTCCAAAGAACAAGTGGGGACCAAAGACTACTGTAATCGAGGAAGCTCAAGATCTCAAGAAGCTGAAACTAGATGATCTTTTGGGAAAGCTCTTGACACATGAGGTTCATCTCAAAGAGGATGAAGGAGAAAGTTCCAGTTCTAAAAAAGGAATAGCTCTAAAATCCATAAAGGAAGATTGCACTTCAGATGATGAAGAATCCAATATCAATGATGAAGAAGCATTCTTATTGATTGTTCGAGGCCTTAACAAAATGGGGCTAAAAAAAAATTTCAATCAATAACGATTCAACCCAAAAGGATCTACATTAAAAAGAAAAAAAAATTCTCCAAAGGTAGGTTTTTTAATAAAGATAGTACTAATGTTAGTTGTTGTATATATGTGTTATGCCAGGACACTTGTTGAAGGACTGTCCACTAATCCAAAAGATGGGAGAAAAATAGAGATTCAAAAATAAAGACAACAAGAGAGCAATGATTGCTGCTTGGATCGATAGCGAAACAAGTGATAGTGAAAGTAATAAAGAACACACTGCCAACATCTGTCTCATGACTAAGGAAGTAGAAGATGATAAAGGATATGAGTGTGAAAGTACTAATGAGGTAGATATATGAGCTCTTTATGAATTCTCTAAAGAAGAATTAATTAATGTCTTACTCAATTTCGCTAAACTAGAACAAAGATATCTATGTAAATATAAAGATCTTAAGAAAAATCTTTGAGAATTAAACTAAACGAATGTAGCTCTTGAAAAACTAAACAATGATCTTCATGATAAAGTTAAGAGTTTAGAAAATAAAAATATGGAATTGCAAGCCAAACGTGATAAAGATAACAAAATAGTCTTAAAATTCACAAGAGGACCAAAAAATTTGGACAAGCTACTTTGGACCCAAAGAGCATCCTTTAACAAGGAGGGAATTAGATATAATCACTTCAACAAAAAGAATACCTATAAGAAATTCTTTGTTAAGTCTACTTCATATAAGATGTTAGAATGTCTAATTATTGTTCTAAAAGGGGTCATATTGAATACTCATGTCCACTTAGAAAACCATCTTCAAAGATGAGTCAGATTTGGATTCTAAAGGGAACAAGATCACTTAATATGGTAGACACTAATGGACGCAAATTTTTCAAAAGTGCTTTAAAAAATGTTTTACTTGATGCTAGAGTCCCAAAAAAAAAAAAAATCAATTCAAAATTTGGTGTTTAAGAAATTATTGAAGCCCTATTATTGGTAACATTTTATCTTTGAAAATTGAGGTAAATAATCCCCTTGCTAGATTTATTAATAAGTATTATATTAAGGGGGAGAAAGAGATCAACAATCCACACATATATATTGTTCTAAGCATGCTTGAAAAGTCTAATTACTATTGATTTGTCTTCTTGACTTGGA
>JAKOGI010000277.1:172500-247500 GCA_029747015.1 Carnegiea gigantea
TATATATATATATATATATATATACATATATATATATATATATATATATATATATGTATATATATATATATATATATGTATATATGTATATATATATAATATATATATATATATATATATATATATATATATATATATATATATATTATATATATGTATATATGTATGTATAGATATATGTATGTACGTATGTATGTGTGTGTATACACACACACACACACACATACATACGTACATACATGTATCTATGCATATATATATATATATATATATATATATATATATATATATATATATATGTACACACACGCACATGCACGAACCAAATGCAAGTGAGTGAAATCTAATTAGTTTGTGCAAGTGATGAGCAGAATGACAAACCCAAATGCCACATTCTAGAGAACAATTTGCAAAGGAACAACGTAGAATCTGGACTAGTCCACTCAGTCCATCAAAATTCTCCGGTAGCAGCCCTTCAATGTAGCCTAGAAGTTGTTAGTGTACCATAAAACCTTGAGAATGTTGAGGGTCCTAAGGGACTGCCAGATGACTTTGATCTTGAGCTGATGGTAAGGATTGTGGCTGAGGTAACAAAGAAGCTTAAGAGTTCTGGCTCTGAACAGGTCAAAAAGGAAAACAAGTTCTTTGATTAGGTTGCAAACGAAATCCAAAAATATATGATGGCAAGGAAGATTTTGTGGTACTAGAAGAATGGATCAGACATATGGAAAAGATATTTGATGCTATGGAAGTTCTTGATGATAAACGTGTAACTATTGGTGTCTCTTATGCCACTGGATAAGCTGACATCTAGCGGAGAATAGTTAAGTCCACCTTCCAAAGTCCTTAGGCTACCTGGAGTAAGTTCAGTAAAATACTGCAAGTGAAGTTCTTCCCAGTGCACTTATAAAAGCAAAAACAATGAGAATTTTTAACCCTGAGACAAGATAACCTGTCAGTAGTGGAGTATACAAAATGTTTCGTTGAACTCGCGAGGTTTGTCCCAGAGTATATAGTTGCGAATTATATCAGGATGTTGAGATTTGAAGGTTTGGCCCCTTGTATTGGGAATCATTTGGCTGGGTAGCCTATACAATCTAGTCAGGAACAATACGAACAAGCTGCTAAAATTAAACGGATGAAGAATAAGTTAAGATTGGCTGGCTAGTTTAACCTTAGGAAAAGGTGGAATGAAAAAAGATAACCAAGTTGAGGGACTTCCTAATAAGAAACTTTTCCCAATATGAAGCCGAGACACCAAGGTTCAGCCCTTGCTAGGAAGCACTGTACTAAGTTTGGTCGTACAAATCGCAATACCTCAGAGTGTAGGGGGCAACAAATCTCTGTTTTTGGTGTGGTGATCTAAACCATTTAATTGCCAATTGCCCCACCCTACCTAACCAGCCGAGTAAGGGACCTACTCTAACATCTAAGGCTAATAAGACATATTATTGCCTATTGGCAGGTGGGTGGAGCATATGTAATCAACAGGAAACACACCAATGACTTAGGAACAGTCGCGACTGGTGCACTTACTTTTGATTCAACATCACTTGTTGTTTTGTTTGATTTAAGAGCTACATATTCTTTTATTTCATCAAAAGCTACATCTCATATAGGGTTGAAATTATACAAATGTCCTGTCAATTTGTATGTGAATTTTCCAACTGAAAAAACAGTAAAGTGTGATGTTATTTACAAGAACTTCCCAATCACTCTAAATCAAGAGGAGTTCGAGGGCGATTTGGTATGGTTAGACCTATCGAAATTCAATATAATTTTATGAATGGATTGCTTGTCAAGGCATGGAGCCAAGATTAATTGCCAAAAGCAAAGAGTATCCCTAAAAGGAAAAGGAGGAGGAAAAATATATTTTTAGGGGAACTATAGTAGCAAGGAATGCCCTATAATATCCTCAACGGCAGTCAGGAAACATATTAGGCAAGGGCGTGAGGCGAACCTATGCTGTGTTACTGAAGATAAGAAAAAAGGATATAACACTTGAGGATATTGCAGTGGTTAAAGAGTTTCCAGATGTTTTCCTGAAGGAAATTCTAGGGTTACCACCTAAAAGATATTGATTTTGAGATTAAGTTCGAAATAGGGGTACACCCTATTTCAAAACCTCCTTGTGTAATAGCCTCAGCTGAGTTGAAAGAATTGAAAGTGCAGTTGGAGGGTTTGTTACAAAAAGGTTATGTTAGACCAAGCGCATCCCTTGGAGACAATCGATGCTATTTATGAACAAGAAGGATGGAACCTTGAGATTGTGTATAGGTTACAGAGAATTGAATAAGATCAGTATAAAGAATAAGTACCCATTGCCTATGATATCACTAATTGAGAATCAAACCTAAGGTAATTCCTATGATGAAATTTAGGACTCGCTGTGATCATTATAAAGTCATGGCGGTGCTATTCGAATTAGACAATGCCCTTATCGCCTTTGTCGATATGATAAATCGAGTGTTTAGCCTATATTTGGATAAATTTGTGGTTGTTTTCATTGATGATATCCTAATATATTCTAAAATAGAAAAGGAGCATATTGAGCATGTGAGTACTGTGCTACAAGCCTTAAGGACGCATAAGTTTTATGCTAAGTTATCAAAATGTGAATTTTGATTATCGAAAATGACTTTTTTAGGGCATGTGATCTCCAAAGAAGGAATTCATGTGAACCTGCAAAAGTAAAAGTAGTTACTGAATCGCCCTGCTCCATCAACATTACAAAACTTCGGAGTTTCTTGGTTATGGTAGAATATTATAGGCATTTTGTGTAAAATTTCTCAAGAATCACCTTGCCTCTCACTAACCTGTTAAGGATGACGATGAAATTTGAATGGTATGATAAGTGTGCAGTTACCTTTCAAGAAATGAAGCAGAAACTCACCACTGCACTGTTCTAGCCTTACCAGCATAAGCAGGAGAGTTTACCATTTTAGTGATGCCTATAGGAAAGGGATAGGATGTATTTTAATGTAAGATAGAAAGCCATAGCCTATGCATCTAGGTACTTGAAGTGATATAAGAAGAATTATCCCGCCCATGACTTAGAGCTAGTTGCGGTAGCTTTTGCACTAAAGATTTAGAGACACTACTTTTACAGAAGCTCTTGCAAGATTTTCACTGATAAAAAAGTCTCAAATACATGTTCACTCAAAAAGAATTGAATTTGAGACAACGTAGGTGGTAAAAGTTTCTCAAAGATTATGATCTCTAAATATAATACCACCCAGGGAAGCCCAATGTTGTGGCTAATGCATTGAGTGGTAAAACGCATCTTAGTATGAACACTGTAATAATGGTACGGCCGAAGATTTTGAGGAATCTCAGGAATATGAGCATAAAACTTATGGTACCGCATAAGTCCATGTTGTTCCTTAATAGTATGTTTGTTCAACCCATCGCTTGGACGAGATTAAGCATGCATAAGTGAGGGACGTAAAGATAGAAAGAACTAAGGCGAATATGAGCAAACAAAAGGCGTTGGGATTTATAGAGGATAAGCAAGGAATTATTAGATTTCAAAATCGAATGTGTAACTCAAAGGATGGAATAAAAAGAAAGGATAATGTGTGAAGCCCACAATACAAAGTATTTCATCCAGCTTGGAGGAATGAAAATGTATAAAGATTTGAGGCAAACCTTTTAACTGAGCAATGTGAAAAGAGGTATAGCCAAGTATGTGGATAAATGCCTTACCTATCAGAGGGTTAAAGATGAGCATCAACGGTTGGTTGGTGAATTGAGACCATTAAAAATCCCCAGGTGGAAATGAGACTCCATTTCATTGGATTTTATAATGCGGTTACTCTACTACCATCAAGTAAAAACATCATTTGGGTGATAGTTGATAGGCTCACCAAGTGCGGCCTTTTTGTGGCAATACATGAGTCATGAGAAGTTGACAAGTTGGCTCCAATTTATGTCAGAGGAGTGGTGCGGCTGCATGGTGTACCTAAAGATATTATTTTAAATAGGGACTCCAAGTTTCACGCCCATTTCTAGAAGGCCTTACAGAAAGCCTTTGGCATGAAGTTGCAGTTTAATAGTTCCTATCACTAGCAAACAAATGGCCAAACTAAAAGAGTGAATCAGATTGTTGAGGGTATGGTAGGAGCCTGTGTATTAGATTTTTAAGGAAAATGGGAAAAACATTTAAATAAATTACTTTTCGGTCCCTCGAGGTTTCGTGAAATGATTTTCTGATTTCACGTTTTCAGAAAAATATTAATGGGACTACTTAGTTTAGCACAAATGGTTTCTAGAGCATAAAACTTCGAGTTATCAGATTTCTGGGTTACGAATATTTATTTTTAGGTCCCTGAAGGCTTCAATTGCAAATACTTCAAAGTTATGGGCTATTTTGTAAAACTAGGCTTATATTTATGTTTGGACTTCTTATAATGACTTTACTAGTACTACTTATTACAATCTACTATTTATGTCATAAATATTATATTTTCTGTAATTAACATCCCATCATGCTAGTAAAATAATTAAAACTTAATTAGAGAGTTTTGACCATTACCTGAACTTAGTCGGCGTTGAACTTTGGCGTTCCTATAGCCTCCGGTTTATAGAGATTGCTAATCTCAACCCCACTTTCCTTATATAAGATAAAGCATAGATTCGTTTCATTTCCTACCTCGGACCGTAGTTACTAATCAAGTTTTTAATCTTTTTAAAGGAGAGTGGAACTTAATAAAAAAATTATAATATTTAAGACATAAGGTTTAATTGAATAATGTTCCCTATTGGGAAGCTTCTTTTATCGAAAGCTTAAAAGTGGAAATGTTATAATGGAAAACTTGAAAAGGGTCTTAAGTTAAGATCATCAGAGACACTTGCTCATAGAGAAATGAAGAATCCCGACTTTTCTTTTGCTCAAGAATGCTCAAATGATCGTGTCCCTTCTTAGCACTTGACCTCTCCTTTTATAGAGGGATGGGGGTGCATAGGATGCCCTAATGGCTACATTACATACTGATCTTTTACATGGCTACAATATACAATGACTTTTCACATAGCTACAGTATGCACTGATGGCTACACTATACTGCTTTATTTTATAGATCTAACACTTGTCAAAATAGTACAATAATAGAGCAACCACTTTTTAGAGCTTTTAATGATGATAAAACTAGTCATCATTATTGAGATTCTGTATTTCTTCATCTCCAATTATATCTTTCAGACCATCATTATCTGGATAATCATCAAAATCTTCATCTAATTGAAGATGCTCTGGGTTCTATTTCTCAAATATTCAAGAAGATATTTTTTTTTCTTTTTCTGATAAGAATTTTCTAACTCCAACATCAAAGAAATAATTAAAGACATCTTCTGAAGTCGCCCCTTCCACCTTCATATACTTGCTAAACTAATTATGATAAGCGAAAGTAGTATTCCCACAATGCATTAGTGTTTTTCCTGATTCAATTAATCTCCAACTCTATTGATAAATGTTGAAAAATCCAATGATTCTTGCCAAAGCAGGATCAGTAACTAATTCTCGATGTTCTGGATTCCATTCTTATCTTCGATCTTCGGGGTCGTCGAAATCAACTATCTGAATGCGATAATGAGCTGGTTTGGCTTTTCTATTTTCATACTCGATTAGTGCACAATGTACCTCAACCGATAGACATCGATTATTTTGGATTTTTGTTGGACCATCAGGAGATGTAAGAATCTAATGAATCTTTTTGAACATGCATTATTGAAATTTAGTTAGTGTTAAGAAAAATGGGAACTTCGGACCTGGGAACTCCATAAAGTAAACTACCATCTCGTATTCCTAGGCTTTCATGATAAGGTTGTTTAGAGAGAGTGAATTTGCTGCAAAATTAACACCACCAACTCCAAACCTATCAGGAAAGTAGATTGTGATACTTCAAGACTCCCAAATATCATAGGAACAGTTATAATAATAGTCGATGCAGGTTGCATACTACTCATTAAATCATTTTTCTTGAACATGAGAACTTATTTTTTCTTGGATATCATAAGGACATCTTAGGTAATTAGCTTGTAATTCTAGAAGGGAAAATCTTTGAGCCATTAGGTAGGTAGAAGAAATTAGACCAAAGCATGATCTACTTTTTCTATAGAATTCCAAATTATCAATAAGGACTTTACTAGAATGAGTAACCTGTTGTAGTAGTAATAGCATTTCGTTATGGATTTCCTCCTTTTTTGGCAGGAGTTCGCTCTGTAACCACCATTGGCGAGTTCTCAAGATAAACTGTCTGCCAGAGTGTTAGATTTACTCACACAAGGGCACAAGAGGGGGGTGAATTGTGTCTATTAGTTTTTTCGGTTTTCTCAAAACACTCGTCAGAATTGTTTGGAACGCATGTTTGCAGTAAAGTAAAAACCAGTATAATTGCGGAAATAGTAAAGAAGACACAATATTTTTACGTGGAAAACCACATCTGGCCCAACTAAGGTATAAAAACCACGACCTACCACTGTAGGATTTCAGCAACACTTTCACTAAATGGGTCGAATTCGTTATGTACGTAACACACATAACTAGTCTACCCCAAGACCCTAGTTACAAATACCACGTACAATGTCTCCTAAGACTTGGACAACCTCACACGGACACCACGTCCAACGTCTCCGAAGAGACCACGTCCAATGACTTGGACAACATGGACAACACATCCAACGTCTCCTAAGAGACCACGTCCAATGTCTCCCAAGACTTGGACAATTTCTTAATTCAATGATGAAAAAGAAATAACAAGACACCTTACTCAAATGCTTCTAAACAAGCTGAATGTAAGGTACAATACAATCCCTATTATGCCAATATTGAAGACTCGATTTACCACTCTCTTTGAAGGTTTTCTCTCAGAAAATTCAGACTCACAAAGACAATTTTAAACCCTTGGAAACCTTGAGAAAGACTTGAGAAAGAGGCGACTTAAATAGTGAGCATGTGTCATAGGGTTAGGAAGATTTCCTTCCCTCAATCACTCTAACACTCAACCTTCTAAAATCTTTTCTCTTGATATTCTTTCCTTAAAGGATAAGATAAAATCTTTCAAAAATCTTTCAATAGTATCCTTTAAGGAAAGAAATCTTTTTAGACTCTACTACTGAAAAATCTCTCAACATTATCTTTAAAGAAAAAATCTTTTTAGACTTAACTGACACAGGGAAATTAATCCTAATTATTTCAAGAAAATCGTCAGTAAAAAAAAATCTAAAATCTTGAAATTCATTTTTTGTCTTTAACGTCAAAAAACTGCAGACCTGACTTCTCAGAACTGTTCTAAGGCTGTGTTCTGAAGTACTTAAAAACATTTCAAAGCAAACGCTAAGTCAAGACCTTCTAATTGGCATATTAATAAGAATCTAAAAAATAAAACCAATACTAAGCCCAAGACTCTTGTTATTAGCGGAACTCCTTGGACATGTATCGACTTTGATGCTCCATGCTCATTTGAACTGCTCCAAGTATTTTTCGAATCCTGTCTCAACACATACTTCAAGCACAACATATTGACTAGTACATTTGGAATGTTATCATCAAAACCTTACACATTAATTGGGTTAACAATTTCCCCCTTTTTGATGATGACAAACCAAATGACCGTAAGTTATTAATGACAATTAATAGTGAGACCGGGAAAATATAAATTAGTGCCAAAAACAGTTATCCACCCTCACACTAGAGAGAAAACAAGAGTTAAGAGGTCAACTTAAACTAGGTAACCCAATCGAAACAAGGTCATCTCATCTTTTCCCTATTGATATCATCGAAAATGGTGAGGAGACCGAAAACGAAAATCCAGTGTGGATGCAATCGGTAATACGGGAAGTAATAGCGATACACTCAAGTATATAGTATAGTAATGATATTGGCTATCTGAGTCACGCACAAACAAATAACACATGCAACAAGCAAAGTTATAGCATAAATGCATTAACCATCCAAAAACTGTCATAAAACATTAGTAGTCACATACATAACCAAGTGTTTGAAAAACAGTGTTGGAAATAGGGAAAGGAATATGTTCAGGTAGAGGAGGGTGGAGGAGGGAATTTAGCTGTGAGGACAAGCAGGGCACTTAGCAGATCCTCGTGACGTTTGGCATTGAGAGCCTTTTCCTTTGTAAGCACCTGCTTTACTTCAGCTATCTTCACCTTTAATGTAATTTGGTCCTGCAACAGTGTATCAATTGTGGAAGCGCTGGATGTGGAGGCTTCACTGGGAACAGGTCCAGGTGGTGTTTAGAGCCCCTGTTCTGAAGTTGCACTGCCGCCTTTTATCACTTTGAAACCACACCACGTGTTGTTGCCAATCTCATCACTGACCTGAAATCCTATTCTCTTCTGCAAGGGAATCCCAAACTTCTCAAACACTGACATCAGCAAGAATCCATACCCCATATCATGATCCTTGGACGTATTGGCAATTCTTCCCATATGGCTAATCATGATTGCAGGTAAGTTAATTTGCTCACCCCTATCCAACAAATCAGTGTAGCATATGTCCATGGGATCAGCAAGGATACATCCCTGACCTCGGGGAACAATATTCTTAATCGCAAACCAAAACAACAGTCAATGCAATGGCATCATTTCCCCCTTTCTCACAGACCGAGACACAGTCAGATGGGATTTTTGGGCTAGCTTCTGGGTTAATTCCAATAGCCGTTTTTCACCTAAGACGCTCTTGTCTTCTTGCACATGCACATCAAAACCTTTGGAGGACACCCCAAGTAACTCACCTAACTTCTTAGCATCAAGCCGTAGGTCATGATCATTAACTGTGGTTGTCACCACTCCATTGGTGACAATACAGTTCGCATAGAACTCAGCCAAGTCTAGAATCGAACATCCTTTTTTAGTATCCGTGAACAAGTCTAACCATCCCTGAACTTCCAACTTCCTTAAGAACACCCTTAGCCCTTGTTCCTGAAAATATGACACCTCAACTGCCTTCCCTCGAACCATAGATTTCTGGAGGAAATGCTCATATCTCTCAGCAAGTGTCATGTTTTTTCTAATTTTCTTCTTCTTTGGTTCATTAGACTCTTCAACTAGTTCGGACACTTGTTCCCCGTTAATCTAGACTCGGCCACAACCGGGTCATACACCACAATCTCCCAACCCGTAATTAGGTGTATCAAAGGTACCATATTGGGGTTCAAGTCTACTGATCTTAAGTCCAAGCTCTTCAAGAACCCAAAGATAGGGGTAGTAATTGAAAAAGAAGGTGAGGGAGGGTTGTCTATACCAATCGAGATCGTTCATGGCGATGAAGGTGCCGGTGATGTTCCCTCAGAACTCATCCCAATTCCGCCCCTTTTCTTGATAGTTGGTCTTGTAGTGATCTTGAGTGAGAAGTCTTACGCTTGGATGATGCTTGACCGTCACGAGTTCTTGTCATTGAGGATTTGAGGTGATTTGGAGTTAGGGTTTTGAAGGGGTTTAAGGAAAGAGAGGGAAATCGGGTTCTTGGTAGAGAGAGAGGGATGAATGGATGGGTTATGAAGAGAGAGAGTGGAGGGATTTAATGGTGAGCATGAGTGGCCTAAAAGTCAAGGGAGTTTATGGGAGAGTTTATTTCAGCCCTACTTGAAGAGAGAGAATGTTTTGCATGCAGCATATTATTACACTAGGTATGGTATAAATTATAGGTTAGGTGTAATGAAAAAGGAAATTTTGGTTTCGACATTCCTTTAATAACGCCACTTGGTCAGCACATGATACAAACAGTGGTCAGGTCTGTTCCTAGAGCCTATTCTTACTGTTAAAAGTTCAGTATCTCAGGACACTAAGGGCAATATCATTAGACCTCAACGAGTGTCAGCATGTTACATTCCACACATATGCCAGTAAAAGCACAACAATTGAATGCATCCATTGTAACAATTTATTTGTCCTAAAAACCCTTAACTAGTCAATCATTGGGGCTAAATAAGCATGCTCAAGTTCTTTTAATCATACCCAATTCAAGTCTATTCCTCTCAGACTGCTCTCTACTCAGTGCCTTGGTAAAGATGTCAGCATTTTGGCTATCAGTGGCACAAAAAGTTCATTGAAATTAAGCCATTTTCAATATTGTCTCTCAAAAAATAATGATGTATGTCAATATGCTTGGTCCTTTTATGATGAAATGGGTTTTTGGCAATGTTAATTGTACTTATGTTATCACAAAATATAGAAATGCATTCCGTGTCAATAGAAAAGTCCTTGAGTTGTTGCTTTATCCACAACAATTGAGTACAATAAGAAGCAGCCGCTACATAATTAGCTTCTGCTGTGGACATGGCAACGAAATGTTGTTTCTTGGTTGCCTAAGAGACCAAACAGGGTCTAAGAAACTGAGCCATACCTAAGGTGCTTTTTTTATCAGCCAAGAATTCAGCATAATCAGCATCCGCATACCCAATGAGATCAAAATTGCACCCTCGAGGATACCATAAAGCTAAGTCTGAGGTGTATTTTAAATATCTCAAAATTCGTTTTATAGCTTTCAAATATGTTTCTTTAGGATTTGACTGAAAATGGGCACACAAACCAGCACTGAAAACAATATCAGGTCTACTAGCGGTTAGGTATAGAAGCGACCCTATCATACCCCTATAGGATTTCTCCTCAACTAATGAACTCCCATCATCTACAACCAATCTGGTTGAGGGAGAGATGGGTTTATCTATGGGCTTAGCTAATTCCATTCCAAACCGTTTGATTAACTCCTTGACATATTTTTGTTGATGTATCATAGTTTCGTTTGAGGTTTGCTTGATTTGCAAGCCTAAGAAAAAATTAAGCTCGCCCATCATGCTCATCTTAAACTCACTCCTCATCAATTTTGAAAAATCATCACATAAATCACTGTTGGTTGCACCGAATATAATGTCATCGACATATACTTGGACAATCAACAGATGTTCCCCCTTTGATTTGAGAAACAAGGTATTGTCTACCTTACCACTTTGAAAGCCATTATCAATTAGAAATTTTGACAAGCGTTCATACCAAGCTCTAGGAGCTTGTTTTAAACCATAAAGAGCTTTGTCAAGTTTAAACACATGGTTAGGGAAATCATGATTTTCAAAACTAGAGGGTTGGCTTACGTACACCTTTTTCTTAAGATATCCATTGAGGAATGCACTCTTGATGTCCATTTGATACAGCTTGATCTCCATGTGAGCTGCAAAGGCCACCAAAATGTGGATAGTCTCGATCCTTGCAACAGGTGCAAATGTTTCCTCATAGTCGATTCCCTTTTCTTGGTTGTAACCTTGAACCACCAGCCTGGCCTTGTTCTGAGTGACTGTTCCGAACTCATCCAGTTTTTTCTTAAACACCCACTTGGTGCTAATTATCGATCTGTCCTTAGGCCTTAGTTCAAGGTGCCAGACTTTGTTCCTTTCAAATTGATGAAGCTCTTCTCACATGGCAGTAACCCAGTCAGAATCTGCAAGAGCTTCATGAACATTCTTTGGCTCAGTGTTAGATAGAAAAGCATAGAAGGCACAAAAGTTTCTGAGTTTAGATTTAGTTTGCACCCCTGTGTTAATATCAGACATGATCTGGTCAAGGGGGTGCGAGCTCTGGTGCTTCCAGGGTCGTGGAATAAATGGATCCATAGATACACTTACCAATCTCTTCTGGGTACTTGGTGAAACAAGTTCTGAAACTGTTTTAGTGCCTGTTCCCATATCAGTTTGGGAATAATTGGGTTGAGTGGGCTGGTTCTATTCAGGTTTAGCAATGCTTCCCCTTGAATAGTTTGCTCCCTGCCCACCTTCCAAATTATCAGTTCCAGAACTTGGTTCACCTTCAAGAGCCTTACCTTTGTCAACTATAGAGCTTTGAGTGAGCGAGAGGTCTTTTTTTACAAGACCAAGTTCAAACTCTTCATCCTGTGTATCATGCTCAATCACAGAGTTAGTCTCATCAAACAATACATGCACACTCTCCTCAACACACAAGGTTCTTTTGTTAAACACTTTGTATGCTTTACTGTGTGAGGAGTACCCTAAGAATATGACTTCATCACTCCTAGGGTCGAACTTTTCCAAGGATTCCTTCCCATTATTGTACACATAGCATTTGCAACCGAACACCCTCAAGTGCATAATATTGGATTTTCGTCCCTTGAAAAGTTCATAAGGAGTGTTGTTAAGTATGGGTCTGATCATGCATCTATTAATAATATAACACGATGTGTTTAATGCCTCTGCCCAAAAGTTTCTAGGAAGACCAGTAGCGACAAGCATAGTCCTAGTTATATCTTCTAGAGTCCAATTTTTACGCTCTATCACCCCGTTCTGTTAGGGTGTTCTGGGGGCAGAAAAATTATGATCAATACCATGTTGATTACAATACTCAATGAAGCTAGAATTTTCAAACTCTTTGCCATGATCAGACCTAACACTCACCAATGAGTGTCTTACTCTCTTTTCAATTGTCTTAAGAAGAATGAGAAACTTTTCAAATGATTCATCCTTCGATGTTAAGAATAGAGTCCAAGTGAAACGAGAGTAATCATCCACTATAATAAATACATACTTCTTCCCACCTCTACTTGTGATCCTCATATAACCACACAAAGCAACATGTAGTAGTTCAGGAGGTCGGGAAGTACTAACACAGTTCTTTGACTTGAAAGAAGTTCTAACTTGCTTTCCTCTAGCACAAGCGTCGCACACCTTGTCATCACTGTACTTGATGGAAGGTAGTCCGACTACTAGATCCTTGGAAACGAGTTTATTCAAAAGAGAAAGGCTTGCATGTCCTAGCCTCTTGTGCTAAAGCATAATATCATTATAAAGAGCACTCAAACAAGTCAAATGATTTTGGGGAAGTGAAAGAACACAAGCTTTATACACATTGTTGTATCGCTTCCCCCTTAATACAACATCACCAGATTTGATACTGATAATCAAGCATTGATCCGAAGAGAAATCAATGTGATTACCTCTATCACATAGTTGAGACACACTTAGCAAATTATGTTGTAAACCGTCTACCAAATGCACATTATCAATAGAGTGAGAGAGTGATTTATCTATCTTACCTATACTGACAATTTTTCCAGATTTGCCGTTTGCAAATGCCACTCTCCCTCCATCAAAGGCTGTAAGTGAGAGGAAGTTTGATTTATCTTCCGTCATGTGCCTTGAGCAACCATTATCTAAGAACCATAGTTGATTGCCTCCTCTCACTTTAGCCTGCAAAACAGCTAAGTGTTAGTCTTGGGAACCCAGATCCACTTGGGTCCCATTTTCTTTGACATGGAGGTTAAGTCACATTTTCTAATCCATACTTTTTTAACAAACAATGAGTTTCTCTCCATGACTCTTTTTCTCAAAGGACAAGCATAGCGATAATGACTGGTTTTTCCACAATGAAAACAGATTATATTTTTTTAAAATCCAAGATATTTTTTGTTAACTGGTCTAATAACATACCTATTCACCCATCCTAGTCCCTTTCTGTTTCGGCTATGGTGAGTATTTAGCCAGTCAAGCGCTTCTGAAGAACTGTTCCAGCGCCTGTTCTCAGTAAGGTCAGATTTGGCCTTACGAGCTTTTTCAAGCAGTTGGTTGTTTTCACTCACCAGGGATTCAAGTCTAAGTTTTAGGTCTAGGGACTCACTTTTCATCCTGGAGAGATCAGTAAGATCCTTATGTATGTCAAGATCTTTACATAGGGCAGGGGCCTCTTCTTCTGCCTTAAGTTTTTCACATTTGAGAACTTCATTGGCATGTTCAAGTTCTAGTTTGTTCCGTTCAAGTATTCGAACATCTTTTTTCAATTCGGAATAAACATCTTTAAGCATGTAATTTTCAGCAGTTATTGTCTCACACTTATTCATTATAGCAAATAATAATTTCACAACTTTAGCTTTGCTAAGACCATGTACCGTATCCTTGAGTTGGGACAAGCTTTCGACTGATTCAAGGTCCGATTCAGACTCGCTTCTAGACATGAGGGCTTCTACAACTTCTTCCTCCTCTGAAGTTTCACCCCAGGCTACCATCATTGCCTTAGCGAAACGCTTTGAGGAGCTGCTCTGTTGCGGCCTCTTGTCATGGTTTCGGAACTGTTCTGACACCTATTCTTCCTTCTGTATGGGGCAATTCTTCACAATGTGGTCAGGTTTTCCACATTTAAAGGATCCTAAAAACTGATCATGATCATTGTTTTGTGGGTTCCTGGTACTTCCTTTCTTGATGATGCCTTCTTGAAGAATTTCTTGAACTTTCGAGTCACCATGGCTATCTCTTTAAAATCCAGGTCCGAGTCATCACACTCTAAAGCTTTTAGAGCAAGGCCTCGGTCTCTCTTTGCTTCTTTCTTCACCTGGGCACTTGTCCTTAACTCATATGTCTGAAGATTTCCAATGAGCTCATCCAATGTGATTTCGTTCATCTTCTTTGCTTCCTGGATGGCTACGACGTTCGTTTCCCATGACTGAGTCAAAAATCACAAGATCTTTCTTACCAATTCTTCATTAGGAAAGGATTTTCCCAACGATTCCAACTCGTTGGTGATGTGAGTAAAACGAGTGTACATATCCATTATCGTCTCTTTATCGCTCATTTCGAACAACTCGTACTTTCTCATCAGCTGCTCGATCTGGATTGCTTAACTTGGTTATTTCCTTCATGTGCCACACGAAGAGCGTTCCATGTTTCTTTTGTGGACTCACACTCTGAGATCCGAGTGTACTCATCTGGTTAAGGCCAAAGTACAGCAACTTCTTAGCGTTAGCATTTTTCTCCATCTTTTTGAAATCCTCCGAGTCGAACTCCTCTGGCTTTTTAGCAACGGTCTTGCCATCTTCTGTGGTCTTCATTGGAAAGTAACGACCATTCATAATGATCATCCATAGCTCATAGTCATCAGCCTGAATGTAGTTCTCCATATGATTCTTCCACCAGTTGTAGTGTTGTCCATTGAAGTATGGTGGTCGAGTCACAGATTGACCTCCAAAATTCGTTGTGGAGCATTCATCTTTTCAGGATCTCTCAAAGTGTTAACCTAAATATGAGAACTCTGCTTTGATACCACTTGTTAGATTTACTCACACAAGGACACAAGAGGGGGGTAAATTGTGTCTACCAGTTTTTTCAATTTTCTTAGAACACTCGTCAGAATTGTTTGGAACTCGTGTTTGCAGTAAAGCAGAAACAAATATAATTGCGGAAACAGTAAAGAAGACACAATATTTTTACGTGGAAAATCACCCCTGGCCCAACTGAGGTGTAAAAACTATGACCTACCACTATAGGATTTGAGCAACGCTTTCACTAAACGGGCCGAATTCGTTACACACGTAACTGGTCTACCCTGAGACCCTAGTTACAAACACCACATACAACATCTCCCAAGACTTGGACAACCTCACACGGACACCACGTCCAACGTCTCCTAAGAGACCACGTCCAATGACTTGGATAACACGGACAACACGTCCAACATCTCCTAAGAGACCACGTCCAACGTCTCCTAAAACTTGGACAACTTCTTAATTCAATGATGAAAAAGAAATAACCAGATACCTTACTTGAATGCTTCTAAACAAGCTGAATGTAAGGAACAATACAATCCCTATCATGCCAATATTGAAGACTCGATTTAGCACTCTCTTTGAAGGTTTTCTCTCAGAAAATTCAGACTCACAAAGACAATTTTAAACCCTTGGAAAACCTTGAGAAAGACTTGAGAAAGAGGCGACTTAAATAGTGAGCTTGTGCCGTAGGGTTAGGAAGATTTCATGCCCTCAATCACTCTAACACTCAACCTCCTAAATCTTTCCTCTTGATATTCTTCCCTTAAAGGATAGGATAAAATCTTTCAAAAATCTTACAATAGTATCTTTTAAGGAAAGAAACCTTTTTAAACTCTACTACAACAAAAATCTCTCAACATTATCTTTGAAGAAAAAATCTTTTTAGATTCAACTGACACGGGAAAATTAATCCTAATTATTTTAAGAAAATCATCAGTAAAAAAAAAAAAAACATTCTAAAATCTTGAAATTCATTTTTTGTCTTTGACGTCAGAACACCACATACATGACTTCTCAGAACTGTTCTGAGGTAGTGTTCTGAAGTACTTAAAAATATTTCAAAGCAAACGCTAAGTCAAGACCTTCTAATTGGCATATTAACAAGAATCTAAAAAATAAAACCAATACTAAGTCTAAGACTCTTGTTATCAGCGGGACTCCTTGCTCATGTATCGACTTTGATGCTCCACGCTCATGCGAACAACTCCAAATATTTTTCGGATCCTATCTCAACACATAATTCAAGCACATTATATTGACTCGTACATTTGGAATGTTATCATCAAAACCTTACACATTAATTGGGTCAACACAGAGAATTCTTTGATCCCTTTATATGTTCAATAGAGTAGGAAACCTGGTTAAGCCATAATTGCTACTGCAGGAGTCGCCCTTATGCTTGCATATTTGATATATTCTTTTTCACAGAACTGAGTATTCCTTTGCAATCAGTTCGAATAAGAAAAGATTTTTGGGGTCAAAAAGATTAAAAACTTTTCAATTTGCCTAATGATTGCAAGGATTTCTTTCTCTATTATGAGATAGTTGCATTCTGCCTTATTAAAACTTCCACTGTAATATTTGCAGAGTTTTTCTTCTTCTTTGATTTTCAGTACTGCGCTTCAATGCTCATTGCTGACATCTATCTCAAGAACTAAATCATCTACTTCATTAGGTAAATTTAGAACAGGAAGATTTTTACACATCTTCTTAAAGTTTTGAACAATCTTTGTATTATTAGTGGCCCATGTACAACTTACTTCTTTCTTGAATTTTTGCTGCAATGGTTTTCTTAGTTTAGCTAAATCTTTAATGAAGTCTGAAGGATAGGTAAGGCATCCAAGAAACCTTTCTAATTGCTTTCTATCTTTAATCTTTTTAGGAAAATTTTTTATTCTTTTGCAAAATATGCTTTTGTAGGATGATCTGTCTATCCTTTATCTCTAGACCTAAAAACTCATTTTCTTTTTCAGCATAAATACACTTGTTCTTACCAAGTATGATACCATAATCAATGCATCTTTGGGTGACAGTTAAGATATCATCTTTGTGCTATTCTATGGTTTTAGAAAAAATAAGGTCATCAATGTAAGCTAAACAACAGTGATTGAGGTCTTTGAAGATGTTATCTATTCTTCTTTGAGATATTTGAGGTGCATTTTTAAGACCAAATGATATTACTATCCATTCATAATGTTCTTGTGGGGCACTAAATGCAGTTCAAAGAATACTTTTCTCATCCATTTTTATATACCAATAACCACTTTTGCAATCCATTTTTGAGAACTAAGAGGCTCCTTAAATTCTATTAAAAAGGATAGTTTTGTTAGATAACCATCAAAACAGTATTATCATCAAACTTTTATAATTGATTACCATTCTTGTCTTTTCTCTTTTTTCTTCTGCATGATTTGTTGCTATGAAAGCGGGATTGGTGTGAGGACTCTTACTGTTTCTGATTAATCCCTTATCCAAAAGTTCTTTGATTTGTTTATCAAATTCCTCGATATCTTAGCGTGTATACACTATTTATTTAACTCGGATAATAGTGTTGGGATTTAATAGAGTGATTTTAGCAAATGTTTTATGTTTATCCTAAAATTTTAGTGTATTATTAGAGTAGAGTTCTTTACATAATTTTTCTTGTTATTCGACAATCTGCTCTTTAATAGATAATTCAAATAATGAGATTGTCAGTGCTATCTCATATTGTGGTGGCATTGCTTTCTCACCACGCTAGTTGTGTGTAAACTCAATTTTCTGATGAGTGTAAGCCTTACTTAATTTTTTAATAGGAACTAAATGACTATTAATTGTGAATATTATTTGGTTTATGGTCTGTGTGCATGGAGAATATAATCTCTGAAAATTATTTCTAGTAATCATATTATTAGAGGGTTGATCAGTACCCCATAGAACTGGTATAATGCATTTAACTCCTCCTAATTCTATGAATAACCCTTCTATGAGTTCATTATAACTCATAAGCTATCCTTACTTGTAAAGAGTTTTCAGCTCTTTTCCACATAAATTCTGAAAATAACGATCTTTTTCGAAAGCATACAGAACAACCACGATCTAAGTAGGCACACAACTCATATTTATTATATCCCTCTAAGTATACGTTTATTGGGATATAGATGCTATTGGGATTTGTGTTGGTGACTTCATAGCATATCTCCATAGTCATATTCTTCACCAATTCATCCTCATAAGTTGACTCACTAACAGTTCTTGTTTTGTATCCAATGACCTTTCTATCTAGACCCAAACTTCGGTTTTGTAAAACCCTGAAAATTCGATTTGGAAAAATTACGTCCAGTTGGACCGACCTAGACCTAAGTCAACCCAAGTCAATGCCAAGTGAGTCCTCATGAAATTTATTTCGTTGAGGGAGCTCCTAATAAATTCTCAATAATTTTGGAAGTTTTAAATCTCCAAATTCTTCCTTCTTGATTTTCTATAAAACCTCTAACATTATCATTATTATTAGTATTGCTACTATTATTACCATTTTTGAACCATTATTAGTGGTATTTTCAAAAAAAAAAAAAAGCACAAAGGGGTGGGTCGGCCACCACGCACGAATAAAAAAACGTTTGAAAGCTTTGAGTTCAAAAAATAAAATTTGAGATTTTCCCCCCTTTTCCTTCTAACCCTAGCGTGAACCTTCCCCCCCCCTCTTTTATTCTAAAACAAAACCCTAACTTCCTTTCCCCACTCTCCCTCACACGTCTCTCTCTCTCTCTCTCTCTCTCTACTCGCCCCGCTATCGGACCACCACGCCAGCCGCCCATTGTGCCACCACAAGCCGCCCACAATCCCCTCCTACTCTCTCCCTTGTGTTGGTAAGAAAAGGCCAAGTGATGCATGGATTCATGCACTCCATGCATCCAAAACCCCCACTTTTAATTCTCCTTTATTTTTACGATTTTATGACCATTGTGAATGAAGGTTTTTAATATAATTTTCATTATTTTCTCAGCACTTTCGGCATTGAATTTGAACGAAGGAGGAATTTCCATTGATCTAGATCCGGTTTTGATCAAAGGTACTCGTAACGATGTTATTATGTGGTTTTATTTTTTTCCTCAATAAAGGTGGGTTATTTTGGCATGATTGGGTCTAAGCGAGAGTCTAAGGATGTTTAACAGGTGTGGGTGAATTTTTGGGTAACCCAAAACAAGCGAAAACCGTACATAAAAGGGTCGAATATTTTGGACAGGATCCACACTATTTTGGCTCGATTTTGAAAATTTGGTATAATTATTCTGGTCATCCAAAATTATAAAATTTTTATAGTCGTTAGATTAGATGAAGATTTCGCGGGTTATTGAATTGGACGAATCAGAGTTAAATTAAAAGAGTTATGGCCGAAAAACCGAGCACTGTCAAAACTAGGAACCGCAGGTATAGGGTGCGGTTTTTGAATTTTTAGACTTAATCACATTGCGAATTTGTGAAAGTGCTGAACATGAAAGTTTTAGTAGACAAAATTACCCGTTTGGATTGGGCAAGAATGTGATTTTTGGAAGTCGGGAGAAAATGTTATGAGGATGGAAATTTAGGCTAAAAATCTGGGCAGAATCCTGGAAACAAAATCTGGGCTGTTTTACCCTCAATTTGGAAAATTTCCCTAGGCTGGTATTGATTGCCAAAAATTGTGAAATTTATTGAGCAGGAGCCTCTAGACGTGCCAAATAATGTATTTTTTGAATTGGGTCATTTGGAGTAGCGTAACTAGGGTTTTGGTAAAAATTTTCCGGAACTGTCCTAGAAAGGTAGTCACTGATATTTCTGAAAGAAGCAAGAATTTGAATGGGTTGGGATAGAACCGAGCCAAACTCTAAACATAGAAAAGATAGAGGACTTTTTAAGGTTTCCAGATTGACCAAGAACACTAGAATTGGATACCGGGAACAAAAGTTATAGCCTCTGGAAGTTGGACCCAGAAACTGGCCAACCGAACCTTAACCAAGGATAGGGTTTCGGTTGAACCAAAGTCTAGGAATTTTTCTTATAAATTTGGGGGGGCCCAAGGATACCCTATATGAAATGTGGACTGACTATGGGTTGTATGTGGGCCCAGGTGTGGAGCAGTGAACTCCTACTAAAGTAACCGAGCCCGTAAATTAGTACGGTATCCAAGTAACAGTCATGCCCTAACCTTTTCCCTGCGTTGCTGAAACTATAAATGTTTTGGAGTCTTGTATGGAACCTTTGGCATTTCTTTCCAACTGAATGAACACTGGTTATAATTTGAAAGCAATTACCAGATGGGAACGGTATACTGTGTTATGTTTTGGAAGTTGGAAATCTTCAATATGATAAAAGTTGAAACCTGTTGCGATTGTGTTTGGAGTTCTGTATTTGTATTTCGATTTCTGTGGGGAAAAGTGTTTAAATCCGAAAAAAACTGAACATGTCAAGTTGACCTCCAGTAAGGAGGAAAAAGATCATTAACTGAAAAGAACTGGATAGGGTGAGTTGAATCTGTTTAAATTGGTTGAAGGCCCTAGCCTTCCCCGGGTATTAAGTGCATGCATGTGAGCGGCCACGTGCTCGGTGGAGACGTGAGTCAGGTCATCGGTAACCACCCATGATGGTGGTAGGCCAGGAAAGTTAAGCGGTAACCGCCTGAGAAGCGGTAGACCAGGAAAGAGTTAAACGGCTGCGCCAGGTTAGGGCGTAGGCCATGAGACCCACTGGGGTCGCTCACCCAAAAACCTATCTGAAACTGAAACATTATGAATGGAACTGTGGAAGTGTGATTCTAAATAGGATAACCAAGGAAGGTGGTGACAATGGTTTGCATGCTTTAAAAAAGTGTTGTTGTCCCTTTCCCTCAAATGTTTTCAGAATGAATTTATGTGCGTGTTTGACTGCTAGGGGTGCTTGTTACTGAGTTTATCTCACTGTTATAAAATGTTTTGTTTTCAGGTGATCTAGCTATACTTGGGATTGGGGACTCGAAAGTAGGGTGAGGTTCGAATGCGGAATATGAATGAAATGAATGATAGGAGTTGTGTAATAGACAATAGTTGATTTAAATTGTGATGTTAAAGTTTTGAACACTGTAAGGTTGATTTTATTTGCGAAGACTTAGTGTTAATTGTGAGACTTGATATCCAGCCTGGTGTTTCCAAGAAGGAAACACAGCGGTAACACCCCGTTTAGGTTTTCGCTGCATTTTTGTTAATAAATGGTGTTTAATAATGAATCAGAGATCTGGGGGTGTTACAAAGTGGTATCAGAGCCTCAGGTTAATTAACCTAAAGGCTCACCTAAAAGACAAAGAGTAATACCATTTAATAACTCTAAAACTGGTAGACTTAAGGACTGCTTGGAGCGTGAGTGTAGGTCGGGAAGGGAGTATGCTTGTATATGTTTGCCTCTTTATGTTTATATATCTGATTTGGATCTATTAATATCTAGGATGAATGCGGCTCGCCACTGTGGGTGTATGGGATGACCTTGTTGTCACCAGAGATTGGGGAAGGTTCCCGGGGTCAGGTTGGAGAGTCACTTGGAGCGAGTGGAAATTTTTATCCATGGGAGACTAGCTGAAGTTCCCGATGATTGTTTAAGATTCGACCATAACCAGGCCCTCTTCTTCCTTTTAACTCTTTGGGGGGCCCCTTGTGGCGTTATAGAGTTGAGGAACTTCACCCTGGGGAGAGAGCATTCATGGTCGCTAGGGACTGTTTTCTATGCAAGTGGCAGCCTATGGGTTTCAACTTGAATGAACTAGTGGACCACCTAATGGATGTAGGTCCTTATGACGAACCCCCCACCCCTGACTCTGAGGATGCCAACCCACCACCCCCCGTTGAATTGGACACTGAGGAAGAGGAGACTGAGAGTAAAAAGGGACTAATGACTGAGGAACCTAGAGAGGAATCTGAGGAAGAAGAAGCCCTATATGAGGACCTTGAGGAAGAACCCATGGAGAAGATTTTGAGGAAGATCCTGAGGAATATCCCGAGGAAGATCCTGAAGAAGACCCTGAAGGAGACTCGGAGGTTAGCGAGGGACAGCTGATAGGGAGTGAAGATCTAGTGGGGGACCAGGAAGACGAAGAAAGGGACCATGCCGCACAGGACGAGCAAACCAGTGGCTCGGAAGACTTGGAAGAGAAGATAAACTCCATGTGGGAGAGGGCCGAGCGTGAGATAGGGATGACCCACTGGAAGCAAGGTAGGTGTGGCCAGATGTATGGGGGTACTTGCCCATTGGACGCCCCTGACCAGTAGAAGCTGGAGGTAGTTAGGTAGTGGAAGTTTTTCTTTTCCTTGCTAGAATACTTGTGGTAGTTGTTTTTTCTGTTACTTATTGAGCTGTTGGGGCTGCTAAAGATGTACGAGAGATGTAATGAAACGTGTTAGTGTGGAACTCTTATGTTATTGAAATGCTATGCAATAAAATCTCTTTAGACTATTTGAATATCAACATCCCCTGTTGAAAAGTGTTAGTGTGAAACTCTTATGTGATTGAAATGCTACGCAGTACAATGATTACAGTGATAATCGTGAACCGTGTGAACGTGATACCTGTCTGATGTGAACTATCTGAGCATATGACGCGGTGGTTGTACCACCTAAACGTGGTAGTATACTGAGATCGAACTCTTGTTAAATGTTGCATTATGCGCTGGCATGTACTGTATGTTTGCAATTCTGTAGAACCTAGGTTGTGAACTATTAGGGAAGGAACTAAACCCGAATTATTTTCCCAACCAGAATGACGGGAAGCAACGACCACAACAGCGAGTCCCGAACTGGACCGCACCCTGAGACGAGGGTCCCTACAAACCAGGACATCCCTATGGCGGCCCTAAGGGAACGACTGGAGGCTCTACGTCCTCGGAATAGGAATGGGTCTCGTAGCCAGATCGATGAAACAAACCCGCCCACGGGAGCCGAACTTACCAACTTGTTGCTGCTGGAGATGCTACAGAAGCAAGGGGAGCAACTGCGGCTCCAGAATGAACAAATCCAAAGATTAATGGAGGTTAAGGAGAAGAGGGCGGAAGAGGATAACTCTTATATGTTCAAGCGGTTTGCAAGTCATCACCCACCTGTTTACGATGGCACCCCCGACCCCAAAACCTTCGAAGACTGGATTAGGGGAATGGAGAAATTGTTCGATGCACTCCAGTGCCCTGACGAGTGGAAGGTAGGATTTGCGGTATTCTACTTAAAGGAAAAAGCCGACCTTTGGAGGGCTACAGTACGGGAAAGACAACATGAGACTGGGTTTGAATGGGGTAACTTTAAGGAGATGATCAAGAACCATTTCTACCCCACCTCCCTCCAGAAGGCTAAGGAGAATGAATTCATGCAATTGCAGCAGGGGAGCATGAGCGTTCTCGAGTACGCCTCCAAATTCATGGAGTTGTCGCGCTTCACCCCAGCCTTCGTAGCTGACGAGAGGCTGAAGATGAATAGGTTTGAGGCTGGGCTCAACCCAACTATCAAAGAACGAATGTCGGTACGGCAGTATACTTCCTATGTCGATCTATACGACACCGCAGTCAACGTGGAAAGAGCAATGAAGGAGCGGAGTTACTACTTCAATGAACAGAGGGGTACCAAGAGGAAGGGAGACAACCGAGGAAACTTCCAGATGCAGGAGCAGGACCGTAGACCCGCTGGGGACAGCACCTTGGCAGTTTCAATCGAAGGGGCTCGTATCCTAACACACGGCCCAAGGTGACCTGCAACGCTTGCGGGAAGCCAGGACATTTCGTCAGAGAGTGTCGGACAGTGAAGAGATGCTTCTGCTGTGGAAGCCATCAACACCACGTGCGAGACTGCCCACTTCCTCCACCCCCTCCCGGGCAAGGACAAGGGCGGAGCCAGGGACAGAAGCAGAACCAAGGGCAGGGGCAGCGGCCCCAACCTTCATACCAAAGCAGGGGAGGGCAGACGGCCTATTCCAACCAGCAGAATTGGGCACCCCAGTCGGCTCAGTCCCGACCCTCCAACCAACCACCTTGGAACACTGGGGGCCGGGTGTATGTGATGCGAAAAGAGGAAGCTGCGGATACTCCAAACGTAGTGACAGATACTTTTCCATTCGTAATTCAGTCTGTGGACGTCTTATTTGATTCGGGTGCCACACACTCATTTATATTTGCTAAGCTAATCGAGACCTTGGGACTAGACCCTACCCAAAAATCCTCCCTACTAACTGTAATGCTCCCTAACGGGAAAACTATGTGGTGCGAAGAGTTATATGAGGGCTATCATGTGAAAATGTATGAATGTGAATTCCCGGCGAACCTGTATAAGTTTGACTTGACAGACTTTGGGATTATCTTGGGAATGGACTGGTTAGCTAAGTACCAGGCCCAGATAGACTGTTCCAAACAAAAAATCACCCTAAGAGGGCCTAACGGGGAGAAAGTAGTGCATAGGGGCCAGAGGCCCAAGATGGGGATAAAGTTGGTGTCAGTAATGAGAGCTCACAAGCTGTTAGGCAAAGGATGCGAAGGGTTCCTATGTCATGTAGTCAAAATTGAGGAGGCAGGACCTTCCCTACATGACATCCCTGTAGCGAGGGAATTCCCAGATGTGTTTTCCGATGAAATTTCTGGTATGCCACCCCTTAGAGAGGTGGAGTTTTGCATCGACTTAACCCCCGGAGCCACCCCTGTTTCCAAGGCATCTTATCGGATGGCGCCAGCTGAACTCAAGGAATTGAAGGCACAGTTGGAGGAACTTCTAGAGAAGGGTTATATCCGACCTAGTACATCTCCATGGGGAGCCGCGGTCTTATTTGTGAAGAAGAAGGATGGGACACTAAGATTGTGTATAGACTACCAGGAGTTGAATAAGATAACGGTGAAGAACCATTATCCCCTACCCAGAATAGATGACTTGTTCGACCAACTACGAGGCGCATGGGCCTTTTCGAAAATAGACCTCCATTCGGGGTACTATCAACTCCGAATCAAGGATGAGGATATACCTAAAACTACATTCCATACCCGATACGGTCACTATGAGTTCACAGTGATGCCCTTTAGCCTCACCAACGCCCCAGCGGCATTCATGGATCTCATGAACAGGGTCTTTAAGCCCTATTTGGATAAGCTCGTGGTGGTTTTCATTGACGATACCCTGATCTATTCGAGAACCCCAGATGAGCGCACCCACCACTTACGGGTAGCCCTGGATGTGCTAAGGAAGAATGAGTTATATGCTAAGTTCTCAAAATGTGAGTTTTGGTTAGAGAAGGTAGCTTTTCTAGGACATGTAGTGTCTAGTGAGGGAGTATCGGTGGACCCACAAAAGATTGAGGCGGTGACAAATTGGCCTAGACCTAAGAACCCGACCGAAGTACGGAGCTTCTTGGGCTTGGCGGGATATTACCGTCGATTTGTCCAAGACTTTTCGAAAATCGCCACCCCGCTTACCAACCTGACCAGAAAAGTCACCAAGTATGAATGGACGGAAAAATGTGAAGAAGCCTTCCAGGAGGTTAAGAAGAGACTTACGAGTGCACCGATACTAGCTCTACCTACTACGGAGCAGGACTTCGTAGTGTATAGTGATGCTTCTAGGAATGGGTTGGGGCGCGTGTTAATGCAAGATGGATGGGTAATAGCGTATGCTTCGCAACAGTTGAAGGCACACGAGCCAAACTACCCGACTCACGATCTGGAGTTAGCAGCGGTCGTGTTTGCTCTCAAAATCTGGAGACATTACCTATACGGGGTTCGTTGTGAAGTATTCACCGACCACAAGAGTCTGAAATACCTTTTCTCGCAGAAGGATCTGAATCTGAGACAGACAAGGTGGCTAGAGTTCCTAAAGGACTATGACGTCCATTTTCAGTACCACCCTAGGAAGGCCAATGTAGTGGCGGATGCATTGAGTCGCAGGCCATACCCAACGCTGAGTTGTTTGATAATGCTTCCTAATGAGCTAGGCCAAGAATTTAGAAGGTTAGAACTTAATGTGATTACTCCAGGGGCTAAACCTATGTTTTACGCCCTGGAGGCACAACCGACTCTCATAGAGGAAATCCGACTAGCCCAAACCATGGACCCTCAACTGGAGCGGATAAGAAGAGAGATATTAGCAGGAAAAGTGCCCGGGTTCATAATTCATGAAGATGGTACCATACGATTCCATAATCGTGTGTGTGTTCCAGCTGTAGAGGCACTCAAGAAGAAGATCCTAAATGAAGGACACAATACTCCACATTCGGTACACCCTGGGGGAAATAAGCTGTATAAGGATCTAAAATAAACGTTTTGGTGGAGTAACATGAAACAAGAAGTGGCTGATTATGTGGCAAAGTGCCTGACCTGCCAGCGAGTGAATATAGAACACCAAAGACCCGCGGGACTTTTACAGCCGTTGGATGTCCCTGAGTAGAAATGGGACTCTGTGTCCATGGATTTTGTCATGGGGTTGCCACTGACTCAGAGGAAGCATAATGCGATTTGGGTAATAGTAGATAGGCTCACGAAGTCGGCACATTTTATAGCCATGAGGAACACATGGACCCTGGATCAGGTAGCTCTTACCTCGAGGAGATAGTACGGCTACACGGGGTACCCAACTCCATAGTGTCGGATCGGGATACCCGATTCCAATCTGGATTTTGGCAGAAGCTGCAGGAAACGTTCGGAACGTTGTTACGTTTTAGTACTGCCTTTCACCCTGCAACCGACGGGCAGACCGAACGCACTATCTAAACCTTAGAAGATATGTTGCGGGTTTGTGCGTTGGACTTTAAGAGCGCGTGGGACGAACAACTGGCACTAATTGAGTTTTCTTACAACAACAGCTACCACGCGAGTATTGGCATGGCCCCGTACGAGGCACTATATGGGAGAAAATGCAGGACTCCGCTTTGTCAGTAAGAGATCGATGAGGCCTTGACCATCGGACCAGAGTTAATCCAGGCCACCACGGACAAAGTAAGAGTGATTCAGGAATGAATGAAGGCCGCCCAGAGCCGCCAGAAGAGTTATGCAGATCGGAGGCGTAGACCCCTTGAGTTCCAGGTAGGAGACCAGGTATTTCTTCGCGTTTCCCCAACTAAGGGAGTCGCGAGGTTTCGGAAGGTAGGGAAGCTTAGCCCGAGGTACGTCGGGCCATACCCGGTCATACAGCGAATTGGAGAGGTAACTTACCGACTGGAGCTACCGACCGGGCTTCAGAGAATACATAATGTGTTCCATGTGTCGCAACTGCGAAAGTACATTCCAGATCCTTCGCACGTAATCGAACCCGAACCCATACAGCTCCAGGAGGACCTATCATATGAGGAGCAGCCGATACAGATCTTGGACCGATGGAAAAAGCAACTCCGTAGAAAGACAGTGCCCCTGGTAAAGGTCCTATAGGCCAACCATGAGACGTCGGAAGCCACCTGGGAGGCAGAGCAGGAAATGTGAGACAAATATCCCCACCTATTTCCATAAACAGGTGCGTAGTAGTTTCGAGGACGAAACCCTTTTAAGTGGGGCAGTATGTAAAACCCTGGGAATTCAGGAATTGGGATGGCAGTGTGACGTAACTTAGCGAAGTTTCGAGGACGAAACTTTTCTAAGTGGGGTAGTATGTAAAACCCCGGAAATTCGATTTGGAAAAATTACGTCCAGTTGGACCGACCTAGACCCAATCAATCCAAGTCAATGCCAAATGAGTCCTCATGAAATTTATTTCGTTGAGGGAACTCCTAATAAATTCTCAATAATTGTGGAAGTTTTAAAATCTCCAAATTCTTCCTTCTTGATTTTCTACAAAACCTCTAACATTATCATTATTATTAGTATTGCTACTATTATTACCATTTTTGAACCATTATTAGTGGTATTTCAAAAAAAAAAAAAAGAAAGCACAAAGGGGTGGGCCGGCCACCATGCACGAATTTAAAAAAAAAATTGAAAGCTTTGAGTTCAAAAAATAAAATTTGAGATTTTCCCCCCTTTTTCTTCTAACCCTAGCGTGAACCTTCCCCTCCTCTTTTATTCTAAAACAAAACCCGAACTTCCTTTCCCCACTCTCCCTCACACGCCTCTCTCTCTCTCTCTCTCTCTCTCTCTCTCTCTCTCTCTACTTGCCCCACTGTCGGACCATCACGCCAGCTGCCCATTGTGCCACCACAAGCCACCCACAATCCCCTCCTACTCTCTCCCTTGTGTTGGTAAGAAAAGGCCAAGTGATGCATGGATTCATGCACTCCATGCATCCAAAACCCCCACTTTTAATTATCCTTTATTTTTACGATTTTATGACCATTGTGAATGAAGGTTTTTAATATAATTTTCATTATTTTCTCAGCACTTTCGGCGTTAAATTTGAACGAAGGAGGAATTTCCGTTGATCTAGATCGGGTTTTGATCAAAGGTACTCATAACGATGTTATTATGTGGTTTTATTTTTTTGTCTCAATAAAGGTGGGTTATTTTGGCATGATTGGGTCTAAGCGAGAGTCTAAGAATGTTTAACGGGTGTGGGTGAATTTTTGGGTAACCCGAAACAAGCGAAAACCGTGCAGAAAAGGGTCGAATATTTTGGACAGGATCTACACTGTTTTGGCTTGATTTTGAAAATTTGGTATAATTATTCTAGTGGTCCAAAAATTATGAAATTTTTATAGTCATTAGATTAGGATGTGATGATTTTGAGGTTTTTGAATTGGACAAATTGGAGTTAAATTGAAAGAGTTATGGCTAAAAAACCGAGCACTATTAAAACCAAGAACTGCAGGTATAGGGTGCGGTTTTTGAATTTTTAGACTTAATCACATTGCGAATTTATGAAAGTGCTAAACATGAAAGTTTTAGTAGACAAAATTACCCGTCTGGATTGGGCAAGAACGTGATTTTTGGAAGTCGGGAGAAAACGTTATGAGGATGGAAAATTAGGCTAAAAATCTGGGCAGAATCTGGGAAACAAAATCTGGGCTGTTTTACCCTCAATTTGGAAAATTTCCCTAGGCCGGTATTGATTGCCAAAAATTGTGAAATTTATTGAGTAGGAGCCTCTAGACGTGCCAAATAATGTTTTTTTTGAATTGGGTCATTTGGAGTAGCGTAACTAGGGTTTTGGTAAAAATTTCCCGGAACTGTCCTAGAAAGGTAGTCACTGACATTTCTGAAAGAAGCAAAAATTTGAATGGGTTAGGGCAGAACCGGGCCAAGCTCTAAACATAGAAAAGATAGAGGACATTTTAAGGTTTCCAGATTGACCAAGAACACTAGAATTGGATACCGGGAACAAAAGTTATAGCCTCTGGAAGTTGGACCCAGAAACTGGCCAGTTGAACCTTAACCAAGGATAGGGTTTCGGTTGAACCAAAGTCTAGGAATTTTTCTTATAAATTTGGGGAGGCCCAAGGATACCCTATATTAAATGTGGACTGACTATGGGCTGTATGTGGGCTCAGGTGCGGAGCAGTGAACTCCTACTAAAGTAACCGAGCCCGTAAATTAGTACGGTATCCAGGTAACAGTCATGCCCGAACCTTTTCCCCGCGTTGCTGAAACTATGAATGTTTTGGGGTCTTGTATGGAACCTTTGGCATTTCTTTCCAACTGAATGAACACTGGTTATAATTTGAAAGCGATTACCTGATGGGAACGGTATACTGTGTTATGTTTTGGAAGTTGGAAATCTTCAACATGATAAAAGTTGAAACCTGATGCGATTGTGTTTGGAGTTCTGTATTTGTATTTCAATTTCTGTGGGAAAAAGTTTTTAAATCCGAAAAAAACTGAACATGTCAAGTTGACCTCCAGTAAGGAGGAAAAAGATCATTAACTGAAAAGAACTGGATAGGGTGAGTTGAATCTGTTTGAATTGGTTGAAGGCCCTAGCCTTACCCGAGTATTAAGTGCATGCAAGTGAGCGGCCACGTGCTCGGTGGAGACGTGGGCCAGGTCATCGGTAACCACCCATGATGGTGGTAGGCCAGAAAAGTTAAGCGGTAACCGCCTGAGGAGCGGTAGGATAGGAAAGAGTTAAACGGCTGCGCCAGGTTAGGGCGCAGGCTATGAGACCCACTGGGGTCGCTCACCCAAAAACCTGTCTGAAACTGAAACATTATGAATGGAACTATGGAAGTGTGATTCTGAATAGGATAACCAAGGAACGTGGTGACAATGGTTTGCATGCTTTAAAAATGTGTTGCTGTCCCTTTCCCTCAAATGTTTTCAGAATGAATTTATGTGCGTGTTTGACTGTTAGGGGTGCTTGTTATTGAGTTTATCTCACTGTTATAAAATATTTTGTTTTCAGGTGATCTAACTATGCTTGGAACTGGGGACTCGAAAGTTGGGCGAGGTTCGAATGTGGAATATGAATGAAATGAATGATAGGAGTTGTGTAATAGACAATAGTTGATTTAGATTGTGATGTTAAAGTTTTGAACACCGTAAGGTTGATTTTATTTGCGAAGGCTTAGTGTTAATTGTTAGACTTGATATCCAGCCTAGTATTTCCAAGAAGGAAACACGGCGGTAACACCCCATTTAGGTTTCCGCTGCATTTTCGTTAATAAATGGTGTTTAATAATGAATTAGAGATCTGGGGGTGTTACAGGTTTATACTGGTCTTGCAGATTTAAAACTCATTCTACTCATTTCACTAGTCATACTAATTGTATAATCTTCTTTAATTTCTTCTTTAGTTAATGAAGATCCTTCTCCCAATTCTGATCTTATACTCATTCTTCTTAATAATTGAGATTTTATTATTATTTTACCATTCTCATCTATTTTTATTACATTTTTCTTATTTATTTTTGTATGGTTGACAAAGTTAGATATCCATGAATGATCAATTTTTATCTCCTGTGGATTAGATTTAATCCTCTGAACCTTTTGCATAGGGGTGGGACTTTCAATTTTTTCTACCTCTATCATTGTGACTTAGTCTTTGAATCTATAGTATTATCTAATTTGTAGATAATTTTTTAAATATCCTTCATGGAAATCCTCCTGTATTCATATCCATCCCAACTATTTTTATTTTAAGGAATGGAAAATTGTTAGTAAATTCATCTTTTAGACTCACATAATATCTAGGTTAATAATTGAATCATACCGATTCATTGCATAAGTTGGTCTTAATCTTGTGGTAATTTGATTGTTAAATTTGGTGTGTTTGATATCACAGAGCAAAGCATAAAGATCAATATCTTTGCTATAATATTGTAATGGAGTAATTTGAACTTGGACACTTTCAACATAGATATACCGATACTTTCTATCTTTGTTATGCTTAAGGATGTTTTCCCAGTTAATGAGATTAACTTTCCCCACATCACACTCACAATCTTTGATTTCAAGGTCTCCTTCCATCATCTCACAAACATACTTGCTTTTTAATTGAAAGATGAATTTTTCATAGATTATGTCTTTCTGGATTATGGGAAGGACCTAATCTCCTTTGACTTTCTTGTTATCGTTATCTACAACAAACTCCTCTCCCTGAAGATCACTAAGACTAATTGAGCTACTTTTCATCATATGACTTGTTTCTTCATAATCACGTTCTTTATATTTATTGTCCATGATAATTTCAACAATCCTTTTATTGCTATTTAGGGCTATATCTAGTGCCTCATCTTCACTAAGCTCAACATAAACTAGGCTACCTAAGGTTTCAATAAGCTTGTTACTCTTTCTAGTTTTGCATTCATTAGTATAATGTCCTACTTCTCCGCATGCCCAGCATTTGCAGTTGTTTTTTCCTGTAAGATAATAATTAAGCTACTTTTCTAAAAAAATCTTCATTTTTTAAGACTTGGTTTGTTATAGTATTTTCTTCTATACTTCTCTCCCTTTTGCTTATTAAAGCTCTTTTTCTTATAAAATTTTCTTTTCTTCAACTTTCAGGTTCCTTTTCCCATTGATGAGGTAAATCCCAGCAAATTAGGAATTGCTTCTTAACTTTCTTTTGCTTTTGGTGATCAAGACATTGATCATTAATCCATTTTCTTAAACAAGAGATTCTTGAACAAGGGTGTCAATGACATCTGTTCATTCAAGCCATGCAATGTATTTTTCATTAATTATGAAATTTATCGGATATGACAATTTATTATAGAACATACCAAGATTAGTTTCATTATGCTCAATTTTATAATAATATTGACTAAATTTAGCAATATAATTTTTCAGATATCTTATATCCCATAATTCAACATTATTAATCTTTCTCTGCCATTCTCTTACCTTTTCTTTAGAATCAAATTTTGCTCTGATAAATTCGGTTTCAATCTCCTGACATAGATTTTTGAATATAGCAGCTGGTGTTTCCATTATTCTTAATGTATTTTTACCATCTTCATTTAATGAATCATACCAGTCAACTACAATGCCAGAGAAACTATGTTCAATATAGTTTAGGAAATTTGCAGCAGTCTAGGTAGTATTTAGGTTTAAGATACTATTCATGCCTCTTTTCCAATGTTAAAATATCTCATCTCTATTACGAGCTCCATCTATGTTCAAGATGTATCTCGTCTGACTAATTAGAGTAAGGAAAAACTAGTTGTTCATCCTACTGGAACGTATTTAGGTCTTACAGAATGAGTATTTCTTCTAGAAGGTTCCCCAAATTCTTCAGGATTATGAACAATATTGTTAACAAGATTGGTCTCTATTTCACTTAAGTCAAGTTCTTCTTCAATTTCACTAATCTCATTTTCAACAACCATTTTACCATTTTTTTTTTTCCAATTTTCTTCTGATTTCTTCTAATGGTAATACATTAAGATCTTCTAGTTTAATAAGGTTTATCTGCTAATATATTTCTTCTTCTAATTGGACATTATTAGTCTCTTCCTTATCATCCGATAACATATCATGTTTATCACTAATTGCGCTCATAATCTTGTTTAATTCTTTTGGGTTTTGTTCTTTCTCAAACATATTTTGTAATTCTTTAAAAGTATACTGTTTATATTCCATCTGCTTCTTCTTTTTCTATTTTTTTCAGCCGATTTCCCTCCTGATTTTTCTCCTACTTTTTTTTTGGATTTTTATATTATTCAAAGGAAATGGATTCTTATTTTTTGGGTTTTGAAAATGATATTTATACTGAAATGAAGTACTAATACTGGAATTAGCTTTTACGTTATGTCTTACTTCGCTAACTAGAGAAAGGTGAATTATAAATTTTTACTTCTTAAGCCCTTGACTTCAGTCTTAATTTTAACTAATTCTGCTTTTATTTCTAAAATTATATCAGTGATGCAGTTCAATTGAGGTGCTACCGGAGAAATGTCTTCTGGTGAATGAACAATGTGTGAATTAGGGGTGTTTATCGGTCCAAACTCGGATCGGACCGGGTTGGACCGAGGACTGAATAAAAGGAAAGTTATGGACCGTGGACCGGACCGAATAAGTCAAGGACCGGACCGGACCGGGACCGGACCGGACCGGACCGAGTTGTCAACCTAGGAAATTTTTACGATATGAACATCTTATATTTATTTTAAAATGAACAATTTCAACATTTTTTCACCATGAAAAACAAATCAATATTCTTGAACGTTTGACAAATTATAAGTTGTAAAAGAAAATTAGAATTGAATAAGTAAAAAGTCGGTTTTTAAAATTTTTTTATTCGGTCCTCGGTCCGGACCGGTGCACCGGACCGGGCCGGACCGAAGACCGAATAAAAAATATTTGTGGACCGCGGACTGGACCGAATTCATTCAGTCTGTTCCAGTCCGATCTGGTCTAGGCCGGTCTTCGGTCCGGTCCAAATTTGGACCGAATAATGAACATCCCTAGTGTGAATAGTTCAGTCCAGGGCAAGCAGGTGATGATTCAAGCATTAATCATAATTAATTAGCTTAACTAATTAGTCATTAACTTAATTATCTTAATTATTTTGGTCACGTGACTTTGATACCAATTAAAAGAGGGCATTGGGTAGTACTTATAAGAAAAATTACACATGCACAAATTTTTGATTTTCGAAAGTAAGTTTTTAAGGATTGGGATTAAAATAAAAATTTAAAAACCTTAGGGGTCTTTTTGCAATTTAAAAAACTACTTTTGGCAAGTTTGGTTCCAGAAATTATTTGCACCAAAGTTGGATGGACCAAGAAATCGTTTCTAAAGTTATAGGCCCTGAAAATTATTTACGCCAAACTTTAGGGGTCGGAATAGAATTATCCAAAATATTTGCCATTAGTAGAGTTTTCGTATAATAATAGTTACCAAGCTACTATAAAATTGAGCCCTTTTAAAGTTCTATATGGTAGAAGATGCAGAACTCCTCTTTGTTAGAATGAGCTAGAGAAAAAAGTAATTTTGGGTCCTAAATTGATTCAAGAAATGATATAAAAGATCAAAGTTATATCATAAAGTACGAAAGCAGCAGAAGATAGGTAAAAATCATATGTGAACCAAAGACGGAGACCTTTGGAGTTCGAAGTGGGACATAAAGTATTTTTGGAAGTTTTGGAATACGGAGACTCAATGTTAAAGGAAAGCAATCTGGTTGCCTACCGCTTAGCCTTACCACTTGAATTACAGCATGTGCATGATGTGCTTCATATCTCGCATCTTCGCAAATATGTTCATAATCCGACTCACACAATAGTATATGAACCCTTAGTAGTTGAGGCTAACGGGTTAACTTATGAAGGACGTTCCATGAAGATAGTCGATTGACAAATTAAACAATTACGCAACAAATGTATACCCTTGGTCAAGGTCATATGAACCCATCATGAAGCCTCTGAGGCTACTTGCAAAACAGAAGATGAAATGAAAGTTCGCTACTTGTATCTATCCGAAAGGCATGTTCAGCGTAAATTTCCAGGATGAAACTTTCCTTGAGGGGGAGGATGTAACACTCTGTTGCTTAATTATGTTTACTTTGTCTAATTATCGCATAGTCATATGATTATGATTAATCGGAGATGTGAATCGTGGAATTTTCTAATATCATGCAAAGCAATGCATGATCTAAAAAACTAAGTCATTACAGAATTTTCTCTAAAGTATATAAAATCTCAGATAATTATGTAAAAGTATGTAATTTCCTACAAATATTCGTTTGTATCCAAGCGAGGCCGAAAATTTATTGAGTCATAGTGAATGCTCAGTAACTAAGAAAATAAATATATCTAGAAAATCAGCATAGGCCAAATGTATGGTTAATTGTGTAACGATGTGGAAAAAGAAATCTTTTGAAATAAGCTCACATTTAATTTGACATGATCAAGTGGTTATTCAAACCAAAAAAAAAAAAGCAGAAGAAAGAAACAGGAGAGTCTTACTAAGTTAGGAGGTAGGCTCTTAAAATAGCATGTTGGTCTTTTAATGGCAAAAACAAAACACAGGGGGAAAAAAATCAAGGCAAACCCTCTGGTTCCCCTCATCAGTGTTCAACTGCCTCAACCCCCCTATTCGCGTTGTCATCTGCATCGCCGGTTACCATCAACACTCGTCGCTGCTCCCCTGCACCACCACCATGGCCACTTCCTTCACCCACACTCATTCCTCACTCCTAACTTCAAACTCATACTAGGGTAGCCCTTTTTCTTTCCAGCTCTTTCCAATTGATTTTAAAATGCTATATCTCTTATTTCAATTAAATTGTCAGTTGTTGACTTTGACTATGAGTGAATCACTTAATTGTGAGGTTTATGAGTTAACTTTGGGATGTATGTAGACCAATAAGCATGATTGAGGTTGTACATAAAATATGTGCTTAAGGAGAGAATGAGCAAAAATGGGTTAATGGTTCGAGCAAGCTTGAAATGAGTATGGATAAGTTCTTGATTTCATTGTAGTCAAGTTATATCTTGTGAACAAATTGTGTGATTTAGGGTGATATGTAAGTGCTCAAAAGAACTTTAAACAAACTTATGTAATTATGTTAAGTAAGACTCAGGTATACCATGGATTGGAATATAGCAAGTATACTATGTTGATTTGGGCATGATTAATGATAAGTGGAAGCAGGTGTCTGATGGGCTTTAATGCAAGGAAGAGATTGAGCCAATGGTGGGAATTAGGAAGTAAAAAGTTGATGATATAGCTGTGTACTAAAAATTACAATCATGATCTAATAATATTAAAGGCAAGTGTGCTAGTTGTTGTGTTAATTTATACCAAAAACAAGGAGGGGGTTCCTAAAGAAAAAGCTTGACTGAATATTAAGTTGTAACTATATGAGTAGGCTTACTTGAGCAAAGGAAACAAGAATTTTGGGAGGTGAACGAGGTGCTAACATTAGGGCTATGATAAGCTAAGAAAACCTTGTTTAAATTATCCTCAACAAATGGAAGATTTAGTACTTGTGAAAGAGTTTGAGTCAACGGGAATGACCGAGTAATGAGACTATGCGTTGTGATAAAGAAATAAAGTTAGCAAATAATTCCGGATGAGAAGTGAGAAATGAAGCATAATAATAATAGTGGCTCAACTAATAGAAAGTTAGAGTTAAGTAAATTATGAGTTGGAGTAAGATTACCCAATTTATTCATTGCTACATCAAGGCGCTAAATGAAAATGAGATTTTAGAACAAAACAATGGAAAAGGAATATACTAAAGTATTAGAACTTATTAGATTGCCAAAGTTCATTATAGTGCTCAAACTATGCCTAATATGGCTTAAAACTTACAAGCATTAATTTCTAGTTAATACAGAGTCTTACTGAGTTCATTTATGAGAAAGAATTATAAAATCATTTAAAGGAGGAATACAATATTTGTCAAGGTACGTTATTGCTTGTACTTTTATTAAGTAAAAAGTTTAATTAATTTGCAAAACATGATCTATAGTTTTATCATGCTTTAGCCAATCAAAGGACCCATTCAATGTTATGAAGATCATGTAATGTAATGTTCTTAAGTTTGTTTATCTGGGGATGTCTAGACAACATGGCCTGCTAACAGTGCTTATCATTTTCACTGATTAATGATTGTTGTTTATCGTTCAATGCTGATTGCTGAATGGTTTATCTTACCTAGGAGTCAGGTGGAGATCTCCAAACTCATGAATTTCAATGGCTTATTGATTCACCGTTCACGTCCGAAGTTGGTCGATTAAAAAATGATTTACTTTAATTGAAAGTTCAGTTTAAGTTATTGCATATAATTTGCAAAATTGATTCAAGATATGCACACACTCACTAACTTCTTGAAAAGTTATTAGTTTGGCTATAAAAGGGTCATGTATTGAGTTATAGCTCACTTTATTTGTTTTGTGGTTTTTAAACTGTTTTAGGGAAGGAAAAACTAGTTAAGGTTAAGCGTGAAACTGTAGAAGTGAAATGTTTGAGAGGTGCTAACCAAGGCAATGAGTCTTGATTTTCAATCTTGGTTAGATCTTTTGGTGAACTATGAACTAACTTATGTTCAAATGCTAGTTAGCTTCAGTGAGATATAACTTCATTTTGGATGCTCCCATATTTGGTGTTGTGACTACCTTTGAGTGGTTGTTCATCATCCTAAACATATCTTATGCAAATATTGTGTTTAGCAAATGTACTTACTTGGTGGCTACTAATTCCTAAATGCAGCCTTGTCCTTTCAAGGGGCGGCGGTAACACCCTAACCCATAAATGAGTTCCTTTGCCTCATAGTTATATGTTAGTTAATGTTTTAGAAAGATTTAGGTTTAAGCATTACATATGTCACTCTGGGAGTGCCAGGCCTTATTCTAACCATTATAAAGCCCACTGTGATAGCCAATAATTTTGAGCTCAACCCGATACTAATTTTAATGGTGTAACAATCTCAATTTGGTAGCATTGTGATGTAGGATCTAAATTTGCACCTCTCAATTTTTCTTGAGGTTTGTAACACATTGAAAATCAATGGTGCTTCCAATCATGCGATCTACATCCGCTTGTTTCCATTCTCTCTTTGGGACAAAGTGAGGGCATGGCTCCACTTTTTGGCACTGATCAATTAACACTTCAGATGAGCTCACAAATTCATTCCAAGGCAAGTTCTTTCCCCCTGACAAGACAATGAGTTTGATGAACCAAATCACTTCGTTTGCTCAATGGGAGGATGAATAGTTTTAAAAGCTTGGGAGAGATTTAAGGACCGTTTAGGATTATACCCCCCATGAACTTCAAAGGTGGGGCACTGTGCAAACGTTCTATAATAGAGTCAACAAGATATCATAAACTCAAATCCAATGAGCAAAGAAAAAGGTATAAGTCAAATGGTGAGACTTGTGTAGAATGGACACCTTTTTACTCGTTGTACCAGAGTTTTCTACATGCTTCTCCAAATGATACAACCCATAATAAGCTAGAAAATTTTTCCAATAAAAAAAAAATCATCTAAATTAGAGATTGGAAAAGAAAATTATAGCTCAAACAACTTGACCGTAAAAAATCACGTGTTGGGATAGGCTACATGTTTCTTCCTGCCACTAAGCCCAACATCCTAGCTAGCGATGTTACAAGGTTCTTTACTTATTTTAACTACAAAATCTTACGTTTGTTCATAAACCTTAGGGAGTTCCCCCTTCTCCTTGCCATTATAAATAGGGGAGTATTTTTCCTTACGTGCAATTCATCTTTTCTCATCCGCATCTAGACAAATGGTCTCTCTCTCTCTCTCTCTCTAGATTCTTCTAGTTTCAAAGTAAACTCTTCTTTGACAAAGTTATAGCAAAATGAACCCTCAAACATAAAAGGTCCACTTTTCTAATTTTTGGACTAGCCACCGACGACCTCTGGATTTGGTTTGGAGTTCGAATAAGCCACAAATCATTGCTTTCCTAAATTAGGTTGACTGAGTACTAAAATAAGATAATGAATAAGTTTATCTTTATTTTTATACTTTGTTCATAATGTTCTTGTTATACTCATAATACCATGTGATTAATAAAGTAATTAGAAAATGTATTTTTCAATTTATTTTGTTATTCTTTCTTTGTGAACAATAAAATAGGTATGCCTAAATAAGTGATAACACAAATAGAATTATGAACTTGAACCTGAACCTTTGCATGAAATTTGGGATCTTTTAGTTATTCTCTTTTGTCCCAATTAGAGGCCACAAGAGTGGACAATTTGCCGATGAGTTAATTCAAATCATCAAATTGTATCTTTTCCGCTAGATCTGAATTCATGGTTCATATCGATAGAGACATGAATATCCCCATTTGAGATGTGAGGATTAATGTCCAAAATTTATCTTCCTAAAACAAAAATCTTTTTGTATAGTTTCCAAAAAAAAATATGCGGGTGACTCTAGCTTTGTTAACTCAAACCTTCCTAAAACATCCACCAAAAGGATGACGACACTAGAAGGATCACGACCCTTTGCAGGGCCGCAGTGCCTCATATATACATGTGTGTGTGTGTGTGTGTGTGTGAGAGAGAGAGAGAGAGAGAGAGAGAGTATGTGTATGTGTATTCAATAACTGGTGTTAATTATGGATTACGGAGAAACCACGCACATAAGCATGTAGAATTACTTTGAAACCTTCCTGTTTTCTTAACCTCCACTTCTGCAACAATTTCCCCGTCAAGCTACCAATGGAACAGACCTAGTACGTAGTACTGGTGCTTTAACTCTCGACCCCCTCACGGGCCACACACAGTTACCAGAAAAGATTTCAAGGTTTGACAACCAACCTCACAAATCGCCAACAACCTTTTCGACATGATTCGTCTGCTCACACATTGCCTGGGAAACTTTCTATGTGGTCACCCATTTTAAGATTTCTCTACAGCAAACACACTTAACTATAGAGTTCTTACGATTGAGCCCTCCCAGGAGGAATGTACACCTTTGGTGATATAAATAGTCACTTCAAATCCCTTAAACCTTGCTTTTTCACAGTACGGAGGGCATTCCATTAAATACATTTGACAAAATCAGTTTAACACTTTCCAATATGTTTAAACTGATTTTATATATAAAGAACAACCACAAAATATTCCTCCCGAACACAACTCGGCCGATGTGGACGTGTTCTCTAACCCATGCGCACTTCGGATCCAAGCTTGGTCTTGTAATATGAGGACATAAAAAACCATTTTTTCTCTCTCGCATCTTCCCACGCGGTATGAGAGTACCACTCTTTTATTCTTCAATTTCAACGTCCCCAAAATCATGCACGGTAACAGTTGAATTGCATTAGTGATAAAATATGAAACCGGCAAAAGCATACAAGGTAACAGTTACATTCTTTAAAATAGAGAATATCATTTAGACTTTGAGATTTTCATACTCATCAAATGAAACCGGCAAAAGAATACAGGGCATCAAATAAAATCTCTCCTAAAGTACAATACATAGATCTAGATCAAGATGCAGAGATAATCAGACCAAACACAAACTTGTATGCAATCAAGTTGGTTTTTGTAACAAAGGCAATATGTATTGAGACGAGGACCAATACGTGTTTCTCAACACAGGATTGCCAAAGTAACCATATATGTATATATATGCATGTGTATCACCCTTGGAAACAGTCAGCACATTATATCGTGATGCTCGGACCACTAGTTAGAGCAGACGCAGCACACACCCCTTGATCTAAGACGACAGTAATCCACCACCACCGGGTAGATCAAGCCACTCAAGCTGTATTTGTATTTTGCCCCTCTCAACTTTCTGTAACTTCAGAACCATCTCTTGTACCATTTTGCCTTTTCCAGTCCAAATAACCTTGCTTTCATCAGCCAGGCAGTTATGGTCATTCGGTTGCACCTTTTTAACAGCAGTTCCGATGGGAAGGTCTTGTAGTCCCAGTTGCAAACACTCCAGGTATGGCTCAATATCGATCACAGCTTCACCCATTCGATCATCTTCTGTAAATGTGTCTTTGTCGAATACAGTCTACGTACATGCAAAGCCACAAAACAAAAGCAATTTGGATCACTGTAACACTAAAAATATTGTCCAGTGTAACAAGCACTCGAAGGTCACTCAGGGTGAGTCCACCAATCCAAGAATATAAGATGGAAACTTGAATTTACTTACCAGTTTGATTGGCAAGTTGGGATCAACTACAGAAAGGGTTAAAACATCATTCCACTCAGGGTTGCAATTTTTTTTAATCACTCGAGTCTTGAGTTTCTGCACCAACAAAAAATAGGAAGCCAAAATTAATCATCTTACACGTTCCCATTCCCAAAGAATTCATGGCTAAAGTTAAAGAGAAATAAGTACGCATAGAGACATATGTCAAACATAGTATATCTTTCGGAATTTGGATGATTTATTTCACATAAACTTAGCTTAAAGAGAGAGAAAAAAACCCCAACTTAAATGTTTTTCAGTGCTAATGGCCACGGATGACCCTTTCTTCTTTTCTGTTCTTTTTCTTTTCTTTTCTTTTTTTACATGGGTAAGCTTTTCACTTAGAAGGACTAAAGGATAAACAAATCTTATGAGTGGTAGAATTTGAATCGCTAACTTTCTAACTGGAAGGTGAGTTCACTTATCCAAGGATATTCCCTCTTAACAGAGAACCCTAATAAACACACAAACAGGCTAGTCACAATCAACTTTTTGACTAAAGCAATTCAAAAAAATACAAGCAATTCTATCGAACATTATTGTAAACAATTAATCGGGACCACAGAACTATATGGAAAATTAGAAACTCTAAATGATCTATATATTATAAATTTTTTTCGATAAGAAAATCGAAAGCACTTACAATCTCCATCTCAAATAAATTAGCAGCTAACTAATGGGCTTTGATTCAAATGTTATACCTACATACGTAATTCATTTTAACTAAGGGGTTGTGGCGCAGTGGTAGCTCACTTTCTCTTTTAACCAATTGGTCAGGAATTCGATCCTTGACTTTTGGGAATGGAGAGTAATTCTTGGCCAGTCTTTTACCCTTATGTGGAGTTCGCAGGGTAAGGGGATTAGTCACTGCGATCGACAGCAGATATCTTTGATTGAACCAAAAATACATAACTCATTTTGTACCTGAGTTTGGTATGTGTGCTTACCCTTTCCCTGAACCCAAAACACCCCTACCTAAATTAGACTAGTAATGCACCCAAATAAAGGAAGCCGCTATGATTCGCAACCTAAACAAATCATGATAAGCAATTTAACGTTGGCATCAATCATCATGATATTGTATAAAAAACAACAAAATGATATATATTGTGAATGATTGATAGCTTCTTTAATAACAAAATAACATTAATTAAAAGAAGGAGAACTAGGAGGATATTAAGATGACACGCCTGGCAACCCATGGAAATGACAACGTAAGGATCACTTGAAATTCTGTCACGAACAGCAAGGTTGATACCTTTCTTCACTGTGATTTTCAAATGCCCCAATAATTTCTCCATTTTCAATTAATCTCTATTTCTCTGTCTATTGAATTGAATGATATTGTTTAACAAAATAATTAATTAAATTAGCCAAAAGAATAATTTCTGGGGTTGTTTGTCCTTTATGAGAGAGAAGAAAGAGAAAGGGTATGCATAGAAGAAACAGGGCAATGGATGAGCGTAAGCTTTTCATGTGAGAGATCTCCAATTAAACGAGGGGCTGAATTAATGGACGAATGTGGATGTCTTTTGTTTTTACACCTTTGTTTGCTTACTAAGAATGGAGGAAAGACATATATAACAAAGTAAAGGTTGGGAAAGTAATGCATCAAATTTTTTGTCATTGCTTGCCAGTTATTACCGCTCTTTAAGATTGCTAACCTCAGTTAGGTCCTGTTCGATAAAATTAACCGTTTAGATAGTGGATAGCAGTTCAGGTAGTAGATAACTGTTTATGTAGCTGATAGCGTTTTAAATTTACTGTTAGCGGACAGCTATTTAGATGAGCGCTTGAAATAAATTTGTTCGGTAAATTTAGCTGTTAGGTTAGTTGATTAATGTAAATTGATATAAATGGGTATAAATAATTTCCAAATATAAAATTTTCAAATGATATTTTTTGGCAAAAAAATATATATATGTAATGTGTCTACACACACATATATATATTTATTCATATAAATATATAAACTCTTCTAAACTTACTAGTTTTGGCCCGTGCTCATGCACGGAGTGTTTAAATGGTAAAAGTAAATTTAAAAAAATTAATACATGGATCTATAATATGTAGACATTTCATATAAATATCCTATCCAAGTAACAATGTAAATTTCATACATATTTATAACATTCTATATATATATATATATATATATATATATATATATATATATATATATATATATATATATATTTGTGTGTGTGTATGTATATGTATGTGTGTGTGTGTGTGTGTGTGTGTGTGTATATATATATCCATAAACATATATACATGGAAAGTGAAAAAATTAGTTAAAAGATAGAACGTATTTAAAGAATTAAGATATTTTTTTTCCTTTTGAATGGAAAAGTTGATTAAACAAAATGTACTTTACAAACTCTATTGCAATATATAAGCAACTTAAATATATTCCCTTTTTTAGTTTAGGATCTAAGAAATAAAATATTCACTTCAAATACGAAATCTAAGACTCGATTCGAGTAACCCGAATCTACACTCGAATGAACAATATGCTAACTTATTTTGGACATGAATCCAGATTCACATGAATTTTTTTTTCCTCCACAGTTGCTTTATTTTGTAAGACAAATTTGTTGGACCAAGTATTAATTGATCCAAAAATTAATTTAAGCAGAAATTGACTCAACATAAATCGATCCCAGTTCAAAATCTCATTGATTGAAGAAGATAATATAATTAGCTTCATTTCTTGTTCTTGTTAGGAAAAAAAGTGTTTTTTTTTAAAACTATCAACGTATTAAATTGTTATTCTCGAAGAGGATAATATTATCAATGCGCTATTTATCATATCATGCTCTTCTTGTTTCCCTCTCCTGGATAAAGAATCATGTAAATATTAGCCTATCATTTTTTGTCCTTCTTTGGGGGGGGGAGTTTTTTGTTTTCAATTTTACTATCAACATATTAAACTATTGTCATTAAAAAGTGTAATATTTTCAATGCAGTTTATCATATCATGCTTTTCTTATTCCCTTTTCCTGGATAAAGAATCATGCAAAGTGATAACCCTCCTTGTAGCTATGAATATGAAATTTTAATAACATTTAGAAATTAGTGTTATAAAAATTAAATTCATGTAAGTTAGCCCAACTCCTATCAAATCTAACATAATCAAAGATTTTAAATGTATATTAAAAATTAAAAAACTATGACGAATGGAGTTGAAGAACATGATAATTCAATTTGGTTTTCTGTTGAAAACAAAGAAGTAATGCAAACAAATCACTAATAAATAAAACGCAAATTAATAGAAATTAATGGAGTAAAAAATGGTAAAGAAGGAATGAGGAACATACAAAGAATGCAAAAAAAATAAAAATAAATGAAACTTTAGCTATGGAAAAGAATTAGTATTTTTCTTTTGGGATTACATCTCACAAATTTTGATCAAAGAATTTTGATAATCTAAGTTGGAGAATAAAGGAATCAATTTGTTTTTATGTTGAAAAATGAAGAAATAAAGCAAACAAATCATTGATAAAATAAAATGCAAACAAATAGAAATTAATGAAGTAAAAACAGGTGAAGAAAGAATGAGAGACATACCAAGAATGCACAAAAATAAGGAAAAATTTAGCCATGGAAAAGGATTGGGGTTTTTTTTTGGAGGGGGGGGGAAGAATTACAACTCACACGGTCAAAGAAAAAATCTCCCAAAATTATATATGTTGTTAGATTGTTATATTAAATTAGAAGTGTTTTTAATACAACTGACAAATGTGATACTTCGAACAAAAACTTGTGTCATATAAAGCAAACAAAATATTTTTGATTGAACTAATACAATATCTATAACTTTCTCTTAACAAAATAAAAATAGTAATCAACGGCAACTCTATGAAGGTGTTAAGAATCATGGATAAAGATTATAAATGCTTTGAATTTTTTAAAAAAAATTTGTATATCATTATCTCTAATTTAAGTTTAAATTTAAAATTTAAAATTGTGAAAATTAGGCGAGATTGCACCATATGCTTGGGATGAAGGAGGAAAAATTAATATGTGGACATCTAATATGAAGACATTTCATATAAATATCCTATCCAAGTAACAATGAAGATTTCATACGTATTTATAAAATTCTGATCTCTCTCTCTCTCTCTCTCTCTCTCTCTCTCTCTCTCTATACATATGTGTGTGTGTGTGTGCCTGTACACGTGTGTGTGTGTGTGTATGTACACGTGTGTGTGTGTGTGTGTGTATATATATATATATACGTACATACATACATAGATACATACATCGAAAGTGAAAAAATTAGTTAAAAAATAGAATTTTTTCAGATGAAAAAGTTAGGAATTATTTATTTAAAAAATTAAAATATTTTTTCCTTTTGAATGGAAAAGTTGATTAAACAAAATGTACTTTACAAATTCTATTGCAATATATAAACAACTTAAATATATTCCCTTTTTTAGTTTAGGAACTAAGAAATAAAATATTCACTTCAAATACGAAATCTAAAACTCGATTCGAATAACCCGAATTCATACTTGAATGAACAATATTCTAACTTATTTTGGACATGAATCCAAATTCACATGAATTTTTTTTTCTCCACAGTTGCTTTATTTTGTAAGGCAAATTTGTTGGACCAAGTATTAATTGATCCAAAAATTAATTTAAATAGAAATTGGCCCAACATAAATTGATCCCAGTTCAGAATCTCATTGATTGAAGAAGATAATGTAATTAGCCTTCATTTCTTGTTCTTGTTAGGGAAAAAAGTGTTTTTTTTCTTTTTTAACTAGCAACGTATTAAATTGTTATTCGCAAGGAGGATAATATTATCAATGCGCTATATATCATATCATGCATGCTCTTCTTGTTTCCCTCTCCTGGATAAAGAATCATATAAATATTAGCCTATCATTTGTTGTTCTTCTTTTTTTGGGGGGACAAGGGAGTTTTTTTTTTAATTTTACTATCAACATATTAAACTATTGTTGTTAAAGAGTGTAATATTTTCAATGCATTTCATCATATCATGTCTTTCTTATTCCCCTTTCCTGGATAAAGAATCATGTAAAGTAATAACTCTCCTCGTAGTTATGAACATGAGATTTTAATATCATTTAGAAATTAGTGTTATAAAAATTAAATTCATGTAAGTTAGCCCAACTCATACTAAATCTAACATAATCAAAGATTTTAAATATATATTACAAATTAAAAAATTATGACGAATGGAGCTGAAGAATATGATAATTCAATTTGGTTTTCTATTGGAAATAAAGAAGTAAAGCAAACAAATCACTAATAAAATAAAATGCAAATAAATAGAAATTAATGAAGTAAAAAATGGTAAAGAAGGAATGAGGAACATACAAAGAATGCAAAAAAAATTAAAATAAATGAAACTTTAGATATGGAAAAGAATTAGTATTTTTCTTTTGCGATTACATCTCACAAAATTTGATCAAAGAAACTTTAACAATCTGCGTCGAAGAACAAAAGAATCAATTTGTTTTTATGTCGAAAGCAAAGATATAAAGCAAACAAATCATTGATAAAATAGAATGCAAACAAATAGAAATTAATGAAGTAAAAAATGGTGAAGAAAGAATGAGAGACAGACTAAGAATACACAAAAATAAGGAAAAATTTAGCTATGGGAAAGGATTAGTGTTTTTTTTTTTTTTGGAGAATTACAACTCACACGATCAAAAAAAAAGTCTCCCAGAATTATATAGGTTATTAGATTGTTATATTAAATTAGAATTGTTTTTAATACAACTGATAAATGTGATACTTCGAACAAAAACTTGCATCATATAATCCAAACAAAATATTTTTGACCGAACTAATACAACATCTATAACTTTCTCTTACCCAAAAAAAAAAAAAAAAAGTAATCAACAGCGACTCTATGAAGGTGTTAAGAATTGTGGATAGGAGGGCGTGTTTTGATAAAGATTATAAATGCTTTGGAATTTTTTGAAGAAAATTTGTATATCATTATCTCTAATTTAAGTTTAAATTTAAAAATTAAAATTGTGAAAATTAGGCGCGATTGCACCATGTGCTTGGAATGAAGGATGGAAAGTTTCTTAGACACCATCATTCTACTATTTATTATATAAAGATTCATTGATCTTATTTTGAACTTATTTGATAGACTTATATTTTTAATTTTAATTCATCTTTTTATATAATGCATACATATAGGTGTATTTGACCATAAATAAAGATGGTTATCTTTCAAAAAAAAGAAAAATATATAGCTTGACAAATATATATGTGCATATAGACTCGGTGTAAATCTGAATAAAATAACTACTTAACATTTAAAGAAAGGTTTAATATTTGGGCTTTGTTAGCCAAACTTCAGCATTGACTGCATATAATTAGCAATGAGTTACCGACAAAAACCAATTTTATTTGTAAATATTACACGTAATTTTTGGGTTGATGTAAACTAAAAAAATATTTAAAACAGTGTGTGCATTTCATCTAAAATATTAAATATTGATATTAACAATTTAATTTCATTTACTAAACTTTAATATCAGTCAAACTTATTCTAAAGTTACTACTAGTGAATGTATTTTGAATCTATTAGAATTTATCTGATCTTATTATCGAAAAACTAGCCAACAAAACAAAGGGGCTTTTGATAAGCTGACATAAGACGGTAAAAGAACAAGGAAAAGCTTGTGTGCTTTGACACCAATTGGTGAAGAAGAGAGAGATCCCATGAAAATCTTCACGTGTACAGATGTTGATAGCAATTTTTGCGCACATTTTTGTATTAGTAGATTTGTATTTCTCATTTACAAAAGGAGAAAAATATAATTGTACTACATTAATTTTTTCCACTCTTTATACTCTTATGTGGGAAAAAAAATTTAAATAATAGAAGACACACTAAATGTCATTTTAGATAGGTGCTTCTGCAGGTGGAGGGATTTATGTATCCTTCACAACCTCTACGATCATCAAAACATATAAACATTCACTCTAGAGCCGCATCGTTTTTCCTAATTAAATGCATTATTATGTGCAGAATTGTTTTTATGTACATAATGTGATAAAGCATATGTTACTTTATATTTGGATTAATTTTTTCTCGGAAACCAAAGGATAGCGTTTACGAGTTTGTATTACCTTTTTGTTCAATGTGTGAAAGAGAACATAAATGATGGCATACAATAATAAATGTAAGCGTCAACTAGGATAGTTAGTAAAATCTTTAAAAATTATTATCAAAAATATATATTTGCATTCAATCTGTATCAATCTTTGTATCTCTTATTTCAGAAAAAAAAGAAATTAAAAACCATGAAGCAAACAATAGATGCCGATTCACAAGCCTCACAAGTTCTACCCCTTTGTGCGCTAATAGTAGTTCGACTTCTAGAGACTCTAAAAACAAATTTAAAAGTATACGTTCTAAAATGTTCCAGTAATTGAATTATGTGCTTATTATTGCTTGTAATTTAATCAAATTTAGTAGACGTTCGGGAAAATAGAATCCCGTTGGAGTTTTTTTGGGGTCAAAATGGAATCCCGTTAGTGAAAGATCGTTTCGGATTACATCATTTTTTAATCATTGATTAACCTCATAAAAAAGTAAATAAAACATAGTAAATAATTTATTGATTAGCCTATTTTGTCAAAAATATGTATGTACCACCTATGCGCTACAACGAAATATTCCAGTTGATAAGAGGACAGGTAGCCCAAAACTCTTGAAGATGGGTTTTGGGTAGGTCAAGTTATTCAGATCGTCGGATAGGCATGACAAAACAAACATGTGTTTTAACTATTTAACTCAATTTGTATCGCATTATGAGATTTTAATTTTAAATAGAGTTAATATATCTTAATTGTAAAATCGTTTGAGATTAAATATAAATCAATTTCACTATTAATTTGTTCTCAGTTAGAGGAGAAATTCAGCATAACCAATTAAACTAAATTGGAAATAATTGATCTAAAAATGAGACTTCGTCAACCCGACAATGACGGAACTAATAAATTCCACATTTGAACAACAATGAACCCTCATCAACCCTAATACAAGAATACGTGAATTCGCATGGACCATTTCTAATTTCTCCATGGTTGGGTTCATGTAAAAGCCAAGAGATCACCACCAATCCTCCGCATTAAGCAGAAGCTAACGCCTTGTTGACTAGGCTTTGTTCTTTAAGAGATAAATTGAACAGATTTTTTTTTGAACAGTCAATTGAAGCATTTTTTTCTTAGCTCCCGTTTGGCAAACATATGTAAGTTGTTAGCTATTTGTGTTAGCTATTTGAACTAACTATTTAAATTAGCTATTTTAAAAAAAAAAGTTTAGTAAAAACCAACTGTTTCTAAAAAAAATATTGGTAAATTTTCATTTATGCCCTTATTTGGATTCAAAGAGCTATTGCAATCCAGTGAGATATGGTGTAATTTTTCTAAACTTGTGGACAATTATGTCATTTTTACAAAAATTTCTTTCCAAAAGACTAATTAGAATAACTTTTTCAGAAAGAGTTTTTTGCAGTGAACAGTTATTGTAAACAGTTTTTTACCAAATATTATTTGACTGTTTGACTTGATCAAAACTTTTAAAATCCTTCCAAACCGTTATTTTTGCTCAAACAGTTATCGTCACCAAAGACCTCCTTAATTTTAGTTTGCATTTTCTTCTTTATCTAACGACCCTCTGTAACTAGTCGGGATTTGATTTCTCATATATAAATGATTGGAATCTGGATTTCCATAATTGATCAACAAATACAGAATCAGCTTGGTGTAGTCAAAGAAATCTCAACGTAATTAGTGATTGTATTGACCGTATTAGCTCTTAGGTTGAATTCTTCCTCGAGCATTATACTTTACTATTTTTTTTAAGCGCGTTTTAGTGGGGCTGACCCGAGAATGATAGTTTTGCAAGATAGAAATCAAATGAAGAGCAGAAAGCAAGCCATACTGATGTGAATCGAAAGATGATTAAGAGGAGACTGACAGACCTGGCGTCCCATGGTGATGACGACATAAGGGTCGCTGCTAAAAGTGTCGCAAACGATGAGGTCAATGCCTCTCTTCACCGTTATCTTCAACGCTCCCAACGGATTCATCTTCGATGTTTAATTGATCCGATGATGGCTGATCTCCTCTGTAGCACTATCAGCCCCTTCAGACTAATAATGCCAAGGATGTTGGCTGTTTGTGCCTGCCAGTTCTCATCTGCATTTTTCAGCCTTTAAATCAAATAAAATAATCACTATTGACTATTCTCTTCTACCTTCTTTTCTAACCTTTTATTTTTATTTTTTTCGGTGGATTTTGATTATTCCTTTGTAGATTTGACAAATGGGACAGTTGATTTGAGTATGGATCGAGTTAAGTTTGGATCGGATCGTATTTCAGATTAAGTGATATTTTCGGTCGGTTCGGTTTGAGTCGGGTGAACTTTGATTCGGGCCGTTTTCAGGTCAACTAATTTTTGGTCCAATATGCTTGTCATGTAAAAATAAACAACTTCGTAGAAAATTTCAGGTCGAGTACGGTTCAATTTGGGTCAGTTCTGATTTCGGATCTATTTTCGAGTGAACTTATTTTGGATATTAAGTTAGATATGAGTCCAAGTCATTTAGTTTAGATTTTGAGTCTGCATCAATTTTACCAAGTCTATTCCCGTGGACGATATGGGCAACGACAAGTTAGGATTTATTTTCCATTTTCCCTTCCCTTTTTTATTTTTTTGGGGAAATTAAACAATATTCGGTAGATTGGAAATTTCAAATTTGGAACATGGCCAGCACATTTGCAAACGCTAACCGTTCCGACTCCGTCCCCATTTCCCCAACCCAAGTAAGCTCAGGGCTGTGCCTACAACCTAGCGTATCGGTTGTTGTATGTTATACCTAACACGCGGAATTAGTGGAGGTCATCTTTTTCTTTTTTGTTTTGGTTGGGGGGGGGGGGGGGCGGGGACCACCGGCGTCTTTTGACACCAGTTTTTCCCCAAAAAAATCACTGGCCGTCCTTTAAAAAACGGGATTTCTTAATCGCTGTCCTAAGGGTAATGTTTGAGGATTAATACCAAAAATTTAACTCCTTTATTTAGATAAATGCAAATTAATTAATATAAATTTACTAAATGGGCAAATCTACCCATATTAAGTACTGGAAATACAAATTTCGAGTTTAAAATAAATTAGATAAGAAATTAAAAACAAATCGATTTTTTGTATTGATTAAATATAATGAATTAAATACAATGAAACGATCACCTGATTCGATCTCCTAATAACTTGAATTGATTCGAGGGCGTGAGCGCTTGATCTTGATTTGTGCAAATCAGCTGAAGAACTCTGAAACAATTCTTGATATGTAAGTGGTTGATTGCTGACTCTGAAGTTTGCAAGATTCTGATCTTTCTCGCTTGATAGCTGGATGCTGCTTGCAGTCTGAGCCTCTGAATTTTGCAATACTGAGTATGGAAATGGGGGTCAAAGGACCCTTATTTATAGGCTCTCCCAGGTAGGATTAGAGTCATGCTTTGTGCCTAGGCCCTATAATTGTTTCTTTATTTTTGAAATAAAGGAAATAATTAATAATTTCTACATCATTAACAACATGTAGCGATTTTTAATTGGCCGAATTTTAGCCATATTTAACTTTGACTAAGTAGATCCACTAAAGTCAACTTGACACATACCAATTTTTAATTAGTCAAATTATTAATTTTTATTACACGTGACACCATCCAACTTACCGTAGAATTTTTACCTTCTACAACTGCCCGTTAATATTTTTACTGTCTCTTTTCCTTCCCCGGTTTGCTGTGGTAGTCTGGTTCTCTCTTACTCATGCATATCTGTCTCATTTCCATTCAGCCTCCATTGCGCCCCTCCTCTCATCTTGCCATTAGCTACTCCTATTTCATCTAACATGTAGACGTACTACTTCGACGCCATTTAAATCTCCTTTCCCTTCAAATGTGTAGCCGCCCACCCAGTTAGAGCTGATCGATCGATGCTTTGTCGAGCTCTGCCACTTTGAATCCCAAAGCCATACTTTGATTGTCGGTCTCCACCATTTTCAGATAATAGGATTTAGAATTTGAATTTTCATGACGTACAGGAAAAATTCATGCACTAACCTGAGATCTGAAATTTAATGTTTCTGATTAATTTGCAATTTAAATGTTTTGTTGGGTTCAGGGTTCACCCATATAGGAAGCCGAAGCTGGCGAGGGTATACGTGACCGGAGATTTTGAGTTCATTGGTGTTTGATTGAGGTTGAGGTTTGGTGTGGTGGTTGGTTTTTGGTTGGCCGGTGATGGTCGAGTGTGCTAGTGGTCATGGCGGTCATTTTGATGGTGTTTGGGTGGAGTGCTACCTAATACACTTTTAATAGTTAATACGTATAGTATTATACTAATTCAGTGTGAATTTATTCCACATAAGATTCTAAGGATATGCAATCTGCCATATTCCCATCAAGTTCAGCAAGTATACTTGGTTGATGGAACATGTCATTAATATTTTAACGGGTTGAATCAAATCACTCAGTCCATTAATGTTCCATTTAACACCCAATACTTTGGCAACTTACTTGTCTCACTAATTTACATAATATATTTGGTTAAATTCCTTACTTATAATTATATGCAATGATGATTATTAGCGAATTTTTATATAAGCTTACTCCATGCTTATAGTGACTCAAAAGTTGGTCGACGCTGTAAAATACTTGATCAAGTCATGTGTTTGTAATGTTCGTACTATTTTTTTAATTTTGAACATCAAAATTAGCCCATTTGAACATCAGGGTACCAATATATTAGGGGTTCGAATCATACCACCAAGATAAGAAATTACGAATATTATAGTAACTATCAATTCGAGGGGACAAATCTATGATCCTGATGAGGATATCAGCTTCTTTAAGGGGAAGAAAACATAACACCCTGGTGAAAACTTCCATCACCAACAAAAATAGTGTAAGAGATATAGGATATCCTCCGTACAATTGGCCAAAGAAAGTAAGGAATTGTGCTGAAAAGCCATTAAACACGCAACTTAGGAGAAGTTAATCTCCAGCACTAAGTACGTAAAAAAATCTATTTCATGAAAGTGATTAAACACTCCTAAATTATGGATGAAAACTATCAGTCCTAATAAACAGAATTTACTTTCTTGTACATTATTTATCACAAGATATTCTAATTATACTAATAAATGTTTTCAAGTACTATACTATACCAGCAATTAGGGTGGACAAGAAATCTCAATGATAGTAAATTGCGTTCCAATTGATTAAGTTGATAAATTCTATGACGAATTGGGTTCCTTAGAACTTAAGTTATTGACATTTGTAAGAATCACGACTCGAAACCCGGGTGTTGTCCCCTATGAATTGTTCGACCTGCTTGTTAGTGTGCTCATTTTGATTTTTATTTCATTATTTATTTTTCTTATTTTTGCTGTGAAAGATTTCAGATTTTTGGGCAGTCCCAGATATGGTCCAGGAACTCATCCCAATTTTTGGCTCAAACAACAACCACTATTTAGCTCACTGGGTTCCTGAGCCAGAATGCGGGCAAACTCTCTAGCCCAAATAGTATCAAAGGATCAAGGAGTTCACCTATGTCCAAGGATCGAATACGCTTCGCCGTGGCATGAAATAATAAGTGTAGAAACTAGGAGTAAAATCAATGAATAGAATCAAGTTTAATGAAAGAAATAGAGTTGTCAGTTTTTAGGAAAACTTACAAAACCAAATTCACTCTCTAAATCTAACCATAAACTAAAAGGGACACCGAAAGGGATAATAAGCTCACCCTTAAAGAGATTTCAAAAGGCCCTCAAATTAAATAATCCCTCAAGTGGGGACCATTTGACTTTGACTTTGATTTTGACTTTAAACTTGTAGGCAAAGTGTTTTCTAGCTTCATCTTGGGGTGTAAGCCTCTCGATTTGTTGTCTTTGCTCATATACCTTCTTAGTCTTCTTTATTCTGATCAATAAGGTGACGGTTTAGAGGATTGGATTGTTATATAGGTGAATAATGGAAATAAAAGATCAACAGCATTGGCTATGGACTGAAGGAAATGGTTAATGACTTCCAGTTTGATGAGGAAGAGACAATAGCTTGGTGGGTTTGAAGTTTTAAGCTAGGCTTGAAGAGATAGGGTCAAGAAGCTAGATTTAGGCAACTGATTAGAAGAAATCGAGGCCTTTCCATATGCTGGGGTCTAAGTTGGATTTAGACACCTAACCTATGGGCCTAAGCTGTGTCTAAATCTATCTTGAATGAATTATAGGCCTAGATTGGGCCTAATAGTGGCTTTGGTTTGATTTGCTTAGAGGGACCTAAGTTTAGGCATGCGGATAAATCTAGATGTACTCATGCATGGATGCATGGACCACAGACTTATGAGCATATCAAACATCTAGGTCTTTATTGGACTCGTGCATAATGCACTTGATGCATGGTTGGATGCAACCTAGAATGACTTGGGATTCTAAAGGTCTAATGGGACAGATTATGGACCTCGAGCCTAGATGGACCCATGTACTATGCATAATGAGGCCAGTTAATGTATGATTCTTTCGGTTCAGATAGCCACAATTTATGTGTTTGAACCTGACAATGACCTTTAGACGTTCCTATTCATGTAGTGAGACTCACAAGCTCATGATTTAAAGTAACTCGAACCTAGACTAATGATGTTGACGCTCATATTATGATGCATGCGAAGTCTAGAAACTATACAATTTCTATTGGTTCTCTCCTAATGCAGGGCCAAAACACTTGGACTTGACCTAACCTAAGAAGTCTAAAACATGACCGCATCCTTAACTAGGTGAGACTAACTTTTTCTGAATTCAGGCCCCTAAAAACAATGATGACATTGTGAACATTAAAGCATCAATACATAGGTCATTAGGTATGGATCAGTTTTAGATAGACTACTAGAGTTCTAAACATTCACAAATCACGTATGTACATGAATTTCAACCTAATCAAAAAGTTTTAAGTTAAGTGGTTTAAGTAAGGTTTAGAATAGGCCTCTCACAATCCAAATGCTTCATCATCCATGGGGTGCATGACAAGTTTGGTTACTTTACTATATATCAAGTGGATTAAGGAAAGTATGTCACGAGTGGGTAAAATAGTTGCCTGCTTAGTTGGAAGTCCTAATGGACCTACCGAGTGACCAACTATTTTTCTGAGTAGGTAATAACGGGTTCTAAGCTAAAGGTGCTTTTAATCCCAGCAAGGCAGCATCTACTATACAAGAATGACTAATACAAGTGTAACTAAAACAATTTCCCATTTTGATTTTCAAGTCTCCCCTCTTAAAACAAAGTTTCCAATGGAGTCGCCAATGTAACAACTGCGACTCGAAACATGGGGGCGTTTTCCAATGAATTGTTAGACTTGCTTGCTCGGTGTGGTCATTTTGATTTTTATTTCTTTATTTGTTTTTTTAAAACTTTGGCCGCCAAAGCTTTCAAGTCTTTATGCAGGGCGGGATCTGGTCCAGCAACCCATCCTAGCTTCTGGCCCAGACAACGACTACTATTTGGACCAGGAGCCTGGATAGTGTCCTTGGTCCTAGGAACTCAGCCAGGTTCCTGATCTAGAACACGACCTTGCTCCCTAGGCCAAGCAATATCAGACTGTTTCGATCAGGGAGCTCGTCTGTGTCCAAGGATTGGATCCCGCTATGCCTTAGCCTAAAGGATTAAGTGAGAAATAGAATAAAACTAAGCTTTAATAAAATAAATAGAGTCGTTGGTGAGTTTTTAGGAAAACTTGCAAAACAAAGTTTATTGTCTCAATCGAACCATAAGCCAAAAGGGACAGCAGGCTCGCTTGAAAGAAAATTTCAAAAGGGCCTCAAATAATCCCTAGAACGGGGCACCATCTCACTTCATAGGTTTAAACCAAAGATTCAGATTCAGGAGCGAATGTACGATATCATGACGGAATGCATCGTGCCATCGCCTGTCATCATTGATGGCCTCTACTAATCAAGACGGGAAACTAGAATTAATTCACACTATCATTAAAAAAAAGCAACATATTAAATACAATAATAGGAAATTAAAGCATAGGATGAAAAAGAGAAACGGCACAATTAATGTTTACAGCGGGTAACAACTAACCTAATTAAAAATTCTTTCCAACGTGAGCACAAAATCTAAATTTTTAAAAAAAGAAGTAGAAAAGGGGGAATTCGGATTAGCGCTCTCAAGTTGACTCACCTAATATATTCAGGGAACCCAATAGGATTTCGGCGGCGTGACGGTTTTTCAGTGGCCTATGTTTTCCCTCTTGGTTTTTTTTGATGTATCTCCTCTCAAATTTTTTGGTGTGTTTTCTCTCAAATTTTTGTGTGTCTCCTCTCAAGTTTTTGTGTATTTTCAGGCTTAAGAGGAGACTCCCTTTTTATACTGCCTAAAGGATGCGTCGAATTGATTTTAAAAAGTACAAAAAAGATGAATTATCACTTAGCAAAAATTTAATGTAATCAGCAAAATCTTTATTAGACAAATTTTAGCAAGGTAAATGCATTTGTGACATAGAAAACAAAAGTAGAAACCCGTTTGGTTTAGGCCACTGGGTCAAGATACAGGAACCCAACTGATGTCTTAGGTCAGCCGGGTGCCCAAACCACCGTAGGTTGTAGACTAGGCACTTAACTTGGGATGGAACTAACATTTTTGAGCAGTTAGGGTCTGATAATAATTTTTTTGGCTCTCATTAGAGGGTATATCTGCTGGGCCCCCAAATATACAGATTGAGACATAGGTTTCGTCATCGGACATTTTATAAAATTCAAGACATCATTTTTAGGCGTCTATAACATTGTATCAATCCAAGCTATTCGTAATGGAATAAAAAGAAAAGCAAACTAAAGGATCTCTTAGTAAAAGGCCAGCCATCACAAGAGAAAAACTTTTAGTTGCTCTTCTTCAAAGAAATAGTGCATAATACGTGGTCCAACTATTCACACAACAGTTGAGGGTGGAATTGCTGCCAGCTGTTGTTTTCGATGTAGCAATCTTAGGATGTGCAAAGTTCCTCTAAACTCATTTTGGTGAGCTCAGATGAAGAAAGCGACGAGGATCCAATTGAAGAAGAGCTAATAGCATAAAATCAAGTAGAGGGATATCCTGTAGAGGAGGATCCCATAGAGGACTGAACTGAGGAATATTTCAATGAGAATTCCTAGACCACGGGATTTGAGATTGACAATAGCAATGACAGGGGTTGTGTCTTGCAAGCAAATAGGCAATGTGAAGTGATACTGACTGTTGGAAAGACTTATAAATATGTATGCGTATGTCAGTGTACATACAGACATGTTTGTGTGTTTGGTGTTTTAGTGTGTTCGAATGTATGTGTCATAATAAGGTGTAAATGAGAAGCTTCGGACATAATAATGCACATGGATATACATATCTAACTAGCGAAATAATAATATATAGAGAATTGTTATAAGAAATTAGAGATGAAGTATTTTTATTTTAAATAGCTTTGTGAAGTGCATAGAATTTGGAGTCCATAAATAAGATATAAAATGGCATATAAAGTACTAGTGACTAATAATTAAATATTCATATGATGTAGGAGTTGCCACTCATAATCCTTCAAAAAAGACATACTCATAATTTTCACTTTAAGAAAATGAAGAAAAGTATCAAAGATATGTTATTGTTTATATCTTTTCAAAATAGTTATAGTTGTAACAAAATGGGGCCAAGGGTCCGTGAGCACAGCCCTAGCGTCGGTCACTACACTCTTAGCCCCAGTGAGGGCTAACGGTTCATGAGCGTGGCCTCAGGATCAGCCGCTACTCTTTTAGCTCCAATGAGGGCTGAGAGTTCTTAAGTACGGCTTCAGGGCCGGTCGCTATACTCTTAACCCCAATAGGGGCTAAGGGTCCATAAGCACGACCTCATAGTCGATCACTATACTTTTAGCCCCAATGGGGGCTAAGGGCCCTTGGGAACGGCCTCATGGCCGGTCGCTATACTCTTAACTCCAACATAGGCTAAGGGTCCTTGAGCACAGTCTCATGGCCGGTCGCTATACTTTTAGCCCCAATGGGAGCTAAGGGTCCTTGGGCACGGCCTGAGGGCCGATCGCTACACTCCTAACCCCAAGGGAGCTAAGGGTCTAGCCATTCGACCTAAAGACCGAGCGATACACGACCATGGTGATAGGCCAAACGTTACTCGGCCGACCCATGAAAAGCCAATCCATATGAAAGTATCAAACAGAACGAAAAGACATCAAGCAAGAAATCAAGTTCGGATAAACATGATAACTGTTTTATTACTCAAAGTGCATAGCTACTAATCAACTTTTACAAATGACAAAGATAGTAACAAAGGAAGCAAGATACAATGAAAATTCTATGCCTACAAAACTTCTATGCTACTCTTCATCGCTTGATATGGGTGGGCCATCGCTAAAACCTGAATCTTCCACTGGGCCGCTTGATGCCACAAGGGTCGCGGGTGGATTGGCAAGATTGGGGATCTGAGCCTTTCAGAGCCTTAGCTCGATTCCCCACAGCCAAATCTCCATGATAGTCCCGTTTTGGTGTCGTAGGACCAACATTATGCAGTCCATATCAATCCTACACGAAAGCTCCAGTTCTGCGTGCCACTCAGGACCAAGGCGTAGAAGATCGCCTGCACCATCTCCGAAATATTGGAGTCATGGGCATACACGCCGAGGTCGAAGCCCGGGCAGAGACCGTGATAGTCCTCAGGGAGCGAATTCGGGCGGAGGGCCGAAGACTCCCTCAGAGATCAGCGAAAAGTATCCCGAACTATTCAGCCGCCTGCTCTCTGCTGGTGAAGTTTGGGAACAAGATCATTTTCCTTCTCTCACTCTGTCTCTCTCTCTCCAGCAAGGGCCAAGGAAATTTGTTGGATGTCAACCACTGAAGAAGCCTCCGTCCCCCCTTTTATGGTGAGGAGAAAGTAGCCCAAAGGACAGCGCACTTCCCAAGGTAACACCCAATCAATTTGCTTTTGACACGTGGCCCCTGCGGCCTAGAGTTAAAAAGAAAAAATAAAGTAAAATAAGACAGTTGGGCCCATCCTACAGGCTCCCTGAAACCCAACCACCGGGTAGGTTGGAGGGAAGACGTGAAGACCCAGGGAAGATCATCCAAAGCAAGAACGCAGTTGACTTTGAGAAGAAAAAGTCCCCAGGAAAAGGGAGTGGCATTTTATTATCAAGACCCGTAATTACAGACGCGCCTCATAAGAGGGAATCTAAAGAAACACAACACAGGAAGACACTGTGACAAATCTAACCCTACTCATCATCACTAGAAGGGGGTGGGGGATCACTAGAACCCGAGCTCTCCTCTTGGACGTTCACAGGCTCCCGAGCACCCTGGGGGGGCCATTGGTAAAGTTGTGCCTCCAGAAGGTCACGCCTGTTAATGTACATCCAATACTTAAAGACGTCCATCGTAAACCTTCAAGGGATGCCCTCAAGTTGGCAGCTATAAAATCACTCACAATGCCCAATCCTACAGCATTGTTAAGTAGCATGGCATAAAAGATAGCCTGAATCATTTCAGGTAGTTCGAAGTCATGCGCAGCCTCCTCCGCCTTGGATAGAACAAAGTGTGGACATAGCTCCCGATAGTATTCTGGGAGTGGACGCGGAGGGCATGAAGCACTCCTCCAATGCCATCAGAAATTTTCCCGTACGTAGTCATCCATCTCCTCAGTCTCCCTAAAAAGGGCAAAGGCCATGGTTAAGATCGCAAACCACGACTCTGGTTGGAGCCACAAACTGAGAATCTTCCTCTCTCTCTCTCTCTCTGAAAACTTCTATTCCTCTTTAAGAACTCAAGAGCGCTTTTGGATGACCCTTCATAGGGATGCGTGCTCTGCTTTTTATAGAGAAAAGGTAGAAGAAGGTAAAGGGGGATCACCCATTCCTAAAAGTACCCAATATCGAAGCACCACTCAATTCTCTCCACGTGGCGTTAAGTGGCAGGGTGCCTGTTCCCTATGTCACCACAACTGATGTCCGATCTACAAAGGGGCCATGAGGTCGCCCGCTTAGGATTTAAGCCTAAGGGCCGAGCTTCGCAGCATCACCTAGGCGGGCTGTGATGATAGGTTCGTTTGGGTAAGAACAGTATAGAGAAATGCAAAGATTAAGGCAACACACCTGTGAGGCAAGTTGTCATTTTATTGCAAACGCTTACCCCAAAAAAAAAAAAAAAGAGAGAGAGAGAGAGAGAGAGAGAGAGAGAGAGAGAAAGAAAAGAAAGACGACAAAGGAAAACATAAGGTGTATGCTTCAACGGTCACCGCTACCTGAGCCTCACTCTACGTCGTCCTCGCCAGGAAGAGGGGTTTGGCTGTTAGGTCCGGAGCTCACCTCCTCATCCGAGTTACTGGACTCCTCCTATAGACGGGCTTTCATGATCCTACCCCTATTACGCCTAGTCCATGCCTGAAAAGCATTCCTCGACAACTCTTTGAGAGCCGACTCCATTACCATAATCATCTATCCGCTCAGCACACCGAGCTTCACGGCATCATTAAGCAGCATCGCCATAAAAACCCACCTGGGGCAACTCCGGGACCTCGTAGTTTCGAGCATACTCTTCGGCCACAGCCAAATCGAAGTCCGGGCATAACTCTCTGTAATCGTACGGTAAAGGCCCGGGGAGGAGTACCGCCTCCCTACGATACACTTAAAATTGCCCAGAACGTAGAGCGTTATATCATCCATCGTCAGTGAATGGGGGAATCCCATAATGGCCTGGGGGGTGTTCACCTCAGAGGGCACATAAAGGCGTGGTGTAGAGCCGACCTGTGGAGCGACGCCCCTTTATACCTAAAGTGGATGGAACCTCGTAACGCCAGCCAGCATCGAAAACCCCTAAGCAATATTAACTGGCCTCCAGGTGTCCAGAACAAAAAAAGGTAACCGACCAAGGACGGACCATTTTCCTAAGCCCACCAGCCTATGAAACGTTGAAAATTACTCCACATTTCACCTGACTATGAAGGCAGGCCCCCGTCCAAGTAAAACGTGGGGGGCTAAGTGATCCGGAAATTATGATCCTCTCATGAGGCCCAAGGGCATCCAACCGTGGGACAGGCCCAACCAAGCACAAGGGGCCCAAAACGGGATCCTTAGGGCTCACACTAAAGCCCAAGCCGGGCAAGCAGACGACAGCCCGCTTTGAGGGCCTCCCAGGTGAAATTACTATCCTATCCTTTGCTATAGTAATTATAAATACTTACCTACCTACCTTGGGAAATGGATTCGGACCCTACCATATTCTACCTTGACAAGGATTGACTATACCTTTTCTTATTTCATTTTACATCTCTTGGAACCTCCTTTGACTTGACCGTCGGAGAGGTGTTCCCCGGATCACAACCTGGGGGTGCCTTTTTTACAGGTCCAATAGAAGAAGAGAGCTCATCAACAAGCCGTAAGGAGTCATCCCGTAAACCCGAATTCTTACCTCACGTCATCTTCATTGAGGTATGAGAAAGTTCTGAAATAGTTTTAAATGGCACATCAACCAATGTTTTAATGGTGATACTAGTGCACTTATCCAAGTATTTCCATAGAGTACTCCGGCGTTATTTGTGAAAAGAAAGATGGAAAATATTAAGGTCATGACTTCTACGCGCATAGATTAGGGGAGCTAAATAAAATCATTACCATAAACATCTAAAATCTTAATAGCCCAATACTAGACCTCTAATATTACATTTTTATCAACTTTGAACATATGTACAAGTAAAAACTTGACCCCGGTATCTTTTAAATAAGCTTGGGCATAACCATTATGGACTCTCTCCCCAAACTTTCATTTCAATAATATTTGTGTCCATTATATATACGGAAACTTTAACCCAACTAATTATGCAAGTTTGACTATCAATATTCTTCAGACAAGTTTGAACGTGAAATGTTATCGTTTCCATCCGCAAAATTCTGGCTCAGTAGTTAAGTTTTCAAATTATCGGTTCAAGTGGGTCGACTCGTTTAAAATAGGGTCAATAAAGGTCGGTCAACAGTGGGTGGACCTATTAAAGTATATTAACGGGTTGGATCGGATCTGCACATTAACGGCCCATGATACTTTTTTTTACCTACTTGCTATATTAATTTACATGTTATAATTAGTTAAACTTACTATCAACATTCTATAAGTCACAATAATTATTATACATAATTTTTTTGGTACCAAATTGTTCCAATTTAAAACAATCCAAGAGCGGGTCAACCTCCATTTGTTTACACAAAGGCCCGACCCGACCCATATCGTTGACTTACCACCTATGACCCAACCAACCTACTTTGCAAGTGGGCTGACCCTAACCCAACTCAATCCATTGCCCACCCTAATCCAAATCATATTTTAATTTTCTTTTCAAAACATTGACTCTCGTGTAAAGTTGAGAAAGTACTCCCTCGGATTATACTTTAGCACAAATACTACAGATTTCAACTTTATGGTCTCAGCTTAAACATTAAGCTAATAAGCTTTACACTTTGACGGCTTTTCTTTAATGCTGCACAGTATGATCAATTCCACACATGGATTTCAGCTTTACAGCGTTCAGTAAAATCTGAAGGCAATAATAACCAAACTTCATCCAAAAGGTAAAAAGTCATCATACACAATTTAACATCATCTAGAATCTTTGATATTTGTAAACTTCTAAAACTTGTAAGTAGGAATCCTCCAACATAAAGGGCCAATGGTTGATTCCAAGATGGGATAAAAATTAAAAAGGGCTAAATACATTACCTTGAAGAGCTCTTCAGATGAAAATGGAAGGAAACAAAGACAGTTTTGTCCCATGGTTGCTTATGGTGGCTTTAGCTTGATGAAAGATAGTGGTGAATCATGATCATCGGGCCAGGGTGGAACCAACCCCGCCAAATTACCTAGCTCTTTTATTTCTTTTATTTTTTGATCGCTTTTAATCAAAAAGGAGAAGGTGAATAATTTGGACCTGGCAGACCGGTCATTTGGTCCGAGTACAGATGAAGTTATGTTTGGATAGATCATGTTTTCAGTTAAGCGACATTTCGGGTCGGTTCGATTTGAGTCGGGTGAACTTTAGTTCGGGTCGATTTCGGACCAACTTATTTTTGATCCAATAAGCTTATCGTGCAAAAATAAGTAACTTTGTTAGAAATTTCGAGTCGGGTATGGTTCGATTTGGGTCTATTTGGATTTCGGGTCCACTTTTAGGTGAACCTATTTCGGATGTCGGGTCGGATATGACCCGGGTCACTTGGTTCGGATTTCATCTCGGCTCAGTTTTGCTAGGTCTAGTGAATATATACCCTTTTAAAAAAATAAAACAAAAAAGATGGTGAATATATAAGTGACTAGCTCGATTGATATCACCTACTCATACTCCTGGGAGCATATACTCTGACGAATCACATCATCATATATATATCTGTTGGGTTTTATGGCCCAAAATCTCGGGTTTAGGCACGGGGTGACCATGCTGCATGGGCACCGGCGTGCCGCGACACAGAAGACCGAAGAACAGAGCAGACAGAGAAGTGACACGGTGTGCCCGTGCCATGTAGCACGGTCGTTCCACATGGCACGGCACGACCGTGCCACGGGAAATTTTCTGCCGCCCTAAAGTGGCGGCTAGGGTTGCGCTTTGGTGACGGTTTTTGGAAGGCGGCAGTTAGGGTTTTCAAGGGGAAACCCTACCTCACAGACCCTATATAAAGGGGGTCTAGGACCTTGTTTCAAAACACTCCAGTATAGAAAACACATTGAGAGAGTGAGGTTATTTGTGAGAGAATACAATTGAGAGTATTGTAATTCTGCTCTTAATCACTGAAGTGATTGTGGTGTACTACTCTGCTCATAGTGAAATTTGTCGGTGTGCTGTCGCCGTCCGTGGTTTTTCCCGATTTGGGTTTTCCACATTAAATCTCTTGTCTTCTTATTTCTGTTTTCTGTTATTCACTTGATTTCTGAATCTCTAACTCATCCTATCGCTTCTGCTATTATTGTTGCTCTAATATTAATCCTAACAAGTGGTATCAGAGCCGATGGTGCGTTCGGCTAGGCAACAAAAAGGTGTGGCATGGTGGACCCCATGGACGAGCTTGGTGAAATGACACGCAGGTGTTGATCGAGCGGTAATACGTGTACTGCAGCGTGGCTCGATGGTGTGGATAAGCTCTTGATGGGTGGCTTGACACCTTGGTAAAGGCTTCCGCTCAAGGGGGAGCTTGTGCACTCATGTGTGAGGGGGAGATTGTTGGGAACGTCACACATGAGTAAAGAAGTCCCACATCGGGAGTTTGAGAAGAAGGGTCATGGTATATAAGTCAAGTGGGCTACTCCTCCTATTGCCAATTGGTTTTAGGATGGAACCTCACTTGGGCTTGTTGCCATGGACCTTGGTTGAAGTGGGCTCCCTCCTTGGATCTCCCCAACAAGTGGTATCAGAGCTTTGGTTATAGGATGTCTTCTATCATGAGGGTAGATATTCAGAAATTCGATGGGGAGATTAGTTTTAATCTCTGGAAGGTGCAGATGAGAGCAGTTCTCATTCAGCACGGGTTGTGGAAGGTTCTGAAGGGACCTCACGTGAAACCTGAGAAGATGACAGAAGAACAGTGGGCTGAAGATGTAAAGAAGAGACGTGGGTTGTTGACGGAGGACGAATGGGAGGAACTGGAGTTGAAGGCGGTTTCAGCCATACAGTTGTGCTTAGCAACACATGTCCTGCGAGAGGTGCTTGATAAGACAACTGCGGTGGATCTTTGGGCTCGGCTGGAGGAACTCTACATGACGAAGAGTCTCGCCAACAAGATCCGTTTGAAGGAAAGGTTGTATACCTTTCGTATGGCTGAAGGTACCCCTATTCAAAAACATTTGAATGAGTTTAACTCTATTCTTGTTGACTTGGAGAGTCTAGATGTGAAAGTTGAGGATGAAGATAAGGCTATTTTGCTTGTTGTGTCGTTACCCCCTTCTTATAAACACTTTAAGGAGATTATGCTATATAGTAATTCTAATACTATATCGTTTGAGGATGTTAAGTCAAACCTGTTGTCTAAGGAGAAGTTTGATCTTGACATTCATGCTGATTCTGCTGAGGGATTAGCAGTAAGGGGTACAATAACTGAAAAGGGGAACGGTAATAGGAGTAAGAACCGTTCTAAGTCTAAAAATCCTCATGCTGGTAAGACCTGCAATTACTGTGGTAAATTGGGTCATATTATTGCTAACTGCTGGAAACTGCAAAAGAAGAAGGAGAAAGAGGAAGATAATCTTCAGGAGCCTGCTGAAGCTTCATTTGCTGAATCTGATTCTGATGGTGACGTGTTGTTCGCTACCTCTACTGAAAGAGGGAGTGATTCTGATTGGATTCTTGATTCTGGGTGTACCTATCATATGTGTCCTCACAAGGATTGGTTTTCAACATATGATCCAGTTGACTCAACTGTTGTTCACATGGGCAATAATGCCCAATGTAATGTAACTGGAATCGGTACTGTTAAAATCAAGACCCATGATGGTGTTGTCAGGACTTTATCGAATGTTCGTCACGTTCCTGACTTGAAGCGTAACCTCATCTCGTTGGGCACCCTTGAATCCAAAGGGTGCAAATATTCAGCTGAAGGTGGAGTTCTGAAGGTCTCAAAGGGCAGTAGGATTCTGCTGAAGGGTTTGAGGCAAGGAGGCCTCTATGTCTTGCAGGCATCTACTGTGACAGGTTATATGAAGGAAAGTTCATATAAGTCATCTCCCAGAGCTAAGTTCAAGCATTGCTTGGACTTAGTTGGCATTCGCAGTTTTTGAGGGCCCTGCGGGGCATAGCCCCATAGGGGGCATCACCCTTTGGGGTGAGACGACGGCGACGGAAAGTTGAACATTGAAGATTTTGGTCCAAGGTGGAGATTGTTGGGTTTTATGGCCCAAAATCTCGGGTTTAGGCACGGGGTGACCATGCTGCATGGGCACGGGCGTGCCGCGACACAGAAGACCGAAGAACAGAGCAGACAGAGAAGTGACACGGTGTGCCCGTGCCATGTAGCACGGTCGTGCCACATGGCACGGCACGACCGTGCCGCCCTGGCACGACCGTGCCACGGGAAATTTTCTGCCGCTCTAAAGTGGCGGCTAGGGTTGCGCTTTGGTGACGGTTTTTGGAAGGCGGCAGCTAGGGTTTTCAAGGGGAAACCCTACCTCACAGACCCTATATAAAGGGGGTCTAGGGCCTTGTTTCAAAACACTCCAGTATAGAAAACACATTGAGAGAGTGAGGTTATTTGTGAGAGAATACAATTGAGAGTATTGTAATTCTGCTCTTAATCACTGAAGTGATTGTGGTGTACTACTCTGCTCATAGTGAAATTTGTCGGTGTGCTGTCGCCGTCCGTGGTTTTTTCCCGATTTGGGTTTTCCACGTTAAATCTCTTGTCTTCTTATTTCTGTTTTCTGTTATTCACTTGATTTCTGAATCTCTAACTCATCCTATCGCTTCTGCTATTATTGTTGCTCTAATATTAATCCTAACAATATCAAAAATTAATATACAGCAAATACATGCGTGAAAAATATATATACGTGGATAACGAGAGTATGTGCTCTCAGGAGCACATAAGAAATTGCCCTCCTGATCGTGTAGGGGCATGCCACACCTTCTTTCTTGCCACCACATGCTTTCTTCGATTATGCTTACCCAAATGGCACATCGAGCAAACGGCGGCCTTAATTATCCCCCACCTCTAATTACCTTGCTCTTGTGTACACTCACAATTACAAGAAAGATAATAATTGTGTTGGAAATAATGGCAACAATTAGCTTCTTTGCCTACATTCACTTTGTTCCACAGAGGAGGTTGAGGAACCCCTTGTCCAATTTATATTATTCGCTTTTCACTGGACTTGCTGAATTCCTATGGACTCAATTTTGTCAGTGATGGGTGAGGGCTTGGGTACCACATGCGCGTGCAACCCACTCGCCCAGTTCAAGCTGGGCGCGGCATGGCCGTGGACTGCCTAGTTATTAGGGCTGTCAAATAGGTCAGGTCGGGTTGACTTCGTGTTCGGGTTGATGTTAAACGGGTTGAAGACCCTCTGACCTGAACCCGACCTGTTTATTAAACGGGTCAAAAAACTCGACCTGAAACCGTTTACAAATTAAACGGGTTGACCTGATTCTGACCCGTTTACCTGTTTAACTTAAACGGGTCAGAATCAGGTACCCAATTACCTGTTTAACATTTTAAACCTATTTAGGCATAAAATATAGTTCAACACTTGCAAATTGCAAGCCTTGTTTCTACTACAAATTCAGCACATGCCCCTGCCTTTCATGATATGATAAAACACATCTCTAAAAGTATAAAACCATGGCCAAAACCCAGAAATACCAAGTTAAACAAACCATAATCACCAAGCAACTACGTGCAAATACACAAGTTCAAGCTCAACAATGATTAGCCTATTACACAATCAAATACAAGCCCAAAGTTACAATGCATAAGAACTAGCTAGCCAAAGCCGAAGTTTGCCCATATCCACTTCCAACTGCACTCTTCGATTGGACTTCACCTTCTTCATCACCATTCAAGTTCATGTTCATTACATCTCCACAAAGATCATCCAAGTTAACTTCAGAGGAAGTGAGTGCTATAAATATAACATACAAAATCATATTAGATAAAATTAAACCAAAAACATATGAAACTAAAAACAATAAGAAAACTCATCACCTTCGCCAAATAGCCAATCTCTAAGGCAAATAACGGCTTCCACTGTATCCGACTTAAGAGAGCTACGGAATGCATCGAGGACTCTACCACCAACACTAAAGGCAGACTCGGATGCAACAGTAGACAATGGGATGGTCAAAACATCATAAGCCATTTTTGAGAGTAAAGGGTATCGACCTTGATTCATTCTCCAATGAGCAAGAACATCAAACATTTCAACTCGAGGTAGCTTATTCTCCTCCAAATACATCTCCAACTCAGATTTAGAAACAGACTCAAACTCATTACTTGAATATTGATCAAAGTCCTAAAGATTAAAATAAGTCAGTCAGGCAAAATAAAACAACTACAAAAAGAAGTTAGTGGAAAATAAGTTAGTACCTGCATAAATGCGTTTGAATGAGCTTCCGCAATTGAGTTGGCTTGAGCAGTTGTAGAGGGTGGATTAAGAGACGAAGAAGATCCCTTAGAACCCTTAGCATACTCAGCATACAATGCAAACAACTTGTCTTTCAACAACCTCAACTCAATAGCATAGTTATCACCATAAACCTTTTTGTAAGCCCACTCTGCAAATTGATACTTATAGCGAGGATCTAAAATTGTAGCAATAGCCATGATTGTGCTAAAGTCGGACCAATACTTTTCAAATTTACCAAACATCCTTGTAGCCATGTTTCTCATAAAAGTATCACCACTTTCCATCTCTTCTTTCAACACCAATCTTACCCTTACCACATTAGGAAAATAGAGATTGGAAGTTGGATATTTGGATCCCGAAAAAGCACAAGTAACTTCATAAAACACTTTCAAAAAGCTACAAATTTTCTCAATTTTTACCCATTCATCCATTCTTGGACAGTGAGTAAAATTGCTATCAACAACCTCCAAATGACTCAAGACCTTTTTGTAATAAAGGGCACTTTCAAGCATAAGATAAGTAGAATTCCATCTTGTAGGAACATCTTGACACAATCCTTTACTATGAACGATATCGCAAAGCTTACAAGACTCAAGGAACCTTTGCTTTCGCATTTGGGAGCCTTTGCAATACTTGACACATTCCCTAATCTTAGACACAGCCTCATCCACATCCTTTAACCGCTCTTTCACAATCAAATTAAGAATGTGGGCACAACAACAAACATGAAAGTAATCACCATCACACAAAAGCTTCAACTGAACCTTCATCATATCAACACACAAATCATTCGAAGAAGCATTATCAACAGTCAAGGACATCACTTTCTTGTCAAGACCCCAATCTTTTAACAACAACAACAATTTTTCAGCAAGTGCAACACCATTATGGGGTGGAGGCATAAAAGAAAAGTTCAAAATTCTCTTATGTAGAACCCATTTAGCATCAATGTAATGGGCAGTCAAAGAAATGAAACCGTCAGTGTTTAAAGACGTCCAACAATCGGAAGTGAAGGCAATTCTCCCAGGAAAAGATTCTAGAAAGAGTTTAAGGGATTCCATTTCCTTAGCATATAACTTAACCACATCATTCCTAATTGTGTTCCTTGAAACACATTTAACATCTGGATTCAAGTACAACAACATCTCTCTCACAGAATCATATTCAACAAACTGGAAAGGCAACTCATGCTTAACAACATACGAAGCCAGTAACTGACGGAATTCAATAGGATCAAACACAACCCGCCTACTTCCCAAAGAACGAGAACGACTCTCTAAAAGAAGCTGGCCTATGTCTCTAAAATTTCTCCTTTTACAATTGCTCAGGTGCCTCTTTAAATTTCCAGTTCCATACTTGCTATCACCAGGATAAAGTTGACCACACTTTTTGCATTTACAAAACAGATTACCCTCTTCATCAAGGGGCAGAAACTCATAATGTTCCCAAACTGTAGAAGTTAACTTTCTTTGACGTTTTGGAGGCTTATCCACAGCAGCATGAGGCTTGTATGATCCTGTTTGAGCAGTAGTAGGCCTTTTTGCTTGCCTGCTATCAACTTCAACAATCTCCTCGCCATTGGAATCAACATCAATTGGCACATCATCATAATTTGATCCCATTTCTGTGCACAAATAAGAATGATGAGCATATCGAAGTAATAAAAGTGATGCCTTCAGATCAACAGATCAACAAAGAGAAAGAGTAACAGAGAGACAGAGCAACAAAGTGAGAGACATTCCAATTAGGCGAGGGGGTAATAGAGAGACAGAGTAACAGAGACGCAGAGCAGATTCAAATTTGTGGTAAATTTTCAGTTGTCCAGAAAATAGAATTAATATTGATTAAAAATATAAATCAATTTCATGTAAATTTCTGAGATTAAGTCAAAATAAGGTTGTATCATTTTAGATCTAGCTATCTAGGTAAGACATGACTTTGATGCTGCACTGGATCGAGAGAAATTTGGAAGTGCATTAGTTATTTATTATTGACTATCCTCATCACAAACAAATACACAAGAGATGGCAAGATAAGAATCTTTTAGCTCTTAGTTTTTGGAAAATCTATGGAACGCCAACAACCAGTCGACCCAAACAAGCAGTGGAAACACCCAAATGTTGAGTCAAAGTGAACAAACAAAGAATAATGGATTTGGAAATGCGAATGAAAATGGAAGAATCCACCATTACCGGAAATTATTCCTCGAATCGGGTCAAAATTTGTTCGAATCGTGGGTCTGGCCTGAATGCGAGTCTGCCGAGAGTGTAAGAACGAAGCATTTAAATGGGTTAGAAGTTTCTCAGATTGAAACTAACAGTGGAAAAAACCAAAAATGCAAATTTCACGAGCACAGAGAGAACGAATATGTCAGATCTACAGAGAATCGGAAATTTGAAACTAAAAGTGGAACCATTACCGGAAATTTGAAGCAGAGTCGGAGATTTGCAAAGATAATTTCACGAGCACACAGTAGCCATTAACCGAGCAAAGCTTCAGGAACAGAAGTTTCTCAGAATGAAAAGGAAAATGATGAGGAGAAGTGGCGAACAGCGAAGGAGAGAGTTGAGAGTTGAGACCGAGAGCAGGAAGCCAGGAGCCCAGGTAGCAGAAACGAATCTATCAGATTATAGGAGAGAGAAGGAGTAAGGGTTTTCAATTTCAACTTTCATTCTAGGGTTTTCATTTGGAAAATGAATTAGGCAACAATTAGTACCAGCCCTGCCTCAGCCAAGCGGCCCAAGCCCACGAAAAAATTGGGTCTGAAATTTTGAAACCCTAAAAAATTCCCCCCCAAACAAAAAATATAGATAATATATATACATATTAAACAGGTTAAACGGGTTAAACGTTTATACGGTAATCGGGTAATCGGGTTAACCTACTAACCCGTTTAATTAAACGGGTTAGATAGGTATTTTTTCGTGTCGAAAACTTCAACCTGAACCTAACCCGTTTAATTAAACGGGTTAACCGTGTCAACCTGTTTAATTAAACGGGTTGAAAATCTTTACCCAAACCCGCTTAATTTCGTGTTCGGTTCGGGTCGGTAATCGTGTCGGGTCAGCTTTTGACAGCCCTACTAGTTATTGGAGAAAATTTCTTTTATTGTTGTCCATTGGCGTAATTAGAGCAAGGTAATATGTCAGGTCGGGTCAGGTTCGTATTCTGTCAAACTTAAATGGATTGAAAACCCCTAAATATGAACCCGACCTATTTAATAAACGGGTTGAAAAAGTTCAATCAAAACCGCTTAACATTTAAACTAGTTGACCTAAACCTAACCCGTTTATATAAACAGGTAAAAGGGGTAGGTTCGGGTTATCCATTTACCCACCAACCCGTAAAATTGCAACACAATTTTCAACTCAACGCTAATTTACCAAACAAATTACATATTTTTCAACCTCTTAATGCATAGTTAATTTCAAAAGTACACCAAAATAGCGGCTAACTTACAGGTTCCAGCAGATTTAGAGCCTATTCCACCAACAATTAGCAACAACATAATTTTATAGTTTAGAAAGTTCATATAAGAACCAACTATTTATGTTAAAAATCACATCCAAGTTAAGTCTTGAACAACAGCAAATAAAGTCAAATTATTTGAAATTCTTAATAATTTAACCAGTTAGTCAACAACCAGCAAGTCCATAAAAGATTCCACAAAGCCCAATTCTCGAAAGCCTAATACCCACGGAAAATGTAAAAGATAAACGGTAAATGATAAATAAACAGTAAACGGGTTGACCGATTTAATCCGTTTAGTTAAACAGGTTAAATAGTTTTTTTTTTAATGTCGAGATTCTCAATCTGAACTTAACCTAATTAATTAAACGGATTTACCATGTCGACACATTTAACTAAATGGATTCAAACTTCATAACCAAACCCACTTAACTTCGTGTCGGGTTTAGGTCGATAATCGTATCGGGTCAGCTTTTCCCAACTCTAAGCGTAATTGTCAATATTATCCAGCTCATTTGCCTCCACGTTTTTCTCCGATCCAGTAACAACTAGTTGAAGCAATCACGTGGTATCCCTGATTTCTAGCCATTATCTTTTATTTTTGCAGATTTTTCCCACATCTCCAACAACATGTTCCCCCTATAAATGTAATCGTTCTTGATGCTACTAAACACACAGTAAATGCTCATCCTCTTTTCTCTTCTCTCTGTTCTATCCTCCATTGCTTTGAGCAATTGTAATCTTGTATGTTCCAAACTTTTGGCAGCAAGTGCATGCATTCAAAAGTTCACTGTGCACGCATTCAAAAGTTCAATGTGTAAACCTTAGGCTGCATCAATTTGCACTTCGATCGAGCAGAGATCACTTTCAAGCCAGTGGTTCTTCATGACACAGCGCTTCCCTTAACTTCCCATTGCCACTTATTTCCCCTTATTTTCTCGACAATTTGAAAATGATTCACTATTACCTATAAATAAGTGCTCATCACTGTCAACAAAGCCCGTTCTGGCCTATTAAAACTTGAACCTCTAGACGGAGCCAACTACAAGCATTGGCCTCATAAACTTCTAATTTTCTTTGAACAATGGGAAGTCAACTACGTGTTGCTTTATGACCTATCTGAAGAGACCAATGTATCCAAACTTCCTTTGTTTCAGGCAGTGATAAGGCCTTGTTCTCTTTGACTTATTTTGTCTGAACTTATTCAAAACTTATTTACTGAACTTATTCTGAACTTATTTACTAAACTTATTTTGAACTGAACAAGGCTCTGTTCTCTTCGACTTATTTTATCTGAACTTATTTTGAACTGAACCTATATGAACTTATTCTGAACTTATTTACTGAACTTATTTTGAATTTATTTACTGGACTTATTCTGAAGTTATTAAGAACAAATTTATGAACTTATTATAAACTTATTTACTGAATTTATTTTAAACTTGTTTTCTGAACTTATTCTGCACTGAACTTATCTGAACTTATTCTTCAAAAAAAAAGTCGAAGAGAGCAGGGCCTTATTATGAACTTATTAAGAACACATTTCTGGACTTATTCTAAACTGAACTGATTTTGAACTTCTTTGTTGAACTTATTCTGAACTTATTTGCTGAACTTATTATTCTAAACTTATTTACTGAACTTATTCTAAACTTATTCTAAGCTGAATTTATCTGAACTTATTCTTCAAGTAATAAGTCAAAGAGAACAGGGTTTTATTTTGCCTGAACTTATTATGAACTGAACATATTTGAACTTATTCTAAACTTACTTGCTAAACGTATTTTGAACTTATTCTGAACTTATTCTGAACTTATTTATTGAACTTATTCTAAACTCAACTTATTTTGAACTTATTAAAAATAAATTTCTAAAATTATTTGTTGAACTTGTTCTAAACTGAACTTATTCCGAATTGATTGCTGAACTTATTCTGAACTTATTTGTCAAATTTATTCTGAACTTATTTACTAAACTTAATTATGAACTAAACTATCTTAACTTATTTGCCGAACTTTTAGTCCCTTTTTTTTCGACTAATTTTTTGAAGAATAAGTTCAAATAAGTTCAACAAATAAGTTCAGAATAAGTTCAGCAAATACATTCTGAATAAGGCTCTGTTTTCTTCGACTTATTTTTTGAAGAATAAGCTCAGATAAGTTCAGTTCAGAATAAGTTTAACAAATAAGTTCATAATAAGTTTAGCAAATAAGTTCATAATAAGTTCAACAAATAAGTTCATAGATTTGTTTATAATAAGTTCAGGATAAGTTTAGCAAATAAGTTCAGAATAAGTTCAACAAATAAGCTCAAAATAAGTTCATATAAGTTCAGTTTAGAATAAGTTTAAACAAAATAGTCGATAAGAGAATGGCCTAATTTTAGTATATAAGTTCAAGATAAGTTTATTTCAGAATAAGTTTAACATATAAGTTCAAATATTGGTTCTTAACAAGTTGAAAATAAGTTTATCTGATAATAACATCAGCAAATAACTTCTGTAATTAGGCGATGTTCTCTTCGACTTATTTTGACTGAACTTATTCTGAACTAAACTTATCTGAACTTTTTTTGAATTTATTTGTTGAACCTATTCTTAACTTATTCTGAACTTGATTACTGAACTTATCATAAGCTGAATTTCTTCTTCAAAAAATAAGCTGAAGAGAATAGGACCTAAGTTCAGAATACATTTAATAAATAAGTTCAAAATAAGTTCAACAAATAAGTTTAAAAGAAATTCAGATAAGTTCAGTTCAGACTAAGTTCATACAAAATAAATTGAAGAGAACAGAGCCTTATTTTGAACTTATTTAGTGAACTTGTTCTAAACTTATATGCTGAACTTATTCTGAGCTAAACTTATTATGAACTTTTTAAGAATAAATTTATTAACTTATTTGTTAAACTTCTTCTCAACTGAACTTATTCTAAATTTATTTGCTGAGCTTATTCTGAACATACTTGTTGAACTTATTTTAAATGTATTTTGAACTTGTTTACTAAACGTATTCTCAACTTACTCTGAACTTAACTAATGTTAAGTTATTCTTCAAAAATTGAGTCAAAGAGGGTCTTATTCTTCAAAATATAAGTTGAAGAAAATAGGGTATAAGTTCAGATCAGTTTAATTTAGAATAAGTTCAAAAAAAATAATTCGAAGAGCATAAGGCCTAAATAAGTTCAAAACAAGTATAAAATAAGTTCAGCAAATAAGTTCTGGATAAGTTCAATAAATAAGTTTAGTTAAGGTCAGTTCATAATAAGTTCAGCAAATCATAAATTTATTCATAATATG
>JAKOGI010000277.1:252500-337500 GCA_029747015.1 Carnegiea gigantea
TGCCATCCCTAAACTCAGGCTCTATTCTTTTTAACTTATTTTGTTTGAACTTATTCTAAACTAAACTTATCTGAATTTATTCTAAATTTATTTACTGAACTTATTTTGAACTCATTCTGAACTTATTTACTGAACTTATTTTGAACTTATTAAGTACAAGTTTCTGAACTTATTTGCTGAACTTATTCTGAACTTATTTGTTGAACTTAGGGTCTGTTCTTTTCGACTTATTTTCAGACAGAATAAGTTCAGATAAGTTTAGTTCAGAATAAGTTTAGTTCAGAAAGTTCAGAATAAGTTCAGATAAGTTCAGTTCAGAAAGTTCAGAATAATAAGTTTAGTAAATAACTTCAGAGGAAGTTCAAAATAAGTTTAGATAAGTTCAGTTCAGAATAAGTTCAGTAAATAACTTCAGAATAAGCTCAGAATAAGTTCAGATAAGTTCAGTTTAGAATAAGTTCAGTCAAAATAAGGCAAAAAGAACATGCCCTTGTTCTGAATTATTTGTTGAACTTATTTTAAACTTATTCTAAACTTATTCTAAACTTATTTACTAAACTTATTTTGAAATTATTCTGAGTTGAACTTACCTGAATTTATTCTTCAAAAAATAAGTAGAAGAGAACAGGGCCTTATTTGCTGAACTTATTCTGTATTTATTTACTAAACTTATTCTGAACTGAACTTATCTGAACTAAGGCCCTGTTTTCTTTGATTTATTTTGTCTGAACTTATTCTGAACTTAACTTATCTGAACTTATTCTGAACTTATTTGTTAAACTCCTTCTAAACTTATTCTGAAATTATTTTGAACTTATTCTGAACTTATTAAGAACAAGTTTCTGAACTTATTCAAAACTAAATGTATTTTGAATTTATTTCTTAAACTTAGGGCCTGTTTTCTTCGCCTTATTTTGACTGAACTTATTCTGAACTAAACTTATTCTGAATTTATTTGTTGAACTTAATTCTGAAACTTATTTACTGAATTTATTCTGAACTTATTCTAAACTTATTATAGAACAAATTTATGAACTTATTTGCTGAACTTATCCTAAACTTATTTACTAAATTTTATTTTGAACTTATTCTGAACTTATTTACTAAACTTATTCTGAACTGAACTTTTCTAAACTTATTCTTCAAAAAATAAGTCGAAGAGAACAGGTCCTTATTTGCTGAGCTTATTCTGAACTTATTTACTAAACTTACTTTGACCTCATTTTGAACTGAACTTATCTGGACTTATTCTTTAAAAAATAAGTTGAAAAGAGCATCATCTAAGCTCAGAATAAGTTCGACGAATAACATCAAAATAAGTTCAAATAAGTTTAATTCAGAATAAGTTCAGACAATACAAGCCAAAAGAATAGGACCTAAGTTCAGCAAACAAGTTTAGAATAAGGTTCTCTTAAATTTATATCGTAAGTGCACGGCATAATTGTAGCTAGCAACCGGCAAGTACAGGTCGTGTCTACAGGGAACTTGTTTTCAATCACCAAATTGACTTACAACACTCAATTTAGGCAAGAGTCCACTTAAATTGAGTAATATTAGATAGGAGTACTATTCTGCTGAAAACAAATGAATCTGTCTAATTCAGTAATGACAAAGGTTCTAAATTGGGATTCACCATGCTATTACGTCATATGAATCATAAGCTAGATCATATAAACCTGCTCATGAAAATAATTAAAGTGGAAGAGACTACAATTTGAGACGCATCTACGCCTTCTCTTAAAGGTCAATAGGCTGACTAAATTAATCTTAGTTATCTGTTTTCATAAAACTAGAATTATCAAAGTCACGGGATTGAGTAATCAAAAATTTTCAATTGAAACTCTAACTGTTTTCACATCAGGAATATCAATCGCTCACAAAGTCGCACTAGATAAAGGACTCAACTTTTGATGAACGCCTAAACCCTATTTAAGAACAATAAATAAATCTCTCTCAAGCAATTCAATAAATACTTGGCATACTAGGTGAGATTTCAAATTATAAACATGGGCATGATTCACAAAAACCCTAGAACATGATTCAATTTCACAAAGTAGGCGCTAATCCCAACCCAAGACTAAGAATTTAGCCTCTAATGATGTCAATAATCACAAGCACGAACAATAAAGGTGCAAACTTTAATTGAGATTGCAAGAGAAGAGAGAAAGAAACGTACTCCAATTGCTTGCCAAGATCGATCCAACAATTAGTACTGAATTAAGCTCTCTAATCTAATCTCTAAAAGTCCGTAAAATACTTAGAATTAAAGAACCTAAAATCATCCCTTTTTGAGTGCTCTCAAAGAAGTTACCAGATAATCCCCAAAAACCCAAAAGAGAGAACTACGTCGCAAAAGAAAACAGAATGGCACGGTCGTGCCACCTGGCACGGAGCACTATGCCATATCTTTGGATTTTGCTGCTGATGGTTTTGGCATGGCACGACTGGGCTTAATGGTATGGGGTCCCCATGCTAATCCCCTGGATCTAGGCTGACTTCTTCCTTAACTTGAAATTTGTCTTCTTGGCACTTCTTTCAACCAATATCAGTAGGTTTTCGTGGTTTCTTCCTACAGAAACTCCTAAAAACAGAAACATCATATATGAGCAAAATTAAGGGCAAAATAGGCCAATTCAACCTTTTCACTTTGAAATTTATCACAAAATCCTTAAGGGAAGGGATTAAGTATAGGTTCAAAAAAAGCCTAAAATGGAGGTTTATCAACTCTCCCATACTTATCCTTTACTTGTCCTCAAGCAAGGTTATCAATCAAAAATAATGAGGAGAGGCACACCTCAACACACCAACCTCGTCGGGCAAGTGGCAAAAACTAGATCGATAAGTGTGGCAACCCACAGCTATAACACTCAAAAAGATCAAAACTCATTTTTTTCAAACAAAGCAGATGTGCTAGAATGTGAATCATTGGACAATAATACAAGCACAAATACCCCATATTGTACTGCTTGGACATGTTAAGTCCTCCCCCCCCCCCAGTTGTTAGTGAACTAGGCATACTAGTAGGTCCTCACTATATGGGTGAAAATAGGAATGGTCCCCTATGTGTTTAGGGATAAAATAATCACTCAAAATCGCCCCAAATGCATGCAAACTACCATAGGCTTGGCTAAACTCTCAGTTCTCCATCAATGCGGTCAAGTGCATGAATGCCAATCGTGAGGACAACCAAGGTTTGCAACGTGGTTGGGGTTGAAGGTAAGGATGGCATGATTTGGGTAAGAGGTGCTAATTAACTAAGTAGAGAGCAATTAATAATAATTCCAAACCAACCACACAATCATTGCTATTAACTCTACAATTTAGCATCAAGGGAAAAAGGAGTGAAAGCAGTTTTCACGTTTGACTAGAACTCCCTATGCCATTCACTTTATTCACATGTTTTTTTTTTTTGGCTTTCTTTTCTTCTTTCATTCCTCTTCTTTTCTTTCCCTTGTTTCTTTTTGAAAGAAGAAAAGAATGGCATAGGTTATAAGCAGTTTCAACTCTAATCCCGAAAGGCTAAGCTTGAACAAGGCAATCCACACCGAGGTGCACCAGCGAGCATAATTTCTAACCTAAATAACTCACAACATTGCTCTATTAACTTAACAAAGGGTAGGATTGATTATTTTAGGCCGTGAGTTAAGTAGACATGGGTGAATCAAATGAGAGGGAACAGGCTCAAAGGGGTTCACAAAAGGGCTATAACCGCACAAGGTGGCTTTTGGCTCATGTGGTTTACAAGTCAAACGAATGTCTAAGTCATATCAGCACTATACACATGCCGAACGCGTTTTTGAAGAAAATGAAGCCAAGTGCCAGAGATGCACACAAAAAAAGGGGATAACCCTAAAGAAAGGGCATTCAAGACCACATAAAATGAATGGTCAGTTAGGCTCAAAAGCCTCATATGGGTCTTTTACCACAGCCCAAAACTAGCTCAGAAGGTTGGCTAACAAATAAAGTTTAACCATTTCACCTGAAAGCAACTCTCAGGGGCGAATACACAAGCACACAACAACCAGCAATCACAACATTGTCACAACCAATTCACAAGATTTTTGGCCCTAATGAAGTCTCATTTGCCACAAGTTGTCACAATAATCTGTCTAGGCTAACACCCCTTGAATATCATCATTAGACGGTTTTGCAAAAAAATTTCACCTTTTTTTTTTCTTTTTTTTCCAAAGCAATAAACCTAACTAAGGGATCAATAAGTATATAAATAAAGAGAAGGGTTGTAATCTAGTATTACCTCGCAGTCTTATAGAACCCTATGCAATACATCTTCACTTTAGATCAATGGTTAGTAGAAAGATATATACAATGCATCGCCTACCTAAATGCAATGTCTTACATCCTTCCTAGTACAGAAAATAAAACTACGAGATGCACATCAGAAATAGACCTAAGCTAGAATGAAATCTAAGATCTAAATGCGAGCATGCCAAATGTAGGGAGATATATGCGCACTACAACACATCATAAGTCACATCCAAACCCACCAGAAATGCATGGCACAACATCACAATTATCATGGAGCTTGTAGAGCACACCCTCTTATGCTTGAACTGTTCATTATTCCCAACGAAAAGAATAGACATGAGAAGTGAAAGGGGGTACAACTTACAGTTACTAGGTCCCATCGTTCCCAGGAGGTGGCCAAAAGTGCGGAGGAAATGGTGAGAAGGACGCCTGATGGCCCTGATTGAACAAGGAAAATGATGGCAAGCCCCCTTGATCGCCCAGGAAGGGACGAAAGCGCTCCTTCAATTACCTAATGGACTCGGATTGGCGCCATGTCAACTCATTCATCCGAGGCCGCTCTTCACACTCTCGGGTTGCCCTCATTGCTCGTTCCTCCTCTCGATACATCCGTCTTAGTTCTCACTCCTCTTGGCGGTGGACAGACCCTTGGAAGTACGTGACCTCCTCCTTAATGGACTTCATCCATCCATAGAGATGATGGATATCATTGTGCATACCAATGCACCCTTCTTAAATACCAAAGACCTCCAATTGGAGGGTGGAGAAGGAGTGGAGGAAAGCAAAGTCAAACAACATATGTGTTGAAGAAGAAGACCCACCGGTCTCAAAGGTGGGTGGTTGGTCAAATGGGGATGGTGGTGGTGGAATGGGCTCATCCTGAACATGGGTGCCCCCGGTCTCATATCCCTCATGACCCTCGTCAACATCATCCTTATCATCATCATCATCATACTCCCCTTCCTCATCATCGACGACTTGAGCCTCCATAGATAGCACCGTTTCTCTAATAATCACTTGATCACAATTCCAGTTTCTCTTGTTGGACACAGTAGTACGCTCAATATTAGGAAGAGTGAAGAGGATTTGCTTATGATGGGGGCAGCAAATGGTGTCGCCTTTGTCCTCTATTTTGGTCATGTGATGGAGGGAGCCAATGTCGAGGTGACCCCCTAGGAAATGAGGCTCGGGATGGAAGAGCTTGTTACTATGTCCTAGGGCTATGGCGATGGCGGTAACCGTACCTCCAACGCTTAGGACATTCTTGTGGGTAGTCTTGGCCACTTCCGCCAAGTGACAGATGACAAAGGCTCCGATATTGATGGGGGTGCCAGACAACGTATACTAAATAATAAATAATTCCACTTTCCTACACCCATTTTAGTTATTGTTACGTCCGAAAATGATGTTCGCGGTCAAACATTCAAACATTATAGGTAGTGGAGATTGATATTGCAAATGTTAGTGACCTTGGCATGTCAAGGATCAAAGGCTCTAGGCCGCTTGAACGTATTCATATAAGTCCTCCATTTGGAGCAATTAATGCTCATCCAAATAGGGGCCAATCTCCACAATCCATTAAATATCTGCAGACTCATCCGATGGTAAACATGCGGAAGGTGATGTCTACCTCTTGACCCCTATACTTGCCATCCCAATTCACATTCAAGGAACTCAAAAATTCTAACATTAGGCAGCCATAAGAGGTGTATTGTATCTCAACATACTCCATCCAACCCGAGTTTCGAATGAGACTCGTCATATCATCAAGTAAACCCAAAGTCCTCAAGGAGTCCACATGAAAAAATTTTTGGTCACTAGTCTTCCTAGTGGTCAAGTTCTCAAAATGGGCCTTTTGTTCATCATTAACAAAATATAAACCCCTAGTATTAGCACAGAGAATAAGGGAGTAACCATCTTTGTTAACTTTTACAGTGGAAGGTGCAGTAGAGGAGGAAGTTGCCCTTGAAGCCTTCTTGGGCATAGATGGAGCTTTGGAGCCTTCCCTAACTCTCTTCCTTCCCATAGTGGTAATTGGATACAAATTAGGCTCATATGAAGTTAGAGGAAGATGGATATGGGAAGAGGAGGTGAACTATTGCTCTCTACAACCTTCAACTTCAACAATAGAGGTTAGGGTTTTAAAGAGAGAAAGTGATGGGTGAGGGAAATGAAATTAGGTGAAAGTGGGGAAATTTGAGTGGGAATGGAGAGGTAGTGAGTGAAATTTATGAATTTGGAAGAGAAAGTAGGGATTTGGTGGTGAATTTGGGTAGAGAGTAAGTGAGGGAGGGAGAGGATTTTCGCATAGAGAGAGAAAGTTTGAAGGAGAATTGAAGAAAGAATAAGAAAGAAGAAGGAGAAATCGGTCATGAGCCCAAAAAGAAGGCGGCACGGTCGTGCCATGCCCCCATGCCATTTCTCTGTAAGACATCTTGGGAATTTCAGTTGTGGCACGAACATGCCTTGTGGCGTGGGGTACCATGCCAACTTGTTGGGTGCCCAATTGTTCGCTTTTCTCGCTTCCCTTTTTTTTGAAATTTGGGAATGACATGGGCATGTCATCCAGTATGGGGTGCCTATGCCAACCTACTGCCTCTTAGGTCTGACCCTTTGGTGTTTTGCTTCCCTTTTTCTCCTTTTTTTGGTCCTGTTTCTCTTTTTTTTCTTTTTTTTCGAAAGCAGTAAAGTTTGGGTTGCTTTCCAAGTAGTATTTGTTTAGGGTCCTTAGCTTGACCTTGGAGGGCTTCTATGAGGAGGAAGCATTCGAGAGGGCACAAGTGACTCGCTAGCGATATAGGGCTTCAATCGAGAACCATTCCCCTTGAATTAGCCTGTGACATCTATGCCAATCTCTAAGGCCCCGTATGGATAAACTTTCAATACCATGAAGGGCTCAACCATCTAGAGAGGAGCTTTCCTGGGAAGAGCTTCAACCGGGAGTTGAATAAAAGGACTAAGTCTCCTTCCTAAAACTCACGATGGTTAATGAACTTGTCATGCCACCTTTTTATTCTCTCCTTATAGATTCTAGAACTTTTATAGGCATCCAGATAGATTTCCTTCAGTTTGTTGAGCTGTAAAAATCATTTTTCCCCTACAGATTTAATCAAAATTGAGGTGCTTGATGGGCCAGTGGACTTATACTCCAATTTCACAGGGAGGTGACACGGCTTACCATAGATTAATCGGAACGGAGTGGTCGTGATTGAGGTCTTGAATGCCATTCAGTAAGCCCAAAGAGTGTCATCCAGTTTATCCGCCCAATCCTTGTGGGATCTTATAACCGTCTTCTCAAGAATGGATTTAATCTCGTGGTTACGGATCTCAACCTGCTACTAGTTTAGGGATGGTAATCAAGGCCATACTTGTGGTGCACTCCATATTTCTTCAATAAGGCTTCAAGTTTCTTTTCTATGAAGTGCATTTTGTTATCACTGATAAGCACCCTCGGGACCCCGAAACGAGGAAACATTATCCTTTTGAATAGCTTAGCCACTACTCTTAAATCATTAGTAGGGCTAGCTACAGCCTCCTCCCACTTAGAGATATAATCCACAGCAACTAATATGCACTTAATACCTCTTGAGGATGAGAAAGGCCCCATGAAGTCAATACCCTAAACATCGAAGATCTCAACTTCAAGAATGAGGTTGAAGGGCATCTCATTCTTCCTGGATAAATTACCCATCCGCTAGCAACGATCACAGGAGCAGACATAGATGTGGACATCTTTGAATAGGGAGGGCCAAAAGAAGCCTGCCTGGAGCACCTTTGTGGCGGTCTTGGAGGTACTAGCATGCCCCCCACATGGAGAGTTCTGACAATGGGAAATCACGCTCTAAATTTCCTTCCAAAAATACATCTTTATGTCATGAAAGAACTTCTTCTAATGGGAGGACAAGTCATGAGGTAGAACTCCCAATGCCGAATATTGGTAATGTATGTGACCTATGAGGCTTACTCTGTAGAGATGACCATGAGATGCTCCCAGGATAAGCATCATTGATGGGCCGTCGTGGCTCTCAACGATGAGCCTGGAGAGATGATCAGCAACGATATTCTCAACCCCCACCTTGTATTTGATCTCCAGATCAAACTCTTGTAAGAGCAATATCCACCAGATGAGACGAGGTTTGGCATCTTTCTTCTCAAAGAGGTGCTTGAGAGCTAAATAGCCTGTGTATACAATGACTTTGGAGCAAAGGAGATAAGGTCGAAACTTCTCTAATGCATACACGACCACAAGCAGCTCCTTTTCTGTGGTGGTGTAATTCTACCAAGTCTCATTCGGTATTCTACTAGCATAGGAGCTCACAATAGGTTTCTTGTCTCTACGCTGCCCTAAACCTACCCCCACCGTATGATCTCAAAGGAGAGATCCCAATTAAATGGCAGTATGATGGGAGCAATAATCAGTGCCTGTTTAATCCTACAAAAAGTTTCATGATACTTATCAGTAAACACAAACAAGCATCCTTGGCCAAGAGCTGCGTTAGAGGTTTAGCCATCTTGGAGAAATACTTGATGAAGCAGCGATAAAATCCTGTATGATCAAGGAAACTCCACACCCCCTTTACAGAAATAGGAGGGGCAATCGCTCAACAATATCTATCTTAGCCTTGTCTACCTTGATACCCCTATCAGATATGACATGACCCAAAACCACCCCTTCCTGCACTATGAGGTGGCATTTTTCCCCATTTAACACAAGATTGACTTCCTCGCATTTATGAAGCACCTTAGTAAGATTTTCTAAATGTAAGTCAAAGGCACTTCCGTAGACAGAAAAATCATCCATGAATACCTCCATGATGTTCTTAATGAAATCAGGAAATATAGTGGTCATACATCACTAGAAAGTGGCAAGGGCATTACACGATCCAAAAGGCATCCTACGATAAGCGAAGGTGCCATAAGGGTTTGTGAATGTCATCGTCTCCTGATCACTTGGATGGATAAGAATCTGAAAGAAACCCAAATATCCATCCAGGTAACAGAAGAAGGAGTGTCTGGCCAATTGTTCCAACATCTGATTAATGAAGGGAAGGGGGAAATGATCTTTTCGAATGGCCTGATTCAACTTGCGGTAATTAGTATATACGCCACCTGATAATAGTCCTACTAGAAATGAGCTCCTCACGCTCATTCTTAATAACGGTCATCCCAGCCTTTTTAGGAACTACCTAAACTGGACTCACCCATTCATTATCTGGGATAGGATAGAGGATCCCAGCGTCAAGCAGCTTGACGACATTCTTTTCACAATCTCTTGCATATTAGGATTTAAATAGCGCTGAGGTTGTCAGGAGGGTCGATGACCTTCCTCCAGAAAGATGCAATGCATGCAAAGTGAAGGACTGATTCCCTCAACATCGTCAATAGTATATCCAATGGCACCCCTATGCTTTCTAAGCACATCCAACAATTTTTCCAATTGGGGGCCATCCAATTTAGAACTAATGATAGCAGGGAACTTGTGATCAGAGTTAAGGAACTCGTACTTGAGATGGGAGGGTAGAGACTTTAACTCTACCTTTGATATGCTTTTCTCTTGCTCTTTGGAGGTGAGTTTCTCCACACTGAGAACCTTATGAGGTGACTACTTAGGCATCTAGGTTGTGGATGTATTGAGAAGCCTGGCATACTCCTTCTTCTCTCCCGAATGAGAACTAGTCACATGGCAACCAATCAAAGCGGCTTTTAGTGGATTCCCCATAGAGTAGCAAGTCATGGCCTTCTGACTGAGTGCTCTCTCTAGCACATCAACTCTACTTCATGCATCGTCCAGAGTAGGAGAGGCCATGGATTATAGTAAAATAAATTCTACTTTTTCATCTCTTGCTTCAAGGGAGAGCTTACCATTCTTCACATTAATCATGGCTCTCGCAGTAGCCAAAAAGGGTTTCCCAAGGATGATAGAGATGTGGGAGTCTTCCTCCATCTCCATGATAAAAAAGTCACATGGAATAAAGAACTTGTCCGCTTGGAGTGGGACATCTTTAAGAATACCTATATGGTACTTGATGGATTTATCAGCGAGCTGCAAAGAAATAGTCATGGGTTTTAAGTCTTCCACTTACAGCTTCTTACATATGGAGTAAGGCATGAGGCTTACACTAGCCCCAAGATCACATAGCGCCCTACTGATGATCACATCCCCAACTGAATAGGGGACGGAGAAGCTTCCTGGATCTAAAAGCTTAGGGGGAAGCTTGTTTTGAGGAATGACAATGCACTCCTTGGTTAGAGACACTATAGTATTCTCCAGTAACTTCCTTTTGTTGGAGAGCAAATCCTTTAAAAATTTAGTATAGGAGGGCATGTCAATAATGGCCTCCAAAAAGGGAATGTTACTATAGAACTTTTTCAACATATCAAGGAACTTCCTATACTTGTACTTCTCCCTAACTTTCACTAGCCTATGAGGATATGAAACAGGAGGCTTATAGGGCTTCACAAGAGGTGAAACGCGCTCAGCTTGAACCTCCTTTGACTTTTTAATCTGGACCCTCTCACTTGGGGTCTCAATGGTGACCTCCTTCTCGATATCATCCTTATCGTCAACCTCTCTCCTGTCCTCCCACATAGGCACATGAGGACTCTTCAACTCTTTATTACTCTTCCATGTGATGGCATTTATTTGACCTTTGGGGTTAGTCTCAGGTTGACCTTATAGATGCTCCCTGTGGCCTAAACAAATGGCTCACCTACTGTGCAATCTAGGTGATCTAATTCTCCATCATTTTCTATGAGTGGTTATAGTCTCAAATTTGTAGCTCAAATAACTAACTGACTCAGCAAGTGCCTCATTTATCTTGGTTTGGGGCGCTATGAAGTGCTCCATAAGACTCTTCACATTGAACTTCGGTTGAGGAGGTTGTTAGGAAGGTGGTTGGGGGGGCCTTGTATTAAAAACCAGGGCGTTGAGGTTGAGGGACATTGGGTGGAATGGGAATGTTGTTGCGATAGGAGAAATTTGATTGATTTCTCCAACCGGGATTAGAAGTGTTTGCGTAGGGGTTGTTTTGTGGGCGTGGGTTGAAGTTTTGTATAGTATTGGTATGCTCAACTTCCTGGAAAGCGGATTGACACTTAGCAGCAACATGGCCTTGAATATCACAGATGCCCCGTAAGACCCCAACCTCAAACATTGTACCGAAAAAGCTCCCGGATGGATTTCCTGAAGTAGAAGTCCAAAGCCTGTCAAAGCGCTGCGCAAGGGCATCAACCTTGCCGGCAAGCCAATCCATAGCATTAATTCCATAAACCTCACTGGTCCTATTTGGGGTCGCTCTCTCACTCGACCAATGATAGTTGTTGGAGGCCATCTCCTCCAATAAGGCTCTCGCGGCCTCAATTGACTTCCCTATAAATGCAATGGCACCAAAAACTTGTCATCTTAAATTTATACCGCAAGTGCATAGCATTGCTGTAACTAGCAACCGACAAATACGTGTCGTGTCCATAGGGAACTTGTTTTCAATCACCAAATTGACTTACCAAACTCAATTTAGGCAAGAGTCCACTTAAGTTGAGTGATACTAGATAACAGTACTATTCTTGTGAAAACAAATAAATTTGTCTGATTCAATAATGACAAAGGTTATAGATTGGGATTCACCATGCTAGTACGCTATACGAATCATAACCTAAATCATGCAAACCTGCCCATGAAGATAATTAAAGTTGAAGAGATTACAATTTGAAACGCATCTACGCCTTCTTTCGAAGGTCAATAAACTGACTTAATTAATCCTAATTATCTATTTTCATGAAACCAGAATTATCAAAGTCACGGGATTGAGTAAGCAAAAATTCCCAATTATACCTTAATTGTTTTCACATTGGGAATGTCAATCACTCACAAAGTCGCACTAGATAAAGGACTCAACTTTCGATGAACTCCTAAACCCTAATTAAGAACAATGAATAAATCTCTCTCAAGCAATTCAACAAATACTTAGCATACTAAGTGAGATTTCAAATCACAAACATGGACATGATTCCCAAAACCTAGAGCATGATTCAATTTCACATAATAGGGGCTAATCCTAACCCAAGACTAGGAATTTAGCCTCTAATCATATCGATAAAATCACAAACAGGAACAAAAATCTAGAAAACATCACTAAAGGTGCAAATTTTAATTGAGATTGCAAGAGAAGAGAGAAAGAAACATACTTCAATTGATTGTCAAGATCGATCCAACAATTAGTACTGAATTAAACTCCTTAATTTAATCTCTGAAAGTCCGTAAAATACTCAGAATTGAAAAACCTAAAAATCATCCCTTTTCGAGTGCTCTCAAAGAAGTTACCAGATAATCCCCAAAAAACCAAAAGAGAGAATTAAGTCGTGAAAGAAAACAGAATGGCATGGTCGTGCTACCTGGCACGGGGCATCGTGCCATATCTCTGAATTTTGTTGCTGATGGTTTTGGCATGGCATGACCGGGTTTAATGGCATGGAGACCCCATGCCAATCCCTTGGATCCAGGCTGACTTCTTTCTTGACTTGAAATTTGTGTTCTTGCCCTCCTTTCAACCAATATCAGTAGATTTTCTTGTTTTCTTTCGACTAGAACTCTTGAAACGTGAAACATCATACATGAGCAAAATTCAAGGCAAAGAAGGCTAATTCGACCTTTTCACTCTGAAATTTATCACAAAATTCTTAAGGGAAGGGATCAAATATGGGTTCAAAAAAAAGGCTTAAAATCAAGGTTGCCAGAACCGGACCGATGAGTGAGCCGGTGAAACTAGCGGGTCATTAGTTGGATCGGTTGGATCAGTCGGACCGTATTAGATCGGATTTTTGAATTATTCAAATTAACAACTATTCGTAAATATTTGTATACTAAGTATTTAAGTTATTGGCTTTTAGACTAATAAATACAAAGTATTAACTTTGAAAATTTAGTAAGTTTTTAAATAAAAATAAGTAATTCACCTACATATTCTTAATTTTTTATATTTGTCTACAACTTAAAACATATTATCATTTATTTTAGAAAATAAATGAATAAGAAAATGCACCACAATATAATTTGGGTTGATAATATGTTATCAATTCATTATATAAAGTGTCACAATGGAAAAAATTTTTTAAAAAAAGAACGGAAAGTAGTTGAACAAATCCATTTGGTCAACGACAATGGAAGAGCCATTCTACAATAAAGAAATAAAGTGGGTCAGTGGCATAAAAGTGTGATTGCTCTAGTGGTTGAATTGGATGAAGAGGGCATTAAATTAACATGAGGAGCATGGTTCGAATCTGCTCATTGGCAATACTACTATTTTTGTGAAACTGTTTCAGCCCCAAAAGAAACTGGTTAATCGGTTTGGACAACTGGTTCAATCAGTAGAACCGGACAGTTCAACCGGTCTTTGATTGGTTCTTAACCGGTTCACTAATGCGGCAGCTCAATACCAGCAATCAGACTGGATAATGGTCCGGTTTCCGGCTGAACCGGTTGAACTGGCCGGTCCGGTCCAGTTCTGGTAACCATGCTTAAAATGGAGGTTTGTTAAATAAGTTCAGCAAAAAATTTCAGAATATGGTCAACAAATGAATTCAGAATAAGTTCAGTTCAAAATAAGTTTAAACAAAATAAGGTCTTGTTTTCTTCGACTTATTTTTTGAAGAATAAGGCTATATTCTCTTCATTTTTTGAAGAACAAGTTCAGAATAATTTCAGATAATAAGTTAAAGATAAGTTAAGAATTGTTTGTTGAACTTATTTGCTAAGCTTATTCTGAGCTTATTTTGAACTAATTCTGAATTGAACTTATCTGAATTGAGATCATGTTATCTTTGACTTATTTTGTCTGAGCTTATTCTAAACTGAACTTATCTGAACTATTCTGAACTTATTTGCTAAACTTATTCTGAATTTATTTACTGAACTTATTTTGAACTTATTCTGAACTTATTAAGAATAAATTTATGAACTTATTTGCTGAACTTATTCTGTAATTTATTTTGAATTTGTTTACTAAACTTATTTTGAATAAGTTCAGTAAATAAGTTCAGAATAAGTTCAACAAATAGATTCAAAATAATTTCATATAAGTTTAGATCAGAATAAGTTCAGACAAAATAAGTCAAAGAGAATATGGCCTAAGTTTGGATAAGTTCAGCTCATAATACATTCAGAATAAGTTTGGAATAAGTTTTGCAAATAAGTTCAGACTAAATTCAACAAATAAGTATAGAATAAGTTTACTTCAGAGTAAGTGCGGCAACTAAGTTCAAAAATTTGTTCTTAATTAGTTCAGAATAAGATCTTGTTCTTTTCGACTTATTTTTTGAAGAATAACGCTCTATTCTCTTAGGCTTATTTGTATGAATTTTGAATTGAACATATATGAACTTGTTTTGAATTTATTTGCTTAACTTGTTCTAAATGTATTATGAATTTATTTGCTGAACTTGTTATGTACTGAACCTATTTTGAATTTATTAAGAAAAAAGTTTTGAACTTATTTACTAAACCTATTCTAAAATGAACTTAGGCCTTGTTTTATTCGGCTTACTTTTTGAAGATTAAGGGCATGTTCTCTTTGCCTTATTTTGACTGAACTTATTCTGAACTGAACCTATCTGAATTTATTTTGAATTTATTTGTCGAACTTATTCTGAATTTATTCTGAAACTTATTTATTAAACTTATTCTGAACTTATTATAGAATAAATTTATGAACTTATTTGTTGAACTTATTTACTGAATTTTGTTCTGAATTTATTCTGAACTTATTTACTATACTTATTCTAAACTTATTCTGAACTGAACTTATCTGAACGTATTCTTTACAAAATAAGTCGAAGAGAACAGGACATAAGTTCAGATAATTACAATTCAGAACAAGTTTAGTATAAGTTCAATAAATAAGTTCACAATAACTTTTGCAAATAAGTTCAGAGTAAGTTCGTCAAATAAGTTCAAAAATTAGGGCCTGTTCTCTTTACCTTATTTTGACTGAACTTATTCTGAAATGAACTTATCTGAATTTATTTTGAACTTTATTAGAAGAAACTATCTGAACTTATTCTGAACGTCTTTGCTGAACTTATTGTCAACTTAACTTTTATTCTAAACTTTTATTTGGTGAATAATTATAATTTATTTAATTATTGTTGTTGTTAATATTATCGTTATTATCATTATTATTATTATTATTATTATTATTATTGTTGTTGTTGTTGTTGTTGTTGTTGTTGTTGTTGTTGTTGTTGTTGTTGTTATTGTTGTTATTGTTATTATTATTATCATCATCATCATCATCATCATCATTATCATTATTAGTGAATGTTCTTTTTTTTAGAAGGTTATTATTTTGTTGTGTGGTTGTTATTGCACTGTATGGTGGATAGAAATTTAAAAAGTCCAACAACTATCATATTGGGTTGTCCATCCAAAGAAGTTAATGACATAATGTAAAGTACAAGCTAAAATAAAAATGAAAGAGTCGACAATTAGCATCCATGTACATAGACAATTAGCATCCAAGTTTTGGACAATTTTTAATAGTTCTAAACATTAATGCGTAAATTATTTTTACTACATATACAAATGTATATTTTCGAACAATTGCTCACAAAATAATACATCTCACAAAAAACTACACATTTTAAAATTAAACATTTGGTGCAAGCCCATAGTCCCACTTCAAAGTTTTTATTAATGTAAACAACATGAAATTTCAATCAGAAATGTAAATGATTAATGTTACAATGTGCGATTAATTATTTAATTATTTTCTGAACTTTTGATGAATTCTGAACTTATTTGCTGAACTTATTGTCAACTTATTCTGAACTTATTAATAAAACTGATTCTGCACTGAACTTATCTGAACTTCTTCTTATAAAAATAAGTCGAAGAGAACAGGCCCTAAGTTCAACTCTCAATAAGGCCATGTTCTCTTCGACTTATTTTGTCTGCAAATATTCTGAACTGAACTTATCTACACTTATTTTGAACTTATTTGTTGAACTTAGGGCCTGTTTTTTTCGACTTATTTTCAGATAGAATAAGTTCAGATAAGTTTAGTCCAAAATAAGTTCAGAATAAGCTCAGAATAAGTTCAGAAAGTTAAGAATAAGTTCGGATAAGTTCAAATAAGTTTAGTTCAGAAAGTTCAGAGTAATAAGTTTAGTAAATAACTTCAGAATAAGTTCAGAATAAATTCAGATAAGACCAGTTTAGAAAGTTCAGAATAATAAGTTTAGTAAATAATTTCATAATAAGTTCAGAATAAGTTAAGATAAGTTTAATTTAAAATAAGTTCAGAATAAGTTCAATAAATAACTTCAGAATAAGTTCATAATAAGTTCAGATAAGTTTAGTTCAGAATAAGTTCAGTCAAAATAAGGCGAAAAAACAGACCCTTATTCTGAACTTATTTACTGAACTTATTCTGAACTAATTTGCTGAACTTATTCTGAGCTTAGGCACTATTCTGTTCGACTTATTTTGTCTGAACTTATTCTGAATTGAATTTATCTGGAATTATTTGCTGAATTTATTCTGAATTTATGTAGTAAATCTATTTTGAACTAATCTTGAACTTATTAAGAATAAATTTATGAACTTATTTGCTAAAGTTATTCCGAACTGATTTGCTAAACTTATTCTAAACTTATTTGCTGACTTATTCTAAACTGAACTTATTCTTCAAAAAATAAGTCGAAGAGAACAGGGCTTTATTGTAGACTGAACTTATTAAGAAGACATTTTTAAACTTATTTGTTGAACTTATTCTAAACTTAAGGCCTCTTCTATTCGACTTAATTTTTGACGAATAAATTCAGATAATTTTAGTTCAGAATAAATTTAAAATAAGTTTAATATATACGTTCAGAATAAGTTCAAAATAAGTTTAGCAAATAACTTTAGAAATTTTATTCTTAATAAGTTTAAAATAAGTTCAGTAAATAAATTAAAAATAAGTTTATAATAAGATCAGCAAATAAGTCTAAAATAAGTTCAGATAAGTTAGGTTCATAACAAGTTTGGACAAAATGAGTTGAAAAGAACTAGTCCTTATTTGTTGAATTTATTCTATACTTATTCTGAACTTATTCCTATCTAAACTTATCTGAACTTATTATTTAAGAAAATAAGTCGAAGATAACTGAGCCTAAGTTAGGCAAATAAGTTAAGAAATCTATTCTCGATAAGTTCAAAATAAGTTTAGCAAATATATTTAAAATATCTTCAGGATAAGTTTAGTAATTAAGTTCGAAATAACTTTATAATAAGTTTAGCAAACAAATTTAAGAATAAGTTCAAATAAGTTCAGTTTAATATAAATTCAAGTAAAATAAGTCGAAGAGAACATGATCTTATTGTAAACTTATTTGCTAAACTTATTTTGAGCATATTTGTTAGACTTATTCTGAATTTATTTACCAAATATATTTTGAACATATTCTGAATTGAATTTATTCTTCAAAAATAAGTTGGAGAGAACAGGGTCTAAGTTCAGATAAGTTCAATTCATAATAAGTTCAACAAATAAATTCAGATAAGTTCAGAATAAGTTCAACAAATAAATTCGGATAAGTTTAGTTCAAATAAGTTCAAACAAAATAAATCGAAGAGAATAGAGCCTAAGTTCAGTTCAGAATAAGTCAAAGAGAATAGGGCCTAAGTTAAGTTCAGAATAAGTTCAACCAATAAGTTCAGAATAAGTTTACAACAAGTTCAATAAATAAGTTGAGAATAAGTTCATGATAAGTTTAACAAATAAGTTCAAAATTAGTTCAGCTTAGAATAAGTTCAGATAAAATAAGTCGAAGAGTACAGTGCCTAAGTAGAAGAGAACAAGGCTTTAATATTTGGAGGTTTTTTATTTTTATAATTTTTTGGTAATTTTATCTCAAGGATATTGATTTTAATTTGTTGAATAGTTTTAAATTTGAAGGCTTATATTCAAATTTGTTCAGGAAACATGTTATTTTGTCTCCAAGGTTTTTTTTTTTTTTAATTAAAGGGGTTTTTTTTATTTGATTATAAAAAGGCAAAACTATTGTTACGAAAAACCCCTCAAATTTAGAACATATTTGGTTCATAACTTTGTGGTCAAATATTTATTTTATTGTTATTTAACTAGGTTGTTCAAATAAAGGTTATTATCGTTAATTATGTTATTTTACTATTATTTTCATTGCTTCAGAACGACAAACATAGAAGATTGAAATTTACCTGTACTAGGTCTTAGAAAATAATTTGTCGAACAAAGGTATAAAGTTAATTTCATAAATATCACAAACATATTACACGTAATTTATTTCATAACATAATTTAGTTCATATATCATACCTTCTATTAAAGATCAACAATTATATTACAGATCCAAAATTTATGTGTACAACTTTTTAATAATTGCACAACTGTGTACAACTATTGCTGCACCTTCCTATAATTTCTTACAATTTCTTATAGTTCTTCTTGCTCCTTACAACTCTTTATGTCTCTTATAGCTCCCTTTTTTTTTTTTTTTTCCCATCTTACAGGTAAATTTTGTCACAAAAAACAACATGACAAAAACCTTCAGTACATTATACCTGCGTCACAGCTTCAGTACATTATATCTGCGTCACAGCTCTTTGGGGCGGCCATCAATTTCTCATGTGCGTTCCTCACACCAACTTCATTTTCCTGACAACGTGCCATTGCATATCATCTTCATACCATTGCTATATAGAGCTCCTTAGATTCATACGCCTTCTGAAATACCAACTGGTATCGTCTGTACATGTAAAAAATTGATGTCTTCTCCTTTAACGTAAACTCCTTGTACCAACTTAACCCCCAAACAGTCAGGTTTTCCCGTTATAAGCCACAATTGCTCACCCAATCGGGCCCTATTTTGAACAAGACAATTCGTTATTCCCAGCCCTCTTTTGCTGCGCACTTACAAGCACATACTTCTTCGCCGACTCATTATTACCTGACTCATCATTGATCTGAGTTTTTATTGGTATTATTTTAAATGGGTCAATCTACTCAATTTAACTGAACTTGGTCTGTAGCTCACCCTTATATCATGCTCACCTCATAATGAAAAGTTAAAAATATTTTTTTATGTTTTTTAAGAAAATATAATTAATATGTTTTTTCATAAACTATAGACAATTTTTTAAGTAATAAATATGTCAAGCTTTTATAATTGAAAAAGAGAAGTAACCAATAAAAAAGGCTTTTGGAACCCGTTGTTAGGTTGATTCAAAACTTGTAACATTTGAAACACGTTCGTCTTTATGTTATCCGAGTACGAAGTATACCCTATTCGTATTTTATCTAAATTCAAATATATCCAACACTTATTTTGTCTGAAGTTATTTTAAGATATGTGCAACTCTTTCCCCCTTTTGTTGCTCATTATAATTAATGTTATTTAAAGTAATTATTTCTTATGTGTTGTTAACTCTGTTTTTCCAATGATTTTTAACTTTTATTTTTCTTAAAACTTTTAAGTGGACACATTAAAATCGGTCTCTCACGGACAGTCTTATATGTAAATATAAGGTTGCCTATATCTTAATCTTCTCAAATCCCATGAAAGCGGGATTCACACTAGGAGTTGTCGCTATAATCGTACTTAAAGCTTGTCATAAAGTGGGGAAATCCAAATCCCCCCAAATGAGAAGAACTTGACATCATTGGTTATCAACTCTTATCTCCTTAAAAGTTTGACCAAACATAATGTATGGGAACTTGATACCTATTTTTTCTAAAGTTCCCTCATATCAAGTTTCATTCTTGAAGCTCCAACAAAATAGGCCCTTGTTTTTTCGAAGGTGAAAGTATCTTTCTTAAATTGAATTGATTTTTTTTAATTGAATTAAATTTATTTTTAAAAAGGAAAAGGACAAGTTTTTTGCTACAAAACACTTCTTAAATATTTTATTTTAACTTAAAAATTATATTCTTGTGTTTGAAGTTGAAAAAAAAAAAGGCATGATAGAATAATGGAACCGTATTACAATTTATAAATTGTATAAAATTATCTTTTATTTATAATTTACTACATTTCTAAAATTGACACATAATATATCCGTACAAATGGAGATGATCTGATTAACATATTATATTGCATCCGTTAATGGAGCAGACAGATATTTAAACATAGCTATTCATAACTAAATATAATCATTAAAAATGTAATCATTCTAAATTATAGAATAAATTAATTTAGGTTGAAATAAGATATCACTGATCAAAAAAAAAAAGATATTTAAAAATATCTTCTAATAAAATAGATTGGCAACGTTTAAAAAAAAATGAATAGAATAAACTAAGGTCGTGTTCTGTTCAATTTAGTTTTTTATAGAACAAATTCGGGCTAAATAATTCAAAAGGAGGAGGGCTAAGCCACTTGCAACGCAAACATGGTCTTCTAGCAGCACGCTTTTCATTTAGTTTCCCGAAAGCGCAGATATTTGAGTTCTCCTACCATTAAACAAGCTGTCTCGTGCAACGAGAGCAGAGGAGGGGCGGAGCAGGTACATGTGAAAAACAGGGCAGAGTTTGATGGAAAGAAAGAAAGAAAAGAGCGACTGCCTGTACCTCTGCCTGTGCCCGTCAAGTCATTGTTCTTCTTTTTATTATATTATTAGTTGGTTTCCAGTACTCTCACTCCTGTCTCTCCCACTATTTAACGTTACATCCCATCACCCCTGTCACTTCCCACTTTCACCTGCACCACTAATTACTGAACCCACTTTTACTCTCACCCCCATTTTTTACTCTCTCTCCTCCCTTTTTTAACCTCCCCTGTTTTCCTCCTCTGTTTTTGCGCCTACTCATTTTGTATCTGTCCTCAACACCAAATTCTCTCACTCAAGAAACAAAGCAAAAGTAAAGTGAGCACCTATCCTTCTGCTTCTTGTATAGATTGCCATGCATTTGCCCCCCTTTTTAGTTAATATTAATAGTTCTTTCTCTGTTCTCTTCTGTTTTGGGTATTAGAGCACTGCACAAATGGGTAAAGATGAAGACTTTAAGCTCCTTAAGATCCAGGTTCTTGCTTTTCTCTCTGCAAATGAGAGAAAGTTAAGTTGTCTTTTGGTTAAATTTGCCTTGAAATTCTTTTAGATGTTTCATTACATATTTCTCTTTTGGCAGACTTGTGTGCTGCGAGTGAATATTCATTGTGATGGGTGTAAGCAGCAAGTGAAGAAACTTCTTCAGAGAATTGAAGGTATATTTTAACTCTTATTTATTCTTCTAGTTTCTTTCTAATTCTATGCCACATAGAGGAATAATTTAAGTTGCATTTTCATAATCCTTATACCAAATGTGTGTTTTTTCATCAATTGATCTCAAAAAGTTACAGAAGTTGAAGGGATAAGTAGTACAGGAAAGGGATTGATGTTCATTTTTTACCAAAAGTTCAAATGATTTTAACTTTTTGTTGAGAGCTAAAATGATTTTTAACTTTACTTATCTGAAGATGTAGCTGTTTGAGATTCTTCAGCACCTTTTTTCTATTCCAGCTGTTGTGGGAGTGTACTCATTTTGGCGACTATTAATTAACATAGAAATAAGAGTTAGCTCTATATAATTGTTAATAGTAACGCTTGAAGCACTTCTCTCGTGGCATGAGATCTCATCCAAGACTTGCTAAAATTATTATGTTAGACTGAATGTGGACCATGTTACTCGTCCATAGTGTAGCCTTTATTTTCAGGATTCAATGCTAGCTTGCGGCTTAGCAGTTCGTTGCAATATGCAAGCTAATCTGTCATCTTATAACTCGACCGTGTTGGCTGAATTAGGCGTGTATTCAGTGAGCATAGACGCCGAGCAGCAGAAGGTGACAGTTTCAGGGAGTGTAGACACGCCTACTTTGATAAAGAAACTGGTGAGAGCTGGAAAACATGCTGAACTTTGGTCTCAGAATGCCAACAGCCAGAAGCAGAAAAACAATAACAGCAGCGACAACAACAGCCCCTATATAAAAGATGGCAACAAGCAGAACACCAAAGGCCAACAACAACAGAAGCAAAACAATAATCTGATCAAGTTCCCTTCCCTTGGCTCTGAAGAGTATGATGGTTTCATAGATGAAGAAGATGAGGAAGGGGACAGGCTGAGGCCAAATGGGTTTAATCTGAATTTGCTTAGGCAACAGCAACAGCAACAGCAGCCTGTGAATGAGGCGAACAACGGGAAGAAGGGTAATATGGTAAATGGCAATGACGGCAAAAAAGGAAATCCAAGCCAGAATTTGGGAATGAAGGGGAATCTAGGTGGTGGGTTTGATAAGAAGAACATGGGAAGCATGAATACGAACGCCAACATTCCTCGTCTGGATAGGATGGGAAACGACATAAATGCCATGATGGGGGGTTTGTGTGGTTTCCAAGGGAACAATAACCCGAACATTGTAGGGGGAAATCCCAGTGGTTTTGGAGGTTTACAACTCCAACCAAACAATGGGTTTCACCCCCCACCATCATCATCATCACCATCCATGATGGTGAACATGAACATGAATGGTGGTTCATCTTTTAACAACCATCATCCATCATCGTCCATGATGATGAACAGGATGATGGGCATGGGCATGGGGATGCATCAGCAACAACCAGTACCACAGATGATGTATCAGAGATCTCCCTATATCCCACCCAACACTGGCTACTACTACAATTACAATATCACCCCTTACAGTTACATGGAGCCCTGTTATGGTAATACCCCTCTTGCCCCTGAGTCATCTCCACCCCAAGTGTTCAATGATGAGAACACTAGCAACAGCTGCTCAGTAATGTAAAGTAATGGGACCTAAATTAAGGGGAATGGATTATTAGTGAGTCTAGTTTGAGGGACTCCTTGTTTTTACCATTCTGAAGATGGTTGAGGATGCCCTTAATCTTTCAATGGATGTCCTTAATTTTTATATATGTTTGTAGTTTATGTAAGTTGTTCAGGATTATGTTTCGCTTTGGCGCCGTTTAGACTACTACAATTGTGAATGCTGTGTGTTCCGGAACTGCCTTTTGGTGTTCTGCATCAGTGAATCGCTGAATGACTTGGAATATATGAAGCCTCTACACTATTTGATGTCTGTCCAGATTTCAACTTATATCTGAATTTTTCAATGCTAAACCCTTCTAGGAGTTTTTTTCTAATATTTTATCTAAAACTGTTCATTTTGTTGTGAGTATTTGTGTTGGATACTTGATATTCGGACATGGGTATGTATACAACACATTTTACTTCACACAAAATGATGAACAAATTTATCAACCAATGACCCAATTCCGACATGACAACCATATCAGACATCCGGCATTTCAACATGAGTATGGCCAAATCTAAGAAACATAGATAGCTGTTCGTAACTTATGGGATACCCCATGGCTAAAACCACGGGCCCTTAATTATGAGAAAAATGGAAAACGTCACGTCACACTACTTTCCTCTCATGTACAGTATAGATTACTTGATGATTGGAGGGATCAAGCAGTTTAAATGTTGGGGTTTAATGAATCAGTTATATGGGCATGTTTAAAAGTAACGACGCCATAGGGGAGAATCAATGACGACTAAAACAAAACTTAGATGGGCTTGCAATAAGGTATAATTGTAAGTTATAAGATAATGCAAGGAACTGTAAGGAGTTGTAAGAAGATGTAAGGAGTTGTAAAGAGATGCAAAGAGCTGTAGCAAAATGTAAGGGCTAAGGAGCTGGAAGGAGTTGTAAGAGTAGATGTAAGAAGTTGTTGAATTATTGAAGAGTTGTATAGTATAATTTGTGACAATTATGATATATAGTCATATTTACGACTAAAATTTGATACAATCAGTAAACAAAATATTTCTTAATATAATTGTAACGAAATATATTTATTTTACAAACAACTTTTTGGATGAAAAACAACAATATTAAAATAATACACTAATTGAAAATAAATCATTAACTAAGTTAGTTACATTACAATATAAATATATTAAACCTCATAAATTTTGGGTCTGTTCTATTTCGCGTTTTAGATAGATAGATAGATGTAGGAAGATGCAAGAAGATGTAAGAAACTGTAAAGAGCTGTAAGAAGATGTAAGAAACTGTAAGAAAATGTAAAGAGCTGTAAGAAGATGTAAGAAGCTGTAAGGAGCTGTAAAGATAAATGTAAGGAGTTGTTGAATCGTTGAAGAGTTGTATAGTATAATTTGTTTTACATTGAACGTTTTGGATGAAAAATAATAATATTAAAATAATATACTTATTAAAAATAAACAATTAATTAAGTTAATTGCACAACAATAAAACATATTAATCCCCATAAATTTGATGAATAAAATTTCTTCCACGATTTTTTATATGAACATTAGTTTGATCGAATAAGCAAAGTATAACCAAAAAAAAAAAATTGACAAAATTGAATACAACTCTTCCTATTTTAAGTAAATAATTTTAAATATAAATAAATGTATGGTCATCTATAATAATATATATTTCATATCGAAACTCAAATATAATTTACGTCGTTATATTATGTTTTTATGTTTATGTAAATGTTGTGTTCATAAGATATTTATAAATTTTGTATATTGGTAGTATCATTAAAAAAATATACATATTTCTGTAACTAAAATAAATGAATGCTATAGAAAATCTATGAGATGTAAGAAGATGTATGAAGATGTAAGGAGATATAAGGAGATGTAAGAAGATATAAGGAGATGTAAGAAGACGTAAAAAGATGTAAGGGGCCGTAAGGAGTTGTAAGAAGCAGTAAGGAGATGTAAGCTCTTAGCTAAATCCTAAAAAACGCGAAATAAAACAAGACCAAGTATACTTGAGCACTACTTAAACCATTAACTAAGTTAGTTACCAAAAATTAAATGCGGTTTCTGAAGAAATTGAGGATAGTTGTGGCTATTATTGGCCCTACTTTAAGGTAGAACTTTTTATTTATGAATAATTTATATAAACGATATAGCTATGCACATTAATTCATAAGTGTTAAACATATGTTTAATTTATATTTGTAGGATTGCATAGGACCATTAGATGGCTCTCATGTGCAAGCAATACTCGGAGAAGATGCAAGTGTTGCTCATCGATCACGTACAGGTCAGACCACTTTTGGAGTCTTCAAAGGGAGATAGAAAATATTGGCTGACAGAATGCCGCAAATGGGATAGAAGCCGCAACTTCAGATAATTGTTTCTTATTGTGCTCTGCACAATTTTATTATTCTGCATAGTAAGCGAATATCAATCTCAGTAAGGGGAACAAATTTGGAACGATCATCAATTGTTCAATTGCATAATGATAGCAACAAAGTGTCATGGATAAACTTAGGGATGAAATAGTTGTAACGTTTTCGTTGCATATAGTTTGATAGTTTTCATATATACTTTAGAATTAAATATTAACAAAAGTTTTGTATTATAATTTTAAAAGTGTGGTCACTTATTCCATCTATAATAATATATATTATTCATATCGAAACTCAAGTATAATTTATATCGTTATATTATGTTTTTATGTTTATGTAAATATTGTGTTCATAAGATATTTATAAATTTTGCATATTGGTAGCATAATTAAAAAAGTATGCATATTTCTATAATTAAAATAAATGAATGTTACAGATAGTTTATATGAGATGTAAGAAGATGTAACAAGATGTAAAAATTATGTTAAAGATGTAAGGAGCTGCAAGGAGATGTAAGAAGCTGTTAGGAGATGTAAAAAGCTGTAAGAAAACGTAAACTCTTAGCTAAATCATCAAAAACGCGAAATAGAACAGGGCCTAAGTAGATTCAACTTTTTGTTTTTGGATGAAGTTGGATTTTATTGCTTCATTTTTTGTTCAAGTGGGAGTATTATCAATTCGGATTGACTTTGAATTTATTCATATCTCATATAATAAACTTCTTTTATAAAGACAAATGACAAATAACTTAGAGAAGAATTTGGTTTGGGTAGATCAATTTGAAATCTGATCAAAATTAGAGCATAACTATTTAGAATGTTTGATTGTGTATGGCCGAAATTTGTATTCAAATTATTGAATAGAGAATATAGGGGTCAGAGTTATGAATGATTGATGAAACTTGCTTAAAGCTTGACATGTTTATTCTCACTAAACCATCTTAAGATAGACTGATAAAAGAATGCAACTCAAAGTGTGCATGTACATCTCTCTTTCTCTATCTATATATCAAAAGCTAGTAATTAAACTTGATCAAATAGGAATTGATTCTTGATGTGTAAGACTCAAAGCGATATAGTTTTCAGCAGAGTTGAACAAAGTTGACCCGATGGGATTAAGGATCCAAACCCAACATGAAGTTAAGTAGGTTTGAGTATAAATTTTCAACCTGTTTAATTAAATAGATTGATATGTTCAATCCGTTTAATTAAATGAGTTAAGTACTCGTTGAAATTCTCGAGACGAAAAAATACCTGTTTAACTTGTTTAGTCGAATATGATAAACAACTCAACTCATTTTTCTGTTTATCATTTATATGCTTGCCCTTTTATTATATAATTAAAAATACAAAATCACAAATAAATATAAAAATATAAATTGTGATGAATCGAAGAGTTTTAGAAAGTAATTGCATATTGTGATATATAAACTTAATTTTAAATGTGATGTAATTATATATTAATTAAAAATGTTACATAGATAAATGAGTAATTAGATGACTAAATTAGACTTATTTATTTTAAACGGATTAAGCAGATTAATCTGTTTAAAATTAAATAAATACATATCAAGATTTTTTAATTTATTTAATAAATAAGTTATATTCAAATTGAAAAATTTACAAACTATTTAAATTCGATTTGAACACAAATTTGATTCGACTAATTTCTCAACTCTCCTTTTGGGCGACCATTGGTCAACTTTCTTGCATCCAAGGAAGTTGTTTGTTTGAATGTGCCATGGGAGACAAGGAGGTACTGGGTACGGCCTTTATGCAGTAACAGCTTTACACTCTGCAGTGTAGGAACTGTCAGAGTGGGCTGACACAGTTACAAGAAGATAATTACATAAGTAATTAATGATAAATTAATTGTGTCATCTGTCTTCACAGTTAACTATGGGCTATTGGTAAGTATACTTAGCGGTTAACGGTTAAATGGCTTGTATTCATTTGTTAGTCACTGTTTTATGTCAGATGAGATAGAGATTACATTTCCACTACTTAAAAAAAATGAAAAAATAAAAGGATGAATGTCCAAGTGCTGGCTGTGCTGCACAGCTGCAGTTTTGGTTAGGTGTTGCATTATGTGGGTTGTAATAACAAACGAGGCTTCTCATGACTTGAGCAAGTTGGCGTTGGATACTGCATGTAATAGCAAATCTAATAGTGAGTTAATTTTTTGGCTCATCGATGGAGGTCTATTACTGTCATATCAACTTTCGTTTTAACTTTTTGTCTCACAATCATCACTCTCTCCAGTAAAGGCTCACAACTTTACCTCATCAAATAAAATAATATCCATATGGACCCACTCCATAATATACAATTTTATTTTTCAAATTAAAAAAAAGAAAAAGTAATAAAAAATATTTTAACAAACCAAAAAAAAACTCATGAGCTTCCTCCCTGGGCCGAGACTCCCCGTGAGCTGTGCATGACAAGGCAACCCCTGCAAATTGCCGAGGCTTCTCTCTCCTCGCTCCCCTCTCTCTCTCTTTGGGCAAGCCAACCGTTGGCTTTGCTATAAGAATATGTAGATTCAGGACCTATTCTTTTTGTTGAAAAATATAGGTTGATGAATGGGTAAAGTTGATTGAGATTGGTAGAAATAGGTTAAAGTAAATTGAAGTAGGTATTTTTTTATTGAAGTGGATTGAAATTGGTTGAAATTAGTTGAAGTGAGTTGAATTTTTTTTTATATAATGAGTAGAAGTTGGTTAAAATAGTGAAAAATGGGTTGAGATCGATTGAAGTAGGTTGAAGTTGATCGAAGTGAGTTGAAATTGATATTTTTTTGATTAAAGTTCGTAAAGTGGGTCGAAGTGGATTGATATTGGTTGAAATTGGTTGGATTGGTAAATTTGGATTTACCAATGAAAAAACAAGGCCTCATTATGCTAAAAAAGTCTCAGGATGCGGGTAAAGTCAGAGTCAATTTTTATGGCACTATGGAGTACATTTAGGTTATATTCTTTTTCTTGATAAATTTTATTTTATCAGTTTTAATTAACTGCAATCTACCTATATCGATTCTAATAAAAGAATTTCAACTTTAACCCACTTAACCAATTTCTGTCCAGTTTAACCAATTTTAATCTAACTCCTTTAAAATTTCAACTAACTTCTGTCTATCATATCAAAAAAATATACTAACTTCTTCCAATTTCAACCGACATCTACCAACTATAACCAAACAAAAGTACCAATTCAACCAATTTCTACAAATCTCAACCAACTTCACTCATTTCCAAACGAAAAGAATATACCTCAATGCCTAGAATGACTTTTTCAAAAATGATGGCTATTAAAAATGTCATTGAGCTCTCTTTGATAGTTTTTAAAGTTCAAATATGCTAATAGTATAACATATTTCTATACTATATATTTAGTTGGAGTAATTTTTAATCGATATATATTTCGAATGGAATGATAAATTTAGGCCAGTTTATTTCAATTTATCATATGTACTTATCATTCACTATAAAAATATATCTGATCTGCAACGGAAATTTCGACCGAAAAAGGTGATTTTTCCGACGGAAAATTGGGTTTTTGACGGAAACACCGACGCGACACGGGTCGTCGGGATTTAGCTCGTCGCAGATTTTTTTCCCGACGGATTCCGACGGCGTCCGTCGGAAAATATCCATCGGAAATTTCGTCGGATACTGTCAGACAGTAACGGGCAGGAATTTCTAACGGAAATTCCGACGGAATATTCCGTCGGATATTCCAATAATTAAAAATTTTTTTTAATTTTTTTAATTTAGAGGAAATTCCGATGGAATTTCCGACGGAATATTTCCTCTAAATTTAAAAAAAAATTTTAATTATTCAAAAGTTTTTTGCTAAATTTCAAAAGTTCTCAAAAATAAAAAAAATTAAAAAGATTAATATTGCAATAACTTTCAAATATATTCATATATATAAAGTTTTAAATCTACTAATAAAAGATGCTAAATTAAATATTAAGTACAATATATACGTTGTTTTAGATCTACACGCAGATTACATAAATTATACGAAAATCATATCAGCTAATCAAAGTCAGATAAATTTGTGGGATCATCATTATTGTCATTTTGAGAGTCCTCTTCATCATCATCAGTGTTCAAGTCGATGTGGCTGGAAGAACCTGCACTTTGACCTTTGAAAAATCTAAAAACTTTTTTCAATATGCACTCTGTCTTCCCTTGTTTCTTGGTTAGTTGAGTTATAGCCTCTGCTTGTTTGGCTATGCTCTCACTGAGGAGTTGCGCTTGCTCTCTTGGATCAAAATGCTCTGCTGATGAGTGACGTGCAGTTGCAATGGTAGCTGATTTCTTCAACTTCACCCCCTCCGTACCAAACCGTATACGCGGCCTTTCTTGTCCAAATTTTCTTTAATTCAAAACTCTTCTTGGGTCATAGGTGACAGTTAGGAGCTCCCTTGAGTTGCAGTTTGAGAGTACTCCTTCCATTTGTTGTGATGGTCTTCCTGAAAATTTTCAAAAATAAATAAGTTTCATACTAAATCTGCAATTATAACATATGATTCATCTGTGAATAAAATGTGCCAAATTGAACTTACAAATTTTTTTGCAGATTTTTTATCTACAAAAGTTTTGTCTTTCACCTTGCAGTGGGTGTCCTTAAATAATTCCTCACATGTGGGTTCCCTACCTAATGCTTTGGCCTAAAGAGAAAAAAAAAGTAACCAGCTATTGAATATAAAACAACGACGAGAACCCCAACCCATACCATACATTATATATAACAAATACGCTTATTAATAATCACATTCCTTATCAGGCGTCTTTTCCTTTTACTAATCGGAATTTAGCCACATGTATGTAACGAAGGATCAAAACCTTCAGCATCACTCAATCGATTCTTTTTATTTTGTTGGCTCAATTTCTTGAACTTGTCATCCTCAGTCCAATGTTTAAGCATCTCATTCCAAATATTAGGTGGTAACCACTTCGGTTTTTTGTTGTACTTCCTAACATATCCGAGAATGTCCCTAAGTCGAGCTGTCCCTCTGTACTCAAAGTTACGCCGTATCTGGACTTCATTGTCTGGATGCCAGTAGTAGTGTTTCTATGCCAAAGTTGAAGTATATTAGTAATTAAACATCTCAAACAATCCAATGACAACTTTGAAATTCGTTGTACAGAAAATTAACCTTGAATTCATTAAACCATATGTCTCTATGAGATTGTGGAACTTCTCCCCACGTGGTCCAAGCACGTGGGTACTTACCTACAAAACTTTTCACAATTTTCTAAACTACACCTTGATATGGAACAAAACTAAGAATAAAAAAAGAATTTGTTAAAAGTAATTACTGTAGGCATTAAAAAAATATGATTAGTGAAGAAGTTATAAAGTTTGTAATGAACTAACGTGTCACCATCGGGTTGTAAATATATCTTATTAATGGTGCTTGCAATTTCATTATCAGGTGCAGGACTGTGTCTATCTCTTCCTACCCCTTCATTTTGGATCCCTTCGTTGTGCACTGAGTGGCTTGGCATTCTAAATTGCCCCATCATTTGATTACCGTTGAAATGTGGACTAACAGTGCTAAACTGTTGATAAAGTAATGGAGTAGCTGAAGTACCACTCATGTATGGAATATTGGGTTGGATTGGTGTCTGCATACCCGCATCGAAAAAAGGTGGTTGCATATGGGGTTGCTCATTCATCTACCGTAATAATTTCCGAATGGTTGAGTTGGATCAAGAAAACCTCCAAACATTCCACTGAAAGTGTTTGTTTCATAATTTTGATCAGCAGGATCATACTGTGGAGTCGGTTGTGGTGCTCCTCTACCCGCATCATTCCTGATCGTTCGACCACGACCACGTCCACCATTGAGTCCAGACATCTAACAAATAAGAACAAAATTAAAAAAATACAACCGCACCAATATTTATAGTATTGTCAGTGAAAAAATTACATGACATATATGCAATTGTTTTTCTGGGTTTGCAATTAAGAAAAACTTCATACACAGACATAAATATCCATACAATGAAAATATTAAATCAATCATTGTGGGATACATCGTCATCGTCATCATCATCACTTTGCAATGCCATATTTTCATCATCATAATCATCATCGGTGTCTTCAGGTTCATCCTCCCATTCACCTTCTTCATCCTCGTCATCACCATTCCCATCATGATCATCACCCCAATCATGTCCATCAACATCATCAGCTTGTACAGTTTCATCAACTAATGTTGTCGCTATTACATTATCCACATTCATGATTGTCATTCCAAACTGCTGATAGACAAGTTCTAGATTATTCTTATCTTTAGGAGCACCGCGAGGTTTATTTGGTATAGCTACCCATCAATTCGCTTTTCCTGATATCCCCTCGGGGTACTTAACATATACCACTTGGATTGCAGTATTAGCAAATATGAATGGGTCAAACTTTCTGTAGCGTCTAGTATGATTAACCTCGAAATATGGGGTAAATTTAGGATAACGTAGCCCTCAAGGAACATCCGGGTCAAACCACTCACAATTAAAAAGTACACATTTTTTTATTGGCTCACCCGTAAATTCAACAAGAATAATTTCGTGAAGTACGCCATAATAATCTCCTACTACTTCATCACCTTCGCCAACTCCTTTGACACACATGCCACAATTATATGTTGCTTTACCTTCATTTCTAACCTTGGTATGAAATCGATAACCATTAACTTCATACCCAGAAAAACATTCCATTACCATAATCGGTCCATGAGATAAGTTTATCAGAAAATCATGCCTCTCATCATTAAACACCCGATAAGAATTGACCTATGCAAAAAAATAAAAGTAATCCTCTTTAGAGTTAGAAAAATATTTTGCAGGAGTTGAAGATTACTTAAGAAAAATTACTTACATTATACTCAAACCATTGTGCAAAATTGCCTCAATAAACAAGTCAACTTCCACATCACTCGCGTTTGGATTATGGCCGCGAAATTGATGTCTGAACCAACTGTAATGTTTAACGAATGAAATTAAATAATTATTACTGAACAATTAGTAAGTATTCAAATGAAACTTTCAATAACTGATATACTTACTCCAAATATGGTTGCACTTCATCACAATTCAGTAAAATGTGAAGATGTGCGACACGATACTCAGGTTCAGTCAGATATCTTCTTCCTCGTTTTCCAAACGGAGTACTCTTACGGTTGAGCACTGAAAGAGTTCGCATTTGTCGTTCGGGTTATTGCAGATCCTCATTACGCCCAATACTCGGGCAATGCAAGTTTGATTCAAAATAATACTCAGCGAAATGTTTGATCTCAAATGCTAAGTATGCGTTAACCATAGATGCCTCCACATGAGCTTTATTCTTTGCCGTAGGCTTCATCCAGCCAAAGTACCTCTCAAAAGGATACATCCATCGATATTGAACAGGACCACCCAACAAAACTTCTTCGGCTAAATGAATGGGCAAATGTTTCATGACATTCCAAAATTCAGGCGGAAAAATTGTCTCCAACTTACAAAGAATTATAGCAATGTTCTTGTTCATCTCTTCCAGCATGCTCTCGTGTAACTCACTGGAGCGTAAGTTTCTGAAAAACTCACTCAATTCGACCAAGGATCCCAACACATCTTCCGGAAGAGCAGCAAAAGCTACTAGAAGAAGATTCTCCAGGAACACATGATGATCATGACCTTTCATATTTTGCAACTTTGTATTAGATGGATCCACCCAATTTCCCACATTAAAAGAATAACCATCAGGCACATGAACCTCTCGCAACCATTGACAGACAGCCCTTTTTTGAGGTAATGACAGTGCAAACTTGGTTTTTGACTTACACAATCTATCAGTTGACCCTCTTGTAACCAAGTTCAACTCTTATCTACTACACAAAATGGACATATCCATTCTTGCTTTGATATCGTTCTTTGTTTTTCCGGGCACATCCATCACTGTGTTTATAATATTTTTACTGAAATTTTTCTCTATATGCATAACATCAAGGTTATGCCTCAGAAGTTGATGCTTCCAATACAGCAACTCCCAAAAGTTACTTTGTTTTGTCCAATTATATTCATTTTCCTCAAATCCCGAAATTTGAAAATGGATATCTTTAGTCACTTTAGGCAATGTCGACACTATTTCAGACGACATTTCACCAGAAATCCTTTGGGGAGGGCCAATGTGTACGCTCTTTTCTTTACGGAAGGCAACTTTGTTAGCTCTAAAGCAATGATTTCAAGGTAAGAACCAACGATGGCAATCAAACCAAGAGGGCTTTCGGCCATGCTGTAACTGGAATGCACAATTTTGGTTCATACAAACCGGACATGCTAACAACCCATGAGTACTCCAACCGGATAACATACCATATGCGGGAAAATCATTGATTGTCCACATCAACGCGGCATGCAATCTAAAAGTTTCCCCGCATGAAACATCAAATGTATCAACCCCAACATCCCACAGCATTTTCAACTCATCAATTAAGGGTTGCAAGTACACATCAATCCTATTCTTCGGATTTATTAGGCCCGGAATAAAACAACTTAAAAACATGTATGGAGTTGTCATACACATATTTGGAGGCAATTTGTAAGGTGTAACTACAATTGGCCACACAGAATATGCTCTTCCAGATATGGAAAATGGTGTGAAACCATCAGCACAAAGACCTAACCTTATATTTCGAGGCTCTGCTGCGAAATTCGGATACTTTTGATCAAAATGCTTCCAAGCTAATCCATCCGATGGATGCCGGAGAACACCTGATTCTTGGCGGTGCTCATGATGCCATCTCATATGGATGACAGTCCTTTTCGACGCATACAGTCGTTGCAATCTTGGGATTAAAGGCAGGTAGTGCATTTTTGCATATGAAACAACCTTATTACCTCGTTAGTTGGATTTCTTTAGTAAATATCTTGCATGTCTACAAAATTTGCATGCGAACATCCCCTCATCCTGTTTGTAATAAAGCATGCAACCGTTCGGACAACAATCAATTTCCTGAACATCCATACCTAAATCTCTCACTTTTCTGAGTTGCTGATGATAATTTTTTGGAATGCCACTTTCAGAAGGGCATATGTCTTTTATCAGGTCAACAACTTCATTGAAACAACGTTGAGACATGTTGTTCCCCGATTTAATACTAAGTAGTCTCATAGATGTTTCAATTTCAGTTATGTTGCACCCTTCATACAACGGTTTTTGGGCAGATTCAAGCATAGTATAAAATACCTCAAGATTTGTGTCCTGATGGCTACTCATGTTTATTTGATTGGCTTGGAAGGCAGCATGAAGCATGTTCTCCATATGATTATGATCGGTGTGATCGTAATCAAAATTCATAGAATGTGAACTACTTGCACCCCTTGCTTCCGAATTATCTTCTTCCCCATGACTTGTCCAATACCAATAATTCTTCACAAACCTCTTTCTATACAAATGAGACTTTATAACATCAAGTGTAAAATATTGCATATTTTTGCACTTCGCACATGGATATCTATAAACTCCATTAACTCTATACTCCTCTTGATTTCGTGCAAATTCATCAAACATATTAATTGCCATCAACCACTCCTCTCTAAGTCCATGTCCATTAGGATTTCTTCTTCTATACATCCATTGACGATGCAACGGTCCATCCATATCTTCCTAATATGATTGCCTTAACTGTTATGTAAACTACAACCAATTACAATAAACATTTTTTAGAAATCTATTTAACCAGCTCAACATATATATATATATATATATATATATATATATATATATATATATATATATTACATAAAAATATATTTAATAGAACTATTAAATATATCATAACGCACCCAAATAAGCATCAAACATAAATTACACAATTTATTTCACACTTTATTCAAATAAACATAACAAAATTAATAAGATACAATACAATTAACATAATGAGCAAACTTCAATTAATATATACGTAAAACACCTGAATATATACTTAACATTCTTATAATATTTTACTCCATTTGTTCAAATAAATACACTTAATAAATAAACTTAAAATTGAATGTAATTCACATCCATATTTTACGACACAAATAAAGTACATATTAAACCAACCAAATCATCCGAACAATTAATCATTTCTCAATAAAAAAATATTATTCACATACTTACCATAACAAATCGAATATAAAACGAACATACTTAACATTCTTAAAACATTTAGTAAAACAAAACATATATTACACATGCTTACGCACTCACAACTATTTCAATTATTCAAATCAACATACATTACATATTAAATTAGAGTTATATTATACTTGTTTCCTATCAAAATAAATTCTCACAAAACCTAAAATACAACAATTAATAGAATTAAACATACAAAAAATAAATTCAGCATAACAATATTGTTTAATATCTACATATGCCTCAATAAGCATCAACCACAAATTAAACACCTTATTTCACACTTCATCTAATTGAACAAACCCAACTGAAAATAACGAACTACTATTAACATACTTAGCAAATTTAAATCAATCTATACTTAACATACCTAAATCTTGCAAAAATATAACAAAAATTCTTCATATATAGAACAAATTATAAAAAATTAAATCATACCTCAAAAAACATTCATGCCTAACATATTTAACATTTTATAATAAACAAACTTGTTTCACTTAAATTATTCACTTTAATAAAACATAATAGACATGCTTAACATATTTAACATTTTCAAATAACCAAATAATTATTGCAGATCTACATACTTAACATGTTTTACTCCACTTATTCTAATATACATATTTAATAAATTAAATAAAAAACTAACGTTATTCAAATTTATATTCAACGGAAAAAATAAATTATTCAAACTAAACAAACATGCTTCTACTAATTTTCACACACCCGAAAAATGAACATCACATATCAAATTAATACAACTTGAAAGCGCAACAATTCTACTAACCTTCACACACCCGAAAAATCAATCACATTACAGACGGTGACGGCACTAGTGGTGGCACTGGCGGCGGCAAAACGTGAAAAACAAAGACCGTAAAAAATATCAATTAACTTAACTATTTCAATTTCAAACAATAAATTAAGCAAAAATATCATTTACCGTTAAATTTTTCGATGACCAAAACCTTGAAATCTCACTTTCTCTCTCTTCCTCCTCCTCCCTCTCTCTCTTTTCGAACAGCTTTCTCTCTCTATTTCTGAAAACACCGCTTGAAATTTCACCATCCCCCCAATTTAAAGTCGGGCAAACTCCGAAGCTCGAGATCCGCGCCAGAATCCAACGGAATTACCGACGGATTCCGACGGAATCCAATTCCGTCGGGAATTCCGACGGAATCCAGGTCCGTCGGAAATCCCGTCGGACTCTGAGAATCCGACGGAAGTCCGACGGAATTCCCGTCGGCAACCCGAATTCCGACGGAATTTCGTCGGAATTTCCGTCGGATTTTCCGACGGAATGTCGTTCCGTCGGAAATTTGAATTTCCGTCGGAGTTCGTCTGAAATTTCGTCGGTTTGTCTGCAACTTTTCCGACGCTATCTGACGCGTCGCTTTGTCCGTCGGAGCTGAGCAACGTTTTTGTAGTATATTAGTATTCAGCTCTAATCGGTAGTCATCAGCACTGCTAAACAGTTAGGTATATTTCTTACTCATATAATAAGCACTAATCAATACTGATCAATACCGATTAATGCTCATTAGCACTGATCATCAATAAATTATTTACGATAAGTTAAAAAACATAGGCCCTTCACAAGATATGAATTTTACTAAACCTGTTCCACTCTTTGAGTTTACAAGAACTCATATCTTTAGATATTATTTTTTACTCATATTGAATTCATTCTTAAATTAAATCAAACAAGTAGAATCCAAGAATCAAAAACCATTCACATACCTCTTAGAATCATTCCTTTCTTTCTTTTATTACAATAAATTGAACCAATCGCCCCCTGAATACTTATATCATTCTCTGTAATCTCTTTTCCCTCTTGATCTAAAGATAATAATATTATTTCTTTCCTTTTTCTCATAAAATTTTCCCCCCTTAAAAGTCCATTGAGTAAATACTGTATACTATGCTACTAATTTTTTGCATGAAAATGTCATCCTTCTAATTATTATTTTAAGAGGAAAGATTAGGGGTTAATCCAAATGGTTTGTTAACACTAAGACCACCCCCAATGGTGAGTCAGTTTTTTGACTTACCAGTAGGGGCCTATCACTGCTACGTCAACTCTCTCTTTAATTTTTTATCTCACAATCGTCACTTTCTCTAATAAAAGGCTCACCACCTTGACTCACCAAATAAAATTATACCTATGAACCCCACACTTAGCCATATTTAATTGGTTTACTTTTTTATTTTGGTTGGTTATTTGGGTTTATTATTTTTGGAAAAAATAATTTACACATAATAATTTGGTAACACAACTAATTAGAGGGTCATAGTTTTTTTAAAAACAGCACAAGAGTTTCAATTAAAAAAAATTTAGACATCCTTGAATATATAAATCACAAGAGTTCGATAATAAATACAAAAAGATACATTGGTTAGCATTGGACCAAAAAAAAAAATTCACAATAGTTGAACAATTTTTAAAAATTACAATATGACAATCAATTAATTATTCTCTCTACCGCCGACCCGAATTTCGCTTCCAGATTTCCTCAATCAAGTCCGCTTGGAGAGTTGTATGCGCGTCGAAGTTGCAACTTCGCATGATCGTTGAAATGACGTCTCATAGCATGGATGATGGTCGTGGTTAACAATCGGCTCCAGGACAGTTCCCTCGACAACTTCGTAGTCAAATGTAAGCACGTAGTTGTCCCGCTCTTCCTTGACAATCATGCTATTGAATATCTGTCATACATGCTCTCGTAACAACACCAATTTCTTTTTGATCCATTAGACGAGCGAGACCACGTACAATGGCAAATCGATCTTGAAAACACCGAGGGCTTGCTCAACGTCCTTCCTCATTTCGGATAAATTCTATCTGAAAGATAGTATCCTAAGTTGTACTCATGTTCATTGACGATATATGCACATTTAGGAGCCCAATTCTCATACTGCTCTTGAAAAACCGGTGAGTGGTCAAGAAAGTTTATATCATTGAGACTTCCAGGTAACCCGAAAAATGCATGTTATATCCCAAGGTCATAGGATGCAATGACTTCAAGGATGATTGTTGGTACCTTGTAAGTTTGCTTTTGAAATAATCCCCTCTAAGCCGTTGGACAATTCTTCTACTCCTAGTGCATGCAGTATATGCTTCCCAACATACTGAGAAAGTCACGGGCTTCAGCAACTTGCAGTAAGCGATCAATCAGCTTAATTCGGTTTTCTCAAGTGCATGCAGTCTATACTTCCCAACATACCGAGAAAGTCACGGGCTTCAGCAACTTGCAGTAAGCGATCAATTAGCTTGATTCGGTTTTCTCAAGTACTCCTTCCCGAATACCTCCACGGCATCTAAGGCGAACCTTTTCATGCATATCATTGCGATGCTCACACTGATCTTTAAGTGCCCATCAACGCAATCAGCTGCTACACCATAGGCACGCATTTGCATGGCTGCGATACAGTTGGTTAGTGGCGAAAAGCCACACTTTCCGACCGTATTGTACCTCACCTGAAAGTACTCTAAATGATTGCCAAGTGCTTCCACAATACGGAAAAATAAGTGCATCCGCATTTTGAATCTACGTTGAAAATAATGTTCGTTAATGAATCTTCCACGAAGTAGCCTTTGTATAATTAGCGGTGGTGGGCAATTTCTATATCTCTCTTAATACATCTCTTTTTCACCCGAGGCCTAGATGTCGAATGTGTCAGCTTTGAAGCTGCTTGCCTAAGTTGTAGAAGGAACGTCATTTGTTATTGCACTCGTTGTTGATGTTAGACGTAAGCCCCTATGACGGGTATCATGACATCATCATCTGATGAAGATGCGGAGGATGAGGATGATGATTCTTCCTTAATGAGCAGCTTCTCAACATTAAAAGTATCCATTACAAGTGGCCTGTGCAACATAATAATGATCAAACGTTAATATATAGCAGAGTAATCATTTTATTAAACAATAATACGCAAGCCCATTTTCATAAATTCATATCATACCATGATTATACCAATTCATGTCTAAGACAATGCATGAAAAATAAAAGTTACACAGTAAGCTCTTACAACCTAAGATGAGCTACATAGTTCAGGAGTCATTGTTGAGGTGTCCATCATTATCATTCTATCCTCCTGGGCCCTCAGCTTTTGTTCCCTCATCATCATTTTCTGAGCTTTTTCTTCTTTTGCTATGATGATGAAATCTTTGAATATTTGATTCACATCAGTATTGTTACTATTTAACTCCTTTAGCTAAGTTGTAACTAGATCAGCAACGGTGTTGTTAGCCTTTTCTTTCAGCCTTCTCTTTGTGGCTTTCTGGCCGTCGGGTCTTTCATTCCCACTGGCACTTTAATCTCCTGCCTCTGTGGTGTCGGGATTGGACCTTTTGGATGATCATGACTGTTAGGGAAAAACAGAATTCTAATATTTATAAATCCCAAGTGCAAGGTGTATGATTGAGTACTTGAGGTGTCGTCCGTAGGGAGTTGTGTTTCCAACTACCAGGGCTAATTAAAACGTCTTGAGTTAGGCAAAATCGAAGGGGATAGAAAATAGAACTAAACTACTAAAGCGAAAACAAAAGGACTATGATTAGACCTAAGATAAACCAAGAGATCAAATCAAGCCCTCACCTTTCCAAGTTACGCTAGTATTCAGAGATGGTCGGTTGTACCATTAAAACCACCCAAGCTCTCTCTCAAGGGTTATGAACTAGTCTAATTGTTCTAACCTCTTATTTTCATGGGATTAGTTCAATTAAACTATAAGATTGACAACCCTTGACCTAGCTAGCGACCGAGACTATTTTCATATTCAAATCCCAACTATTCTTTCTACTCACACTAGACAATCGACCTCACATCTTAGCATAAGTCAATTGCCCCAAAACACGAATGAAAGCTCTTTCAAGCACTTCATCGAACACTTGGCGGGCGTAAAAGAAAACTCTAACTTCTAGGCATAAACAAGTTAGGTCAAGGCCTACACATGAATCAATTGCCCATCTCAAGAACAAATCACAACCAAAGATGAAACCTTTAATTAACAAACAAACATTGAAATCAAAGCAAAATAATAATCTATTGAACTAGCGAATGTAAATTAAAAAGCATGAAATTAAAGAGAAAAGGAGAAGAAGAACTCAGTCTTCAATTGCAAATCCAAAATCTTTTACAATGTATACAAGAACTAACCTAATCTAATCTCCCCCTAAAGGGGTTTGTGGAGGCTAGGATAAACCCTAATTGGTCCTCTCAAGAACCCAGCGAAAGGCCTCCCCTCAAAAAGAAAGAAAAAGCCCCTTTATAAAAACTGGAAACCGCTTAAATCGTGACGGCAGGTCGGACGCACGGTCGTGGTTCGTACTGGCAGGATGCACGGCTGTGCACCAGCCTGTGCACAGCTTCTGGTCCTGCAGCACGGTTGTGCACTCCTGCATCATGACCGTGCGCTTCCTGCAGCTCTAACTTGTGCTCCTGGGGTTTCGTTGGACCTCTATGCATCCTTCAAATCGCTCATAAGGTCTCCCTTGCTATCAAAGCCTGAGAATTTCTCCTGAAAGTAAGATAAAATACATTACAAGCACAATTCAATCAAAGGAACTGAATTTGACCCTTTTTCATCTAAACTTGACATGAAAACACCGAGAAAAATGGGTCAAATAAAGGCTAAAATGGGGTCAAAAATAGGTGTAACAAATATCCTCACACCGACCTTTTTGCTCGTCCTCGAGCAAAACAAAAATAAAAACTAACCTAAGAACCTAACTCATTTTCATAAGAATCATGGCTGCATTTAGCACATGCAACAAGCCCTTTAAACCCCTTGGTTTTCCTAAGTGGACGAGTGATGTCTCGTGAGGGTTTGCAGATCTTGAAAAAGAAAAAGGAAAAGGAAAAGAGATACAGAAATTGAAAAACAGTTTGGATTTACAAACAAAGCGCAAATATATACAAGGGAGAACTTTATACATATTCTAACTGGCCAAATCACCAATGCAACAAAGATATTAGCCTGTATATAAACATAGTGTATATATTAAGACTCTCTATCCACATACGTGACGTCAAAGTACCAACTTTTCACCCCATTATACATCAAAACCTGGAATCCATTCTACTCCTTGGTGTATAAGTGTATCATCATCGTAGGACTTAAGCTTACCAAAATCAAACTCGTTCCCACCTGACTGACACATGCTACATTATTAATTTATTAACAAGGGAAGTAAGCTTTCCCAGTAGCAGTATTGCCTTAAAGGGTAACACCCAATAGCACGCGCATTAAAGGGTAACGCCCAATGGCGCATGCCTCAAAGGGATACTTGTCATTCCAAATTTATTTTTTTATTTTTCTTTTTTTCTCTCTTTTTATTTTTTTAATGCAGACAAAAATTAAAGTAACCGTATCGAAAACAGGTGGGAGAGTCAATCACGGAAGACTAAGGTCCTAAGATAATGATTAAGTGTACACAAAGACTTGATTACATAGCTATAACAGACTGTTAGGATTAGAATTGGGACCAAGAGTGACACACTTGGGACAAAGATCTATCATGAAAACTTACCTAGGTACAAGCTAATGGCCAAGGTACAAGGGATCAAAGTCAGTCAAAATCGTACAAGATCCCAAAAGCCAAAAAGAAAAACTATACAAGGAAAAGGAAAAATTGAAAAATTAGCACAAAAAATGAAAAACTTGCACAAAAGTAAGAATTAAAGGGTAAATGTCCCCACCCTCACACCTAAATCTCACAATGTCCTCATTGGGAGTTGAGAGTTATCATCAACCACAAAACACACAAAAACAAAGAAAACAAAATCACACACATGACACACAAAACAAAACAAACACACACAAGAACACTAAACCTGCATACATATACACAAGCTAGCACACTCTCCCAAAAATACTTACCAAATCAAAAACAAGACCACACATATATACAAAACTAACCACCAAAAACAAAGATATACCAATCCATCAACACCACCAATCACAAAACACAAATGTGCATAAAAATACAAAAACGGTGATCATAGCCATTAATGGCTAAACAACATCCCAAATTTCACCTTAAGGTGATCACCAACAAAAACACAATCCTAATATCCACAACTAAACAAAAGAAAATAAAGAAAATAAACAGGGTCAGAATGATTGTACCAAGTTGGGTACTGATCGTACCTAGACTAAGCCTCTCTAAAATGGCGCGATGGGAGGCTCGAGGAGCATCAGCCACTCCTCATCTCTCAAGATCCAAGCTATCAATTCGGATGCCGTCAAAGCTCACAGGAGCTTATCGAACATCTGAGCATGCAACTCAGATAAATGTAAGTAAGAGCACATAAATATAAATACACGCATAACAATAAGTGCTCTCCTAAACTTATCAAATACGTTGGAAAAATTAATAGAATAGTCAAAGGCAATAATCAACACGATTTTTCCGAGCAAATGCTCTAGGTATAGATTGTAAGGATCAAGAGAGGGATTATACCCTCTAAAGGTACCTAGAGTATCAGAATAGTCAACCTCATTCCCCTCAAGTATCATATGAGAATCAATAAGTAACATATCACAACACGCAGGGGAAGAAGAGGGTGGTGAATATGAAGAAGAAGCATGAAATGTATTAAGAGAGTTGGGGGATATATTATCAATAAAATCAGGACTAGTTAGCCCTGCAGCCACAACATCCACTCATGAAGTCCCTGTAGAAGTCTCATGAAAATCATGCACTTCAATAGAAACATCGCCTGACTCAGACCAAAAGGTCTCACCTACCTCGAACTCCGTCGACTGAGCTAAAGGGGAAGGTGTATCAAGACAAGTCATGATGACTGCAGTGTTGTTCCTAAAAGGACGAGGCCAGGATGAAGCAATAATAGGTAAAGTAGTCAAGGGAGGGTCAATGACTTCCCCTAGTCCGGACTCTAGAGGAGGGAAAGACGCACCATCATCACACATATTGACATCAAGTCTAGGAGCACTAGAACTAAGGTCAGTCTCGGGTGATAGGTCATACTTCCGCATTTTATTAGCAAACTCAATTTGTTGCTTATTCATTATCTCCATCATATTACTAAGTCTAGCAAAGCTCTCATCAGAAATATAATAGGGACAAGAATTAATGGCATGGCCAGAACAATGACAAATTTCACACATAGGAGGAGTATAATTAGGGATGCAAGGGGGTCGGATGTATGAATTAGTACAACTAATCTCATATTTATAAGTACCCCAAGCCAACCAATCAAGAAAATCCCAAGCTTCATCAACATTTTTAGCACAAAAATTCCAATACTCTAAAAGAGTATGGGTCTCACAATTCACACCCTCATAAACTGTATTCAAAATTTCCCACTTTTTCAAATAAAAATCACAATGAGCAAGAAAAGCATGTAATCTACCATAGTATCTTCAAAACAATTCATGCTCATATTGAGGAAAGTGGGAAAAAGACATTTTTTTTTAACTTTCAATTTTGTTCTTTTTTTTAAAAAATAAAATCCTAGTCTCGAATGCCCAAGTAAGCTCCAATATTGGAAAGCGCCAACTTCCCAACAATGGCGCCAAAAACTTGTTAAGGAAAAACAGAGTTCTAATATGTATAAACCCTAAGTGCAAGGTGTATTATTCAGTACTTGGGGTGTCGTCCGTAGGGAGTTGTGTTTCCAACTAATAGGGCTAATTAAAGCTTCTCGAGCTACATAAAATCGAAGGGGATAGAAAATAGAACTAAACTACTAAAGCGAAAACAAAAGGACTATGATTAGGCATAAGGTAAACCAAGTGATCAAGTCAAGCCCTCACCTTCTCAAGTTACGCTAGTATTCAGATATGGTCGGTTGCATCATTAAAACCACCCAAGCCCTTTCTCAAGGGTTATGAACTAGTCTAATTGTTCTAACCTCCTATTTTCATGGGATTTGTTCAATTAAACTATAAGATTGACAACCCTTGACCTAGCTAGCGACCGAGACTATTTTCATATTTGAATCCCAAATATTCTGTCTACTCACACTAGACAATCGACCTCACCTCTTAGCATAAGTCAATTACCCCAAAATACGGATGAAAGCTCTTTCAAGCATTTCATCGAACACGTGGTGGATGTGAAAGAAAACTCTAAATTCTAGGCATAAACAAGTTAGGTCAAGGCCTACACAGGAATCAATTGGCCATCTCAAGAACAAATCACAACCAAAGATGAAACCTTTAATTCACAAACAAACATTGAAACCAAAGCAAGACAATAATCTATTGAACTAGCGAATATAAATTAAAAAGCATGAAATTAAAGAGAAACGGAGAAGAAGGACTTAGTCTTCAATTGCGAATCCAAAATCTTCTACAATGTATACAAGGACTAACCTAATCTAATCTCCCCCTAAAGGGGTTTGTGGAGGCTAGGATAAACCCTAATTGGTCCTCTCAAGAACCCAACAAAAGGCCTCCTCTCAAAAAGAAAGAAAAAGCCTCTTTATAAAGGTTGGAAACTGCTTAAATCGTGACGGCAAGTAGGATGCATGGTCATGCTTCGCACTGGCAGGACGCACGGTCGTGCACCAGTCCATGCTCAGCTTTTGGTCCTGCAGCACAGTTGTGCACTCCTGCAGCACGACCGTGCACTTCCTGCATCTCTCACTTGTGCTCTTGGGGCTTCGTTAGACCTCTATGCATCCTTCAAATCGCTTCTAAGGTCTTTCTTTTTATCAAAACTCGAGAATTTCTCCTGAAAGTAAGATAAAACACATTATAAGCACAATTGAATCAAAGAAAGTGAATTTGACCCCTTTTTATCTAAACTTGACATGAAAATACTGAGAAAAATGGGTCAAATAAGGGATAAAATGGGGTCAAAAGTAGGTGTAACAATGACCTTGACTTAGGTGGGTCATATATCGCCCTTCATTTCGGTTGGTCATTGGGCATCTCATACCAATGCTCCAGTTTAAACTTCTTTCTCGTACGATCGGTGTATAATATATGGGCCTCTTACAGGATCTTAGCATCATTCCACCGACTGTGATTACTACGTTCCACTTCCAGTATAATACCCGATCATTTATTGACTATGAGGGAGCATCAAGGCCATAAGCTATTACATGTCTTTAAAGTATGTGCCAATGTCCCTTGTGGGCAGTGCTCATTAAAATTTGAGGCCACCCTAGCCCAAAAGCTGGACTTCCTTTGACCAGCCCCAACAATAGGATCTGTGCCTACATTAACCCATGCCCGTATTAGCCGTTGATCTTCGACAACTGTCCACTTTTTTGTACCACCAATATTACCCCCATTACTCCCTCCGCATCCTCCTCATCAGCCATTGCCTCAATGTTTGTCTCAGAGTGCCCCAGCCCGATTATTGATCCTGTTGGCGTGGCTAAGGGGGTGGAGTTGCTCCTAACAGAAAGGTAATTTGGGTGAGGAGGTGGCGGGGGATAGTAAGGAGGGTAATACGAGTATTCAGTACTTGCACATTCAAAGATTCATTATGTGTCGGAAGTTAATATGGAGGAGGATAGTGTCGAGGATTCTGATTTGAATGACTCGGAATCCTTGAGCTAAGTTGAGGTGGGTAATATGAATGATGCGGATAATGGTGGTAGTTTTGTGGTGGATACGGGGGTAAGACACATGGGGAATGTGTGCGAAAATTAGGGTAGCACTATTCCCCCTAGTTTGGGTGAATCGTCACCCTCAAGCATGCTCATAAATGTTGGGGAGTGTTAACGTCCATATTTCAGGTACAGTTACCACTTACAAAATTTATAATTAATAGTATTAATATATTAATTAGTTATATTAATTGAAGGTAATGGCATTACCAAGTAAACAAACATTTTCAGATGCATAGCAATACATACAATCATACAATCATATAATCGTATTCAAATCAATACATTCATTTAACCACTAGCATATTCATGTCACATGTAATCATATTAACATAGTCACATATAATCGTATTCAAATTAAACTTCATGAACCAGATAATATTCATTTTAGTTACAAAAATCATATTAACCATTTAATCACGTCATCATGTTCAGTTCATTTTAATAAGTAACATTTTCATCAACATATTCAATTTAGTAGCATCTATTAAAATGCCTACTTTCATTTTAATTAGCAAAATATTCATTTTTATAAGACATACTAAAAAAGAAAATTACTCATTTTATAAAGTAACATATTCATTTTGATTATCATAGTCATTAACATATTCATTTAGTAACATACCCTAAAAAAGAAAAACATTCTATGAAGTAACATATTCATTTTAATTATCATAGTCATTGACATATTCATTTTAATTACATATACTAAAAAAAGGAAAACATTCATTTTGTGAAGTAACATATTCATTTTAATTATCATAGTCATTAACATATTCATTTTAGTGACATATCCTGCCTATTAAATTCATTTGAATAAGCTAGATTATAATATGCATAATTTCTCCAACATGCCTCAAAATATTCTACCAAAATATAATTAATGTTAATCATATCATATTTAGAAACATATTCTCATAGTGTTTTCCAAAACACACATTATTTTTTGTAATTTCATAACATATTCTACCGACTGTATTCATTTTAATAACTATTCCACCAACTATATTTACAAACATATTCGCATAATTATTTCACACATATTCTACAAATATATTCATTTTAACAACCACCAATTTAATAAGCCTAACTTCATTAACATGCTTAAAAATATTTACGTAATCATATTATCATGCAATATTTAAAACCTAATTCTCAAAATGTTTCCTAAAATATATAATCATATTGCTAAGCTAATAACATATATTCATAACATATAATCAAATTTTAATTATCTCACATTTACATAAATAACATTTAATCATTTCAAGTTATTCTATCTACTATATTTATCATCTCATTGCTACTATATTAATAGTGTGTAATCCTTTTAACATTTACCATATAAACTACCACATAATAATATTTTTCAACAATTTAAAAATTAAATTCCTACTCACAATTTAATACTTACCTTACAATATGTGTAATTTCATGAACATGACTAAAAATATTCTACCAACACATTTGAACGTATGACATATAATTCATAGCTACTATATTAAAAAACATATAATCATTATAACATTTAACATATCAACAGACACATAACAATATTTGCTAACAAATTAAAAAATAAATTGCTACTCACAATTTTCTTCACTTCCTCCTTGATAAAATACAACACCAACAACTTCTCTACAAATACGAAAATAACAAAGTTAGCAAAATAAAATCTCAAGTTTAATATACAATTAAGAATTTAAGGGAACTAAAAATAGAAATTCTTACCGGTTGTTTCACTTCTTCCTTGATAAAATAACTCACTAGAGATGCAAAAAAATTACAAATTTTTGAAGAGGATGAGAGAGTGAGAGAATTTTGTGTGAGAGTAATGAAGATAAATTCCACAATTTAGGGTTTTTGGAATCTAATAATCCAAACTTTGGGGGGTCTGGAAGGCGATAATTCGAACTTAAGAAATCCTCGCCAGTGAGCTGAGCTTTTAATGTATTAATTTTCAGTATACCACCACCGAGTTCGACTCACCGGAGGGATGGTGTGGTGGTGGCTGAGTCCACATATATTATTGCAACATTTTAAAAAATAAAGAAAAGGACATTTTTTAGAATTTTTTAAAGAGATCTGAATGCTATAATGTCTCCTTTTTCCCCTCTCTTTCTCTATGAAAATTAAGAAAAATAAAAATCACCATTGTAAAGTATGAAACTCATTTATAATGCAATTATAATTAATAATTTACAACTTTTTAATATTCCCAAGGAATAAAACCCAAAAAAAAAAAAAAAACAGAATTCACACCACTCAAGCCCCCACCCTGAAAATTCCAAATCTGGTAACCCCTTGGTCGGCGAGCAATTATGTTGCTACCCAAATTTAGGTGGTCGCCGGTGTATGGGTTGCTGCCCGTAAGAGAGAGAAAGTTAGAGAGATAGAGGGCTGAGATTAAGAGACACCGAGAGGGAGAAGCGTCGAGAGAGAGAGAGAGAGAGAGAGAGCAGTGTCGGGCAGCGATGGTGGATCTCGGCCGTCCAGTGGCCGGTCACCGCGGCAGTCGGCCGATGTCACTCTATGGAGGAGTTGGGGTGAGGGGAGAGGGAGAGAGAGAGAGGAGAGAGAGAGAGAGGGGCTAAGGAGATAGAGAGGAGAGAGAGAGAGCTCCATTGCTGCTGTTGCACGACTCCCCAACCCTTTTAAGTTTTTTTTAGTTGTGTAAATATATATATATATATATATATATATATATATATATATATATATATATATATATATATATATATATATATCTATATATATATATATATATATATATATATATATATATATATATATATATATATTATATATACATACATACATATATATATATATATACATATATATATATATATATATATATATGTATATATATGTATATATACATATATATATATATATATATATGTATATTTACATATATATATATATATATGTATATTTACATATATATATATATATATATATATGTATGTATATATATGTATATATACATATATACATATATGTATATATACATACATATATATATATATATATGTATATATATATATATATATGTATATATATATATAGGGAAGGGTTCATGTGTGAACTTCCCTTTAGGAGTGAACTTTTCTTTAAATATGAACTTTTAATCTTAACCGTTTAATTTCAGAGCTGAGATTAAAAGAGATTTTTTAAAATTAAAAAAAAACAAACAAAACAGCGAAAGGGATGGGGGAAACCTAGCACGCAACCCTCATTTCTCAATCTAACATTTTCTCTCTCTAAAAACTCTCTCCCTCTTCCCTCTACTTGTTCGCGACCCCTGCATTCTCACCTCTCAGCCTCCTTTCTCCTCTGTATTCTCACCTCTCAATCTCCTCTCTCTCAAAACCCAGGCTCCTTGTGCCCGTTCCCTCTCATCTCGCCGGAAAATAATTTGAAGTTTTGTCGGATCTCCTTGGCTCCCTCTGCTCGTTGCCTCTCATCTCGTCGGCCGATATACTGCGTTCTCACACGCTGCGTTTCAACAGCGATGGGAGCATCGCCGAACACACACTCGCCGGCAATTGTGACCCCCTTACCTTTGCCGGAAAGGGGAGATACAGTAGCTAGAAATGGAGCCCCCTCACCTTCGCCGGAAAATGCAGGTGAGGTGTTCATATTTTTTGTCAAAATAATTTGAAGTTTAAGTTTTGTTTTTTAACTGTCAACCATGTTTTGTAATTTAGTTTTCATGTGTATTCATTGTCATGTTGTCTCCCAGCTGAATTAAGGCTGCCCAGCCAAGGTATGGTAGCCTCCCCTGTGCCAGAAACACCTCCCCTAAAAGCAGTGGGTAAGCGGTTTAATGTATTTGGAAAATTAGTAGTTAGAGATTTGGTAATTGCCTGGTTCATATGTAGCCACAAAGCTTGTTGAACTGAACCTGAATTGAATCGAACAGAACTGAACTAAACCTGAGTCGAACGGAACTGAACTAAACCTGAATCGAACTGAACCCAATTGGAGCTGAGACTCAACTGAACTGAATGAAAATGAATGAAAATGAAACTGAAACTGAAACTGAACTTGCACTAAACTAAATGAAACTCAAACTGAACCAAACTGAACCCAATTGGAGCTGAGACTCAACTGAGGCCAAATTTCAATTGCATCCCCTGAACTAAACCTGCAAGGTGTTCTATGTGCTTGCTGGCGCGTAATTGTTTGCCATTTGGTAGCATATGTGACTTGTGTAAATGTTCTTTGTTCAATTAGTAATTGGTTGTATTGAATTCGAAAGTGGTTGTTTGAATTAAGTGCGTTTGAAATGAGATGAGGTTTTCTTTCGGTGAAATCATTACCATGGATTGTGTTTAACATTGATGTGGTTCAACCAAAGTTCATTTTCTGTAGTGATAATGGCTTGTTTTATCAAGGAAAGTTGTTTGTTTAATTTGTCTAAGATGGTGCTATTAAAGAGTGGCATGTTAATTACGGTCATTTAAGGGAAAATCCTTTTGAACGGGAGTTTGATGCATGGTCATTAAATGCTTGCTTAGTTTTTCAAGTAATTAGCATCAAATAAGGGTGTTTAGTTGAAGATTACTGTAATTAACGTCAGATGACCGTAAACTAAATTTAAGCTCGGTGAAATCATTATTGTTGTAGGAGATAACAAGGGTTCGACCTATGAAGAATGCAAGAGTCCTATGCGTGTTGTTAAAGAGTGGCTACCTTTTTGCGAAGAGGAGTTGAAACCAACACAAGGATTGGAGTTTGCCAACTTGGATGACTGTGAGAAATTCTACAAATCTTATGCTCATCACGTAGGGTTTAGCGTTCGTAAATTATCTTTCAAGAAGAGCAAAGAAGATGTACAAAAGTATAGGTATTATGTTTGCTCTAAACAAGGATTCAAACAAACCCAAACCAATGTGAACTCTAAGCCAAAAGCAAAGCTGACTAGAGAGGGTTGTAACGCAATGGTTGGTTTTAGGAGGACCAAAGATGGAAAATATGAACTTTTTAAATTTCATGAAGGGCACACACATGTACTTAGCACTCTTAGGAAGCATCATATGCTCAATTCTAATAGGGGTGTGAATAGTGTACATCAGACTTTGTTTAAGTCACTCACTCGTACTAATATCGATCCTTCTAAAGCTCATTGCATCATTAAGGAGCAAATGGGTGGTTTTCAAAATGTTGGATGTAGTAAGCAAGATTTGAAAAACTTTCAAAGAGACTTGAAGGCATTTATCAAGGACTCCGATGCATAAATGTTTATTAAGAATTTTAAGAGGAAAAAAAAAGGTCAATCCATCTTTTTATTTTGCATATGAGTTAGAAAGTGATGGTACACTGAAACATGTGTTTTGGGCGGATGATCTTGCTAGATTGAACTATGCAATCTATAGTGAGGTTGTCTCTTTTGATACAACGTATGATACTAATAGATACAAAATGATATTCGCCCCATTCACTGGGTTGGATAATCATAGATTGTGTGTTACATTTGGTGCTGCATTTTTAGGTGATGAAAAAGCTGAATCATTCATATGGTTATTTGATAAGTTTTTAGATGCGATGGAGGGTCAGATGCCTATATGTCTTATTACTGATCAAGATCCTACAATGAAAGTAGCAATAGAAGCAAAATTTCACTCTACGACTCATAGATATTGCATTTGGCATATCATGAGAAAACTTTCTGAGAAGGTTGGTTGCTCTCTGAATAGTAACACTGACTTTCTCAGTTGATTCAAATCATGTGTTTATAATTCAGGAACTCCAACTGAATTTGAGCAAGTTTGACAATCCGTTATACAAGATTTTGGATTGGAAAGGAATGAATGGTTATCAAAATTGTTCGATATTCGGAATATGTGGATATCAACCTATTTCAAGGATGTATTTTTAGGAGAAATTTTGAGGACGACTTCAAGATCTGAAAGTGAAAATCGCTTCTTTAGTAATTTTACAAATTCTCATTTGAGTTTAGTTGAATTTTGGATGCGATTTGAGAGTGCAGTGGAGTTGCAGAGGCATGGTCAATTGCGGTCGGACAATGAAACGTCATCTTCAAAGCCTCAGTTAAAGACAACCAAAGATTTGGAGAGACGTGTAAGTGAAATCTATACTCATGCTAATTTTTATAAATTTCAAGGTGAGTTTTGGATTGCTTGCATCGATTGTGAAGTTGACGAGAAGAAAGTGATACAAGGTGAGCAAGTGATAAGTATTGTGGATAATAGTCAACATAGGGGTGTGAAAAGGGAAGTTGTGTATAATGCATCTAACCATGTGGCCCATTGCTCATGTAAGAAGTTTGAATGTGAAGGTATCCCATGTCGCCACATATTGTGCGTTTTGAAGGGAAAGGGTTTGCCTGAATTGTCAAGCTATTACATTTTAAATAGGTGGACCAAAATGGCATCAAGTAAGCCAATCTTTAATGTGAATCGTACTCTTTTAGAAGGGTGTTCTCAAATGATGCATAAGGACAAGTTGATTTCAAATAATTGGGTAGAGTTTTTGGAATGCATGCGAATTGCTAGAAGAGATCCCGACAAACTCACTCTTGTTGGGAAAAGAATTCAAAATGTTGTTAAGGAATTGAAGGAGTTGGATGGTGGTACAAGTGAACGCATAATTAGTGCGTTGGAATCATTTGTTGGATCAAGTGTTCCCGAGCGAATCGATATTCTCCCTCCAAAACAATGTCACACCAAAGGAAGCGGTAAACGTCTTAAAGGAGGGAAAGAGAAATCAATAGAACAACAACAAAAAAGACAAAGACTTTGCAAAGCTTGTGGACAACAATGTTACCACGACAGTCGTAATTGTCCTTCAAAGTTTTCTTCTTAATTTATGGTAAAAATCATCACTTCTTCTTCTTATATACTAAATGTTATTTTTTTGTTCCAAATACTAATTGGAGATAATATGTGTTTCAGGTTGGTAAGTCTGGTTGAGGAGTAGTCAAAGTTGCAAAATCTTGATAATGTAGACCGTGCCTATGGTGGCTTCGAAGAGGCAGAACTTTCAAAGTTGCATAGTTGGAGGACTTTTAATTGTTGTAGTATGAGTGTTGGCAATGTAGACAATGATTTATGAATGTTTCATTCTATGAATAATGACGTTGTACTATGTATTCGACCATTGAAATATTTTGTGTAGCCAATGTGAATTGGAGTATTTCTTCCACATTTATGCTTCAAGGTGGCTGATTACATTTTAAATAGCTTGAGCATACTCTTCAGGTTCTGGAAAGTGTTCCAAGACCTGAAGCAGCCAAGATGCTAAATTTCATGAAGATAACTTCGCAATGTTAATTTGCAATTTGTGCACAAATTGTAGTGCATTCAAACCAATATACTCATAACAAGCCCATGTGGGATTTGAACCCACATCTGCATGCACTATCACATGTTGCTCTACGATTGAGCTAATAGGCTTTTGAACAAGTTGAATGCATTACACAAACCAACTCTGACCATCCCTTACTGAAAGAACTTGGAAGAAATTACAAGCGTACATTGGTAAGTTAGTTGAAACTGTTTAAGAAAATGGGAAAAAAAAACTGCTATAATAGGCGTTGCTGCCTTTGATGTATCATCAAATACGTTCTTCATACTTGGTTTTGGATCTGGATTAGCCTTCAGAATGTGAGAGAAGCCATCACCGAAAAGCCAAAATAGTCATCTGGTAAGTGTCTCCACAGACAAAACAACAAAAGCAGAATGTTCTATTGCACAGTAAAGCTAAGGAAATTTAAAGCTATTTTGCCAACCAGTTTTGATCAACAGAAACGTTGGAATTTGAATAATCTTTGTTAACAAAGAACAACCTCAGGGGAATAACAATTAATCCAGGTAACCAATTAATCCAATAAGGGTAGGTGAAAGTAGATTCGACAGCTGAATTGCTCGATGCCTAAGGAGGGGAAAATAGTTCAACTGGGCACACAATTGCCACATGCAAAAGAAACTAACGTGATGACCATTACATCACATTTTCTGGGCACAAATAGGCCCCAAGTTCAACCACCATACCAAATTCATGCACAAAAACCCACAAAATTCAAACTATCCAATGCTATTCGATTTATTCAACAATACAGCTGATTTTAAACCCTCCAATATGAAACTCACGATTTTTTTTTTCCAAAAAAAACAGCAAGATAGAATACATTAAGGGGGGAGATTTAAACCCAAAGTCAAACCAAAATGCCCCAAACCATAGAGCCCAAATTCAAACAAAAAAGCCTACATTTAATTTTCCAAATGCATCGAAATGTTACCAGGTTGGATACTTTAATTGACCCACAAAAAAAAAATCCACATTTAATTTCAGGTAAACAGATGCCTCAAACCAGAGCCCCCAAATTCAAACAAAAAAGTCTATCTTTAATTTCCAAATGTTTCGAAATAATTACCAGGTTGGGTTGTTTGGTGAAGTTTGGTGGCTCCAAGCCGACTGCGATGGCTTGAACGATGAATGGTCACTCTGGGTGACAGAGAAGAGAGAGGGATAGGGGCCATCGATGTTCGTTCTGGGTTTCCCAATTCCGGCGAGTCATGGCCCCTTTTCGGCGACAAGAGATGAGTGACTGAGAAGAGAGAGACAGGGGTTCTGGAGGCGACGCTTTTCGGCAAGAAGAGACGAGTGAAAAAGAAGAGAGAGGGAGGGTTGCGACGGGTTCTGGGCGAGGGTGCTGTCGGCGAGGTTCGTCCGCGAAGGCCGACGGCCTGGCCGGTGGGATGAGATAGGGAACGAGCAGAGAGGGCTGCCTGAGTTTCGAGAGAGAGAAGGAGAAGAACTGGCTTGAAAAGAGAGGGGGTCACAAAGGGGTTGTCTGGGCAGAGAGGGTCATGAAGAGATTGAGAGATAAAGAGATGCTTTGTGCTTGAGATTGAGAGATAAGAGCCCTTGATTTTTAGTTTAATGGCTGAGATTAAAAGTTCATACAAAAGTGATAGTTCACATCTAAAGAGAGGTTCACACTTGAACCTCACCCTATATATATATATATATATATATATATATATACACACACATACATATATATACACACATATACATATGTATATATACATATATATATATATATATATATATATATATATATATATATATATATATATATATGTATGTATGTGTATATATATATATATATATTATATATATATATATATATGTACATATATATATATATATATAGAATATATATATATATATATATTATATATATATATATATATATGTATATTATATATATATTATATATATATATATAATATATATATATATAATATATAATATATATATATATACATATATATATATATATATATATATATATATATATATATATATATATACATATATATATATTATATATATATATATGTATATATGTATATATAGTATGTATGTATGTATGTATGTATGTATGTATGTATGTGTGTGTGTGTGTGTATTATATATATATATATATATATATATTTATATATATATATATATATATATATATATATATATAATATATTATATATATATGTATCGACCGAGGCCGGGTAATAGGTAAGGCCTAAGTGTGGATTAATGCAGGGGAGCAGAGTAGCAAATTGATATGATGCAGGAAAATTAATTTGGAAACGCTGATAGAAACGAATTTAAAATAACAGAATTGAAATAAGAGAAGGAGATGAATAAAACTTACTTTGATTTGAATTAACAAACTTGATACAAGGTTGGAGTACAGGGTTGAGAAGGGTTTGTAGTGATTTTTACAAGTTCCCCGATTTTGTGATGATGAGATGATCAGATGATGCCTAATACAACACTATTGAGTATCTATTTATAAAATACAAGATGGAATTAAATGTGTACAAGTGGACGATAAAGATTAAATCTGGTGTTGATAATTGCTACCGACAATCTTGAATTATTGTTGCTTGGTGTTGAACTTGGACTGGAGCCACGTCAAAAGCGTATCGACCGAGGCCGGGTAATAGGTAAGGCCTAAGTGTGGATTAATGCAGGGGAGCAGAGTAGCAAATTGATATGATGCAGGAAAATTAATTTGGAAACGCTGATAGAAACGAATTTAAAATAACAGAATTGAAATAAGAGAAGGAGATGAATAAAACTTACTTTGATTTGAATTAACAAACTTGATACAAGGTTGGAGTACAGGGTTGAGAAGGGTTTGTAGTGATTTTTACAAGTTCCCCGATTTTGTGATGATGAGATGATCAGATGATGCCTAATACAACACTATTGAGTATCTATTTATAAAATACAAGATGGAATTAAATGTGTACAAGTGGACGATAAAGATTAAATCTGGTGTTGATAATTGCTACCGACAATCTTGAATTATTGTTGCTTGGTGTTGAACTTGGACTGGAGCCACGTCAAAAGCGGAACAGTGTTGAGTAATGATGGACCTTGGACTATTCTTGAATTATTGTCCTTTTTGAACAGTATTCTGATGAGCTGTCTTCTTGAACAGTATTCTTGAATAATTATTCTGATGAGCTGTCGTGAATAGTACGCTTGAATAATTGTTCTGATGTCTTGAATTGTTTGTCGGGATGAGTCATTGCCTTGGATGTTGACATGATGATGAGTCATGTCCTTGCATAATTACTTACCGTGTTGAGTCATTGCTTGTCTTGATGAGTCATTGGCATGCTTGAATTGAGTGGTGACACGTTGAATTGCCTTAATAAATGCTAGTCACCTTTGCTGAATTATTCATCTTTGCCGTGCAAGGTGGGTAGTGAATTGATTGTCCTTAGATCATGTGTAGACTTTGAATTATTTAATGAATTGAGCTTGGCCAAGTGGATAGCTTGAATGCATGTATGGAATCCTGCAAAACAAAAATTACGTAAAGAAATAATGGCCCTTACTTTTGCCAAAGGCCGTGACCTTTGCGGGCTCTTTTCTTGATTTTGTTTTGATAATTGTCTTTTTTTTCTTTTTTTCTTCTTTTTTTTTTTTGAATAATAACAAGGAGTAGAAAATCTACTCAACAGTCATAAGGATCTGGTGCATAAAGGATGAATTGATTTAGTAGCGAAAATGGAAATAATCATCCTGTAGATATTTGCACCGGAGACCATAGGGAGTGTGAATAAGACAGGAAGCATCGATTTGGAATGGATAGTGTAATGGTATGAGGACTTGAGTATGACTTTGATCAATTGGACAAATATGAACATCAGGGAACATTTTTGAAACAAATTTGAAAATATGAGGTTCAAAAGCTGTCCAATATTCAAGGTGTTTGTGGAACCATTTGAAATAATTAATATATCCAGTGGGCATAACGATGAGAACGGGATGATTGTTGATATCTTGAACAAGCGTTTGATAGGCTTTAATGAGTTTGAGATAACTGTAAAATGATATTTCAGAGGAATTATACCAGTCTTGATAATCAATGAAGAGAGCACTTTCATTGTATCGTGGCCCATAGAACGATGTATAGTAGAGTTCATGGTCACGAAGATGGAATAGGAGTGGTTCATGGGGGAAATTTAGTAATTGAATGGCGTTGGAATCATTGATTTGGTGTTTTCCTTTGTCGTTGCTGTCCATGATGAGATTGGTATGAAAATGTTTTGATAGTTCAAAGAAAAATATTTGAGGGGACGATGAAGGATGTCAAATTGAATTTTGAAATTGAGATGGGTTTGAGTATTTATGGTAAAGGACTGTGATGTTGAAAGTGATGAAAATAAAGGAGAAAATGTTGTATCCAGGTGTTGAAAACTTGTTCAAAAATTCTTTTTGAAAATAATTTTGGAAATATTTTACTCCGCATTGAATAAGTGTAGGCTAGATGATTTGATATTGGCCTATGCAGGTATTGAGAACTCTAAGATTGGTTTGTCAATAGTCTATAGTTTTTTCTAAATCATGACGCTGGCAAGTTAATTGATGATACTCATGTAACCATTGTGAATAATAGTTTTTGAAATGTATGGAAGTTATATGATTGCGTAAGCTAATGGTTAATTCTTCTAGCTGTTTATTAATTTCTTGTAATTCATTTTGATCATTATTGAGTCGTTGAATGAGGTCACGTTGTTCTACCTTGTACCAGTATTTTGGATTATTACATTGAATTACATTAACTTGCTTTGTTATTGAAGCATTTTGTAATACAGGTAAATCATTGTGATAAATAGAATTGACAAATTTGAATGGTATTGTGGTTTCCATAATGTCCGTATGCACACCTATATTATCTACTTTAAATGGATAAATTTGAGTAAGGAAAGGAGTTCCAAGAATAACCTCTTGACTCATATCCCGTACTAAAATAAATGAATTTTTGAAACAATATCCTTGATTACATATATAAGCATTAGATAATTTATACTTAACTTGTAATGGCATACCATTAGTAGTATGGAGTCGTTCTTTTGTCCGTTCATAATATATTGAGGGAATTAATCTTTCTTGAATACAATTTTGATCTGCACCACTATCTAATAGTGCAATAGTATTGCATTCAAAACTATCTTTAATTTTAAGAGTAATAGGAATATACCATTTTTGGAAATTTATTTGATTAATAGTTGAAACAAATTGTGGATCTGTAGGAGTATCTTCTGATTGAATGTTCGGTGAAGAAGGATTATTTTCTATTAATGTTAACCTTGCTTCTAATTCAAGATCTTTTGTTTGTAATGAACATAAATCTTTGTGTAAATTTTGAATATGTTCTTTCAACATATTAATTTCGTTTTTTAAGTCTTGAATATTAACTGCCTTTAGAATATTTGGAATTTCACGTGTTTCAAATATTTTATTGATACTTTCCTTATGAGGAGGTTCTAAAGAATCTTCCTTTATTAATATACCTTTGAGTTTTTGTAAATACTCTTTCCTTAATTCGGTATCTTGAATTTGTTCAATTAAATCCAATAAAAATTCTTTTTCACTATTATTAGTAGTTATGACATTAATACACTTATAGCATAATCTTGAAGACTCATTACCTGATGAATATTCACCTGAGTCACTTTCTAGTTCATTAATAACATTATTTTCATAATCAGAGGAGGATGATGAATTTTTCGATTGATTAGGAGTATCTTTGAGTTCAAATAAGGTAATTAATTTTTCTTGAATGTCTGGATGCTCCGCACAGATTTCGTTGAGTTTCTTTTTGACTTTACAATTTGTTGTATAGTGGCCGAATTTACCACACTTATAACAGGTATTAGTATTATCAGGTTTCCCTTTTGGAGTAGACTTTTTAGAACTTAATTTTTTGTAAGTTGGATTTCTTGTAGTATATGGTTTCTTCTTATTAATTTGAGTTTTTCTTCTTTTTTTAACAGATGGAGCTTCTATCTTTGGAAGACAAAAGGCCTCACAAAAAGAACCTAACTCTTTTCGCTTGGCTGCATTATCTGTTGAATATCTGGCTTGTAATTTTAATTCATTGCATAAAGAAATTTCTTCTTTTTTAATAAAGCTTAATAATTGACCAAACGTAATTTGTTCGAATGGAATAGGGCTTTTACCAATGAGTTCGCTTAATTTATTGAATATTTGTTGAGAAAATAAGGATGGTAATCCTGAAATGAATTTTTCTTTCGAATAGGGTTGACGACAGTCTTCCCTTTTTAATAGATATGTTAAAAATGTATCATTATACCAATTGTAGTCTTCTAGAGTTGGACATCTTAGATTAGTTGAAAGAATATCTGTTGCAGCTGTAATATCTTTTGGACTTCCAAGAAAATTAGTAACTATTGTATAAATCAAAGTTTCTATATTGTCTAATTGGCCTTGAGAATTAGTATGAGTTCTAATTTTAGTACGTTCATCTTCTTGAATATAATTTTCCCACCAATTTTTGAGTATACCAGTGAATCCTGATGTTAATAAATCAAGAGCTTGTAAATCTGTTGCACGTTTAGTTGAATAGGCTGTATAAGCAATTAACATTCTTTGGAGGGTTATGAATATTTCATGGCCACTACGACCATCTATATTCCATTCACATATTGAATCACCAGCAAAGTTTTCAGTAATTATTGTTTTTGCACTTTCAAGGTGAAGATTTGGAGGAGTTTGTTTGGAGTAATAAGGTATTTCCTTTTTATATATTTTATTAATATTTTGGAAATTATCATCTAGTTGAGATAAATTGTTTTCTAGAATATTAACTGTATTTTGAATAGAATTAGATTTTGAAGTTTCTGCTTCCTTTAATTTTTCTTCTATTTTTGAAATTAATGGAGTATTAGCATATGGGAGTTCTAATTTATTGGAACGTCTTATTTTGAATAAAGGTTTTGCAATCTCATCTAAGAAGTTTGGTTTGTCTTTCTTAGTATCATTAATATCTAAGTTTTCTAATTTTTCAGTTAATGAATCAACTTCTTGTTTTTTGACAATTGCTTCAACTTGAGTAGAGACCATGTTAACTTGTTGAGATACGGTATGTAATACTTGATTTGTATAATTATTTTGATGATAAACCTTTTTAATATCACTTAGTATTACTTGACTATTTTCTGGATCATTTCTACCTATTTTGAATGGGACTGCTGGAACATTACCTTCAGAAGTATTTAATACAATTTCTTGTAATGGAGGGGTAAAAGAAGTAAGTGTTTGACCATTTAAAAGGGTCCATTTTTTAGCAAAATTAATGTTAGTATTTATCTCTTTAACCTGGAATGGGTCTGGAAGATTATTATCTAAGGCAAACATAGCCAGCCAATTAAAGAAAGGAATATTAACTTGATGTCTTTCCATGATTGAATACCATTTTTCCCTAATGAATGCTTGAGCTTTTAAATCAAAGTGTGAAAGGAACCATTCCCTTTTTACTTTGTTTTTTATTGAATTGAAATTTTGACGTAAGTATTCTTTATTAATTTCAAAGGGTTTTGAGATAACATCTATTGAAGAAAATGATGGGGGTTGCATAGTTGAGTAAGTTAGGGAAGGAGCTTTAGCTTCTAAGGTTTGTTGAGGAATTTCCCAAGTATACATATCAATTTGACTACTAACTTTCCTACTGTTCACCACATTTGAGTTCTTACTACTACCTAAACTAAGACGATCTCTAACCCAAGAGGCCATCTGAGTTGCGTCGGAACACTTAGTTAGGAGTCATGCACACTCTACCGGGACCACTGGGACCACCTCACCTGGGCTGACCAACGGACTTACTGGGGCTGACCAACAGCTGACCAACGCTAGCAACGGCGCGACACTACCTAAGGGCACTAACCTGGCTCTGATACCAGAAGGAGCAGGATCGATCTAGGCCGGGTAATAGGTAAGGCCTAAGTGTGGATTAATGCAGGGGAGCAGAGTAGCAAATTGATATGATGCAGGAAAATTAATTTTGAAACGCTGATAGAAACGAATTTAAAATAACAGAATGGAAATAAGAGAAGGAGATGAATAAAACTTACTTTGATTTGAATTAACAAACTTTATACAAGGTTGAGAGATGGAGTACAGGATTTTTGAAAGAAGGTTGAGAAGGGCTTGTAGTGATTTTTTGATCTGGTAAATTACACGATGCCTAATACAAAGCTATTGAGTATCTATTTATAGAATACAAGATGGAATTAAATGTATACAAGTGGACGATAAAGATTGAGTCTTGCGTTGACAACTTGTGCTGACAATCTTGAATTGTTGCTGCTTCGTGTTAAACTTTGACTGGAACCACGTCAAAAGTGAAACAGTGTTGAATAATAATGAACCTTGGACTGTTCTTGAATTATTGTCCTTTTTAAACAGTATTTTGATGAGCTGTCTTCTTGAACAGTATTCTTGAATAATTACTCTGATGAGCTGTCCTGAACAGTGTTTAGATAAGCTGTCGTGAACAGTACGCTTGAATAATTGTTCTGATGTCTTGAATTGTTTGTCGGGATGAGTCATTGCTTTGGATGGTGACATGAGGATGAGTCATGTCCTTGCATAATTACTTGCCATGTTGAGTCATTGTTGTCGTGTTGAGTAATTGCGTGTCTTAATGAGTCATTGGACATGTTGATTTGCCTTAGTAAATGCTAGACATCATTTTTAAGGTGTTTTCCTTGAAAAAACAACGTGGTCATTGAATTGATCTTTGATTTTTCTGCATTGAACTTTGGCTACATGGATGGCTTGAATGCATGTATGGACCTGCAAAATAAAAACTTTGTAAAGAAATAATGGCCCTTACTTTTGCCAAAGGCCGTGACCTTTGCGGGCTCTTTTCTTGATTTTGTTTTGATATTTGTCTTTTTTCTTTTTTTTCTTCTTCTTTTTTTTTGAATAATAACAAGGAGTAGAAAATCTACTCAACAGTCATAAAGATCTGGTGCATAAAGGATGAATTGATTTAGTAGCGAAAATGAAAATAATCATCCTGTAGATATTTGCACCGGAGACCATAGGGAGTGTGAATAAGACAGGAAGCATCGATTTGGAATGGATAGTGTAATGGTATGAGGATTTGAGTATGACTTTGATCAACTGGACAGATATGAACATCAGGGAACATTTTCGTAACAAATTTGAAAATATGAGGTTCAAAAGCTGTCCAATATTCAAGGTGTTTGTGAAACCATTTGAAATAATTAATATACCCAGTAGGCATAACGATGAGAACTGGATGATTGTTGATATCTTGAACAAGCGTTTGATAGGCTTTAATGAGTTTGAGATAACTGTAAAATGATATTTCAGAGGAATTATACCAGTTTTGATAATCAATGAAGATAGCACTTTCATTGTATCGTGGCCCATAGAACGATGTATAGTAGAGTTCATGGTCACGAAGATGGAATAGGAGTGGTTCATGGGAGAAATTTAGTAATTGAATGGCGTTGGAATCATTGATTTGGTGTTTTCCTTTGTCGTTGCTGTCCATGATGAGATTGGTATGAAAATGTTTTGATAGTTCAAAGGAAAATATTTGAGGGGACGATGAAGGATGTCAAATTGAATTTTGAAATTGAGATGGGTTTGAGTATTTTTGGTAAAGGACTGAGATGTTGGAAGTGATGATGGCTGAAAATAAATGAGAAAATGTTGTATCCAGGTGTTGAAAACTTGTTTTGCTCAAAAATCCTTTTTGAAAATAATTTTGGAAATACTTTACTCCGCATTGAATAAGTGTAGGCTAGATGATTTGATGTTGGCCTATGCAGGTATTGAGTACTCTAAGATTGGTTTGCCAATAGTCTATGGTTTTTTCTAAATCATGACGCTAGCAAGCTAATTGATGATACTCATGTAACCATTTTGAATAATAGTCTTTGAAATCTATGGAAGTTATATGATTGCATAAACTAATGGTTAATTCTTCTAGCTGTTCATTAATTTCTTGTAATTCATTTTGATCATTATTGAGTCGTTGAATGAGGTCACGTTGTTCTAACTTGTACCAGTATTTTGGATTATTACATTGAATTACATTAACTTGCTTTGTTATTGAAGCATTTTGTAAGACAGGTAAATCATTGTGATAAATAGAATTGACAAATTTGAATGATATTGTGGTTTCCATAATGTCCGTATGCACGCCTATATTATCTACTTTAAATGAATAAATTTGAGTAAGGAAGGGAGTTCCAAGAATAACCTCTTGACTCATATCCCGTACTAAAATGAATGAATTTTTGAAACAATATCCTTGATTACATATATAAGCATTAGATAATTTATACTTAACTTGTAATGGTATACCATTAGTAGTATGGAGTCGTTCTTTTGTCCGTTCATAATATATTGAGGGAATTAATCCTTCTTTTATACAATTTTGATCTGCACCACTATCTAATAGTGCAATAGTATTGCATTCAAAACTATTTTTAATTTTAAGAGTAATAGGAATATACCATTTTTGGAAATTTATTTGATTAATAGTTGAAACAAATTGTGGATCTGTAGGAGTGTCTTCTGATTGAATGTTCGGTGAAGAAGGATTATTTTCTATTAATGTTAACCTTGCTTCTAATTCAAGATCTTTTGTTTGTAATGAACATAAATCTTTGTGTAAATTTTGAATATGTTCTTTCAACATATTAATTTCGTTTTTTAAGTCTTGAATATTAACTGCCTTTAGAATATTTAGAATTTCACGTGTTTCAAATATTTTATTGATACTTACCTTATGAGGAGGTTCTAAAGAATCTTCCTTTATTAATATACCTTTGAGTTTTTGTAAATACTCTTTCCTTAATTCGGTAACTTGAATTTGTTCAATTAAATCTAATAAAAATTCTTTTTCACTATTATTAGTAGTTATGATATTAATACACTTATAGCATAATCTTGAAGACTCATTACCTGATGAATACTCACTTGAGTCACTTTCTAATTCATTAATAACATTATTTTCATAATCAGAGGAGGAGGATGAATTTTCCGATTGATTAAGAGTATCTTTGAGTTCAAATAAGGTAATTAATTTTTCTTGAATGTCTGGATGTTCCGCACAGATTTCGTTGAGTTTCTTTTTGACTTTACAATTTGTTGCATAGTGGCCTAATTTACCACACTTATAACAAGTACTAGTATTATCAAGTTTCCCTTTTGGAGTAGACTTTTTAGAACTTAATTTTTTGTAAGTTGGATTTCTTGTAGTATATGGTTTCTTCTTATTAATTTGAGTTTTTTTTCGTTTTTTAACAGATGGAGCTTCTATCTTTGGAAGACAAAAGACCTCACAAAAAGAACCTAACTCTTTTCGCTTGGCTGCATTATCTGTTGAATATCTGGCTTGTAATTTTAATTCATTGCATAAAGAAATTCCTTCTTTTTTTATAAAGCTTAATAATTGACCAAACGTAATTTGTTCGAATGGAATAGGGCTTTTACCAATAAGTTCACTTAATTTATTGAATATTCGTTGAGAAAATAAGGATGGTAATCCTGAAGTGAATTTTTCTTTCCAATAGGGTTGACTACAGTCTTCCCTTTTTAATAGATATGTTAAAAATGTATCTTTATACCAATTGTAGTCTTCTAGAGTTGGACATCTTAGATTAGTTAAAAGAATATCTGTTGCAGCTGTAATATCTTTTGGACTTCCAAGAAAATTAGTAACTATTGTATAAATCAATGTTTCTATATTGTCTAATTGGCCTTGAGAATTAGTATGAGTTCTAATTTTAGTACGTTCATCTTCTTGAATATAATTTTCCCACCAATTTTTGAGTATACCAGTGAATCCTGACGTTAATAAATCAAAAGCTTGTAAATCTGTTGCACGTTTAGTTGAACAGGCTGTATAAGCAATTAACATTCTTTGGAGGGTTATGAATATTTCATGGTCACTACGACCATCTATATTCCATTCATATATTGAATCACCAGCAAGGTTTTCAGTAATTATTGTTTTTGCACTTTCAAGGTGAAGAGCTGGAGGAGTTTGTTTGGAGTAATAAGGTATTTCCTTTTTATATATTTTATTAATATTTTGAAAATTATCATCTAGTTGAGATAAATTGTTTTCTAGAATATTAACTGTATTTTGAATAGAATTAGATTTTGAAGTTTCTGCTTCCTTTAATTTTTCTTCTATTTTTGAAATTAATGGAGTATTAGCATTTGGGAGTTCTAATTTATTGGAACGTCTTATTTTGAATAAAGGTTTTGCAATCTCATCTAAGAAGTTTGGTTTGTCTTTCTTAGTATCATTAATATCTAAGTTTTCTAATTTTTCAGTTAATGAATCAACTTCTTGTTACTGGGGATTAATGATCAAAATGAATTACAAGAATGTCACCTCATTCAAGGACTCAATAATGATCAAAATGAATTACAAGAAATTAATAAACAGCTAGAAGAATTAACCATTAGCTTACGCAATCATATAACTTCCATAGATTTCAAAGGCTATTATTCAAAATGGTTACATGAGTATCATCAATTAGCTTGCCAGCGTCATGATTTAGAAAAAACCATAGACTATTGGCAAACCAATCTTAGAGTACTCAATACCTGCATAGGCCAATATCAAATCATCTAGCCTACACTTATTCAATGCAGAGTAAAATATTCCCAAAATTATTTTCAAAAAAGATTTTTGAGCAAAACAAATTTTCAACACCTTGATACAATATTTTCTCATTTATTTTCAGCCATCATCACTTCCAACATCTCAGTCCTTTACCATAAATACTCAAACCCATCTCTATTTCAAAATTCAATTTGATATCCTGCCTCGTCCGCTCAAATATGTTCCTTTGAACTATCAAAACATTTTCATACCAATCTCATCATGGACAACAACGACCAAGGCAAAAACCAAATCAATGACTCCAACGCCATTCAATTACCAAATTTTCCACATGAACCACTCCTATTCCATCTTCGTGACCATGAACTCTACTATACATCGTTCTATGGGCCACGATACAATGAAAGTGCTATCTTCATTGATTATCAAGACTGGTATAATTCCTCTGAAATATCATTTTACAGTTATCTCAAATTCATTAAAGCCTATCAAACGCTTGTTCAAGATGTCAACAATCATCCCGTTCTCATCGTTATACCCACTGGATATATTAATTATTTCAAATGGTTCCACAAACACCTTGAATATTGGACAGCTTTTGAACCTCACATTTTCAAATTTGTTACGAAAATGTTCCCTGATGTTCATATCTGTCCAGTTGATCAAAGTCATACTCAAGTCCTCATACCATTACACTATCCGTTCCAAATCGATGCTTCCTGTCTTATTCACACTCCCTATGGTCTCCGGTGCAAATATCTACAGGATGATTATTTCCATTTTCGCTACTAAATCAATTCATCCTTTGTGCACCAGATCCTTATGACTGTTGAGTAGATTTTCTACTCCTTGTTATTATTCAAAAAAAAAAATGAGAAAAAAGAAAAAAGACATTTATCAAAACAAAATCACGAAAAGAGCCCGCAAAGGTCACGGCCTTTGGCAAAAGTAAGGGCCATTATTTCTTTACAAAGTTTTTATTTTGCAGGATTCCATACATGCATTCAAGCCATCCATGTAGCCAAAGTTCAATGCAGAAAAATCAAAGATCAATTCAATGACCACGTTGTTTTTTCAAGGAAAACACCTCAAAAATGATGTCTAGCATTTACTAAGGCAAATCAACATGTCCAATGACTCATCAAGACACGCAATGACTCAACACGGCAACAATGACTCAACATGGCAAGTAATTATGCAAGGACATGAATCATCCTCATGTCACCATCCAAAGCAATGACTCATCCCGACAAACAATTCAAGACATCAGAACAATTATTCAAGCGTACTGTTCACGGCAGCTTATCTAAACACTGTTCGGGACAGCTCATCAGAATAATTATTCAAGAATACTGTTCAAGAAGACAGCTCATCAAGATACTGTTCAAAAAGGACAATAATTCAAGAACAGTCCAAGGTTCATTATTATTCAACACTATTTCACTTTTGACGTGGTTCCAGTCAAAGTTCAACACGAAGCAGCAACAATTCAAGATTGTCAGCACAAGTTGTCAACGCAGGACTCAATCTTTATCGTCCACTTGTATACATTTAATTCCATCTTGTATTCTATAAATAGATACTCAATAGCATTGTATTAGGTATCGTGTAATTTACCAGATCAAAAAATCACTACAAGCCCTTCTCAACCTTCTTTCAAAAATCCTGTACTCCATCTCTCAACCTTGTATCAAGTTTGTTAATTCAAATCAAAGTAAGTTTTATTCATCTCCTTTCTCTTATTTCAATTCTGTTATTTTAAATTCGTTTCTATCAGCGTTTCAAAATTAATTTTCCTGCATCATATCAATTTGCTACTCTGCTCCCCTGCATTAATCCACACTTAGGCCTTACCTATTACCCGGCCTAGGTCGATCCTGCTCCTTCTGGTATCAGAGCCAAGTAGGTGCCCTTAGGTAGTGTCGCGCCGTTGCTAGCGTTGGTCAGCTGTTGGTCAGCCCCAGTAAGTCCGTTGGTCAGCCCAGGTGAGGTGGTCCCGGTGGGGTGGTCCCAGTGGTCCCGGTAGAGTGTGCATGACTCCTAACTAAGTGTTCCGACGTAACTCAGATGGCCTCTTGGGTTAGAGATCGTCTTAGTTTAGGTAGTAGTAAGAACTCAAATGTGGTGAACAGTAGGGAAGTTAGTAGTCAAATTGATATATCTTTGAGTTTTTGTAAATATTCTTTTCTTAATTCGGTATCTTGAAGTTGTTCAATTAAATCTAGTAAAAATTCTTTTTCATTCTTATTAGTAGTTATGACATTAATACACTTATAACATAATTTTGAAGACGCATTACCTGATGAGTACTTACTTGAGTCACTTTCTAGTTCATTAATAACATTATTTTCATAATCCGATGGATTAGGTGTATCTTTGAGTTTAAATATGTTAATTAATTTTTCGTGAATATCTGGACGCTCTGCACAGATTTTACTGAGTTTCTTTTTAACTATACAATTTGTTGCATAGTGGCCTAATTTACCACACTTATAACAAGTATTAGTATTATCAGGTTTTCCTTTTGGAGAAGACCTTTTAGAACTTAATTTTTTATAAGTTGGATTTCTTGTAGTATATGGTTTTTTCTTAGTACTATTAATATCTAAATTTTCTAGTTTTTTAGTTAATGAATCAATTTCTTGTTTTTTAATAACTGCTTCAGCTCGAGTAGAGACCATATTGACTTGAGGGGATACTGTATGTAATATTTGATTAGTATAAGTATTTTGGTGATATACTACTTGACTATACTCTGGATTATTTCTACCTATTTTGAATGGGACTGTTGGAACATTACCTTCAGGGGTATTTAATACAATTTCTTGTAATGGAGGGGTAAAAGAAGTAAGTGTTTGACCATTTAAGAGGGTCCATTTTTTAGCAAAATTAATGTTAGTATTTATCTCTTTAACCTGGAATGGGTCTGGAAGATTATTATCTAAGGCAAACACAACCAACCAATTAAAGAAAAGAATATTAACTTGATGTCTTTCCATGAATGAATACCATTTTTCCCTAATGAATGCTTGAGCTTTTAAATCAAAGTGTGAAAGGAACCATTCCCTTTTTACTTTGTTTTTTATTGAATTGAAATTTTGACGTAAGTATTCTTTATTAATTTCAAAGGGTTTTGAGATAACATCTATTGAAGAAAATGATGGGGGTTGCATAGTTGAGTAAGTTAGGGAAGGAGCTTTAGCTTCTAAGGTTTGTTGAGGAATTTCCCAAGTATACATATCAATTTGACTACTAACTTCCCTACTGTTCACCACATTTGAGTTCTTACTACTACCTAAACTAAGACGATCTCTAACCCAAGAGGCCATCTGAGTTACGTCGGAACACTTAGTTAGGAGTCATGCACACTCTACCGGGACCACTGGGACCACTCCACCGGGACCACCTCACCTGGGCTGACCAACGGACTTACTGGGGCTGACCAACAGCTGACCAACGCTAGCAACGACGCGACACTACCTAAGGGCACCTACTTGGCTCTTATACCAGAAGGAGCAGGATCGACCTAGGCCGGGTAATAGGTAAGGCCTAAGTATGGATTAATGCAGGGGAGCAGAGTAGCAAATTGATATGTTGCAGGAAAATTAATTTTGAAACGCTGATAGAAACGAATTTAAAATAACATAATTGAAATAAGAGAAGGAGATGAATAAAAACTTACTTTTATTTGAATGAATAAACTTGATACAAGGTTGGAGTACAAGGCTTTGAGAAAGGGGGTTGAGAAGGAGGAGTAGTGATTTTTGATTCTGTAATTGGTTCTTGTGATGTTGTGATAATGAGATGATCAGATCCTACGCTATTGAGTATCTATTTATAGAATACAAGATGGAATTAAATGTATACAAGTGGACGATAAAGATTGAGTCTTGCATTGACAACTTGTGCTGACAATCTTGAATTGTTGCTGCTTCGTGTTGAACTTTGACTGGAACCACATCAAAAGTGAAATAGTGTTGAATAATAATGAACTTTGGACTGTTCTTGAATTATTGTCCTTTTTGAACAGTATCTTGATGAGCTGTCTTCTTGAACAGTATTCTTGAATAATTATTCTGATGAGCTATCCCGAACAGTGTTTAGATAAGCTGTCGTGAACAGTACGCTTGAATAATTGTTCTGATGTCCTGAATTGTTTGTCGGGATGAGTCATTGCTTTGGATGGTGACATGAGGATGAGTCATGTCCTTGCATAATTACTTACCATGTTGAGTCATTGTTGCCGTGTTGAGTCATTGCGTGTCTTGATGAGTCATTGGACACGTTGATTTGCCTTAGTAAATGCTAGACATCATTGTTGAGGTGTTTTCCTTGAAAAAGCAACGTGGTCATTGAATTGATCTTTGATTTTTCTGCATTGAACTTGGCTACGTGGATGGCTTGAATGCATGTATGGAATCCTGCAAAATAAAAACTTTGTAAAGAAATAATGGCCCTTACTTTTGCCAAAGGCCGTTACCTTAGTAGTATGGAGTCGTTCTTTTGTCCGTTCATAATAAATTGAGAGAATTAATTCTTCTTGAATACAATTTTGATCGGCACCACTATCTAATAGTGCAATAGTATTGAGTTCAAAACTATCTCTAATTTTAAGAGTAATATGAATATACCATTTTTGGAAATTTATTTGATTAATAGTTGAAATAAATTGTGGATCTGTAGGAGTATCTTCTGATTGAATGTTCGGTGAAGAAGGATTATTTTCTATTAATGTTAACCTTGCTTCTAATTCAAGATCTTTTGTTTGTAATGAACATAAATCTTTGTGTAAATTTTGAATATGTTCTTTCAACATATTAATTTCGTTTTTTAAGTCTTGAATATTAACTGCCTTTAGAATATTTGGAATTTCACGTGTTTCAAATATTTTATTGATACTTACCTTATGAGGAGGTTCTAAAGAATCTTCCTTTATTAATATACCTTTGAGTTTTTGTAAATATTCTTTCCTTAATTCGGTATCTTGAATTTGTTCAATTAAATCTAATAAAAATTCTTTTTCACTATTATTAGTAGTTATGACATTAATACACTTATAGCATAATCTTGAAGACTTATTACCTGATGAGTACTCACTTGAGTCACTTTCTAGTTCATTAATAACATTATTTTCATAATCAGAGGAGGATGATGAATTTTCCGATTGATTAGGAGTATCTTTGAGTTCAAATAAGGTAATTAATTTTTCTTGAATGTCTGGATGCTCCGCACAGATTTCGTTGAGTTTCTTTTTGACTTTACAATTTGTTGCATAGTGGCCTAATTTACCACACTTATAACAGGTATTAGTATTATCAGGTTTCCCTTTTGGAGTAGACTTTTTAGAACTTAATTTTTTGTAAGTTGGATTTCTTGTAGTATATGGTTTCTTCTTATTAATTTGAGTTTTTCTTCGTTTTTTAACAGATGGAGCTTCTATCTTTGGAAGACAAAAGGCCTCACAAAAAGAGCCTAACTCTTTTCGCTTGGCTGCATTATCTGTTGAATATCTTACTTGTAATTTTAATTTATTGCATAAAGAAATTCCTTCTTTTTTTATAAAGCTTAATAATTGACCAAACGTAATTTGTTCGAATGGAATAGGGCTTTTACCAATGAGTTCGCTTAATTTATTGAATATTCGTTGAGAAAATAAGGATGGTGATCCTGAAATGAATTTTTCTTTCCAATAGGGTTGACGACAGTCTTCCTTTTTAATAGATATGTAAAAAATGTATCTTTATACCAATTGTAGTCTTCTAGAGTTGGACATCTTAGATTAGTTAAAAGAATATCTGTTGCAGCTGTAATATCTTTTGGACTTCCAAGAAAATTAGTAACTATTGTATAAATCAATGTTTCTATATTGTCTAGTTGGCCTTGAGAATTAGTATGAGTTCTAATTTTAGTACGTTCATCTTCTTGAATATAATTTTCCCACCAATTTTTGAGTATACCAGTGAATCCTGATGTTAATAAATCAAAAGCTTGTAAATCTGTTGCATGTTTAGTTGAATAGGCTGTATAAGCAATTAACATTCTTTGGAGGGTTATGAATATTTCATGGTCACTACGACCATCTATATTTCATTCATATATTGAATCACCAGCAAAGTTTTCAGTAATTATTGTTTTTGCACTTTCAAGGTGAAGATCTGGAGGAGTTTGTTTGGAGTAATAAGGTATTTCCTTTTTATATATTTTATTAATATTTTGGAAATTATCATCTAGTTGAGATAAATTGTTTTCTAGAATATTAACTGTATTTTGAACAGAATTAGATTTTGAAGTTTCTGCTTCCTTTAATTTTTCTTCTATTTTTGAAATTAATGGAGTATTAGCATCTGGAAGTTCTAATTTATTGGAACGTCTTATTTTGAATAAAGGTTTTGCAATCTCATCTAAGAAGTTTGGTTTGTCTTTCTTAGTATCATTAATATCTAAGTTTTCTAATTTTTCAGTTAATGAATCAACTTCTTGTTTTTTGACAATTGCTTCAACTTGAGTAGAGACCATATTAACTTGTTGAGATACGGTATGTAATACTTGATTTGTATAATTATTTTGATGATAAACCTTTTTAATATCACTTAGTATTACTTGACTATTTTCTGGATCATTTCTACCTATTTTGAATGGAACTGCTGGAACATTACCTTCAGAAGTATTTAATACAATTTTTTGTAATGGAGGGGTAAAAGAAGTAAGTGTTTGACCATTTAAGAGGGTCCATTTTTTAGCAAAATTAATGTTAGTATTTATCTCTTTAACCTGGAATGGGTCTGGAAGATTATTATCTAAGGCAAACATAGCCCACCAATTAAAGAAAGGAATATTAACTTGATGTCTTTCCATGAATGAATACCATTTTTCCCTAATGAATGCTTGAGCTTTTAAATCAAAGTGTGAAAGGAACCATTCCCTTTTTACTTTATTTTTTATTGAATTGAAATTTTGACGTAAGTATTCTTTATTAATTTGAAAGGGTTTTGAGATAACATCTATTGAAGAAAATGATGGGGGTTGCATAGTTGAGTAAGTTAGGGAAGGAGCTTTAGCTTCTAAGGTTTGTTGAGGAATTTCCCAAGTATACATATCAATTTGACCACTAACTTCCCTACTGTTCACCACATTTGAGTTCTTACTACAACCTAAACTAAGACGATCTCTAACCCAAGAGGCCATCTGAGTTGGCCGGGTAATAGGTAAGGCCTAAGTGTGGATTAATGCAGGGGAGCAGAGTAGCAAATTGATATGATGCAGGAAAATTAATTTTGAAACGCTGATAGAAACGAATTTAAAATAACAGAATTGAAATAAGAGAAGGAGATGAATAAAACTTACTTTGATTTGAATTAACAAACTTGATATAAGGTTGAGAGATGGAGTACAGGATTTTTGAAAGAAGGTTGAGAAGGGCTTGTAGTGATTTTTTGATCTGGTAAATTACACGATGCCTAATACAACGCTATTGAGTATCTATTTATAGAATACAAGATGGAATTAAATGTATACAAGTGGACGATAAAGATTGAGTCTTGCGTTGACAACTTGTGCTGACAATCTTGAATTGTTGCTGCTTCGTGTTGAACTTTGACTGGAACCACGTCAAAAGTGAAATGGTGTTGAATAATGATGAACTTTGGACTGTTCTTGAATTATTGTCCTTTTTGAACAGTATCTTGATGAGCTGTCTTCTTGAACAGTATTCTTGAATAATTATTCTGATGAGCTGTCCCGAACAGTGTTTAGATAGCTGTCGTGAACAGTACGCTTGAATAATTGTTCTGATGTCTTGAATTGTTTGTCGGGATGAGTCATTGCTTTGGATGGTGACATGAGGATGAGTCATGTCCTTGCATAATTACTTGCCATGTTGAGTCTTTGTTGCCGTGTTGAGTCACTACTTGTCTTAATGAGTCATTGGCATGATTGAATTGAGAGGGGACATGCTGATTTGTCGTAGTAAATGCTAGAGAGCCTTTTTGATGTGCTTTCCTTGAAAAAGCAACGTGGTCATGGAATTGATCTTTGATTTTTCTGCATTGAACTTGGCAACGTGGATGGCTTGAATGCATGTATGGAATCCTGCAAAATAAAAACTTTGTAAAGAAATAATGGTCCTTACTTTTGCCAAAGGCCGTGACCTTTGCGGGCTCTTTTCTTGATTTTGTTTTGATAATTGTCTTTTTTTCTTTTTTTTTCTTCTTTTTTTTTTTGAATAATAACAAGGAGTAGAAAATCTACTCAACAGTCATAAGGATCTGGTGCATAAAGGATGAATTGATTTAGTAGCGAAAATGGAAATAATCATCCTGTAGATATTTGCACCGGAGACCATAGGGAGTGTGAATAAGACAGGAAGCATCGATTTGGAATGGATAGTGTAATGGTATGAGGACTTGAGTATGACTTTGATCAACTGGACAGATATGAACATCAGGGAACATTTTCGTAACAAATTTGAAAATATGAGGTTCAAAAGCTGTCCAATATTCAAGGTGTTTGTGGAACCATTTGAAATAATTAATATATCCAATGGGCATAACGATGAGAACGGGATGATTGTTGACATCTTGAACAAGCGTTTGATAGGCTTTAATGAGTTTGAGATAACTGTAAAATGATATTTCAGAGGAATTATACCAGTCTTGATAATCAATGAAGATAGCACTTTCATTGTATCGTGGCCCATAGAACGATGTATAGTAGAGTTCATGGTCACGAAGATGGAATAGGAGTGGTTCATGTGGGAAATTTAGTAATTGAATGGCGTTGGAATCATTGATTTGGTGTTTTCCTTTGTCGTTGCTGTCCATGATGAGATTGGTATGAAAATGTTTTGATAGTTCAAAGGAAAATATTTCAGGGGACGATGAAGGATGTCAAATTGAATTTTGAAATTGAGATGGGTTTGAGTATTTATGGTAAAGGACTGTGATGTTGGAAGTGATGAAAATAAAGGAGAAAATGTTGTATCCAGGTGTTGAAAACTTGTTCAAAAATTCTTTTTGAAAATAATTTTGGAAATATTTTACTCCGCATTGAATAAGTGTAGGCTAGATGATTTGATATTGGCCTATGCAGGTATGGAGAACTCTAAGATTGGTTTGCCAATAGTCTATGGTTTTTTCTAAATCATGACGCTGGCAAGTTAATTGATGATACTCATGTAACCATTGTGAATAATAGTTTTTGAAATCTATGGAAGTTATATGATTGCGTAAGCTAATGGTTAATTCTTCTAGCTGTTTATTAATTTCTTGTAATTCATTTTGATCATTATTGAGTCGTTGAATGAGGTCACGTTGTTCTAATTGTACCAGTATTTTGGATTATTACATTGAATTACATTAACTTGCTTTGTTATTGAAGCATTTTGTAATACAGGTAAATCATTGTGATAAATAGAATTGACAAATTTGAATGATATTGTGGTTTCCATAATGTCCGTATGCACACCTATATTATCTACTTTAAATGGATAAATTTGAGTAAGGAAAGGAGTTCCAAGAATAACTTCTTGACTCATATCCCGTACTAAAATGAATGAATTTTTGAAACAATATCCTTGATTACATATATAAGCATTAGATAATTTATACTTAACTTGTAATGGCATACCATTAGTAGTATGGAGTCGTTCTTCAATAGTTGAGTCATTGCGTGTCTTGATGAGTCATTGGACACGTTGATTTGCCTTAGTAAATGCTAGACATCATTGTTGAGGTGTTTTCCTTGAAAAAGCAACGTGGTCATTGAATTGATCTTTGATTTTTCTGCATTGAACTTGGCTACGTGGATGGCTTGAATGCATGTATGGAATCCTGCAAAATAAAAACTTTGTAAAGAAATAATGCCCCTTACTTTTGCCAAAGGCCGTGACCTTTGCGGGCTCTTTTCTTGATTTTGTTTTGATAATCGTCTTTTTTCTTTTTTCTCTCTTTTTTTTTTTTGAATAATAACAAGGAGTAGAAAATCAACTCAACAGTCATAAGGATCTTGAGCACATGGACCGCCCCATGGATCATAGTCCGAATGATCCGTGGATGCAGGTGAATTGGAGGAGGCCGCTTTGGATAATAATAATTGTTTTTGTTTTTTGAGTAATTTGATTTCGCGCTTGAGTAAGTGGAGTTCATCAAGCTCATTGGATGAGGTAGCTTTGTTTGGGTCTTTTGAGGAGCGTTCTTGCTTCTTTTGAGGGGTTGAGGGTGTGGTTGGAATTATCGATTGTGGTGTATGCAACAGTTTTGCTTGGACAACGTCTAAGGAACAAAACTTGTTAACTGCAAATTTTTCCCACCATTTGATCTTATAGTCCCTGACAAGGGAGAATGATGCTGGGGGTGGATAATATTGCATAATACTGAAGGACCAACAAAAAATCCAGGGAATACCAAATTTCTTGTGGAATAGGATTTCTGTGAGGTCCGGAGGATTTGTGGCGTAGGTGGAATAAAATTGGAATGAGTTTTTGACTTCTTCTGGCCATATGATTTGCAGACTACCATAGATAGTCCACCATTCATAAAACCATAATGGAAAAGTAATTTCAGGTCTTGTATCAAAACTAAAGAACCAAGAATGATTGAATGGTCGATAGAGAAAGGTCTCATACCAAGCTTTTTGATAATCGATATAGTGATAACCGGACGGATTGAATGGAACAGAAAAGGGTTTGGTAGTATATGTAGTAGGCCAGTCTTTTCCTGTAAGAACTTTGAGAATACGACATTTGGAATAGGCTATAAAATTTGGTGTATGTTTATCGGGAACGTGTTCTATTTCTACAGATTTGGAATCAACGAGGATAAGTTCATAAAATTGTCGTGTTTTGAATGGAGAGTCAGGAATATGGTAGCAGTCCGAAAGAAATGTAGCTTTGACTAATTTATTGAGTTTGAGAAGAGATTGGGGCTCTCGGTATTTTGTATAGGTAACCTGATTGTGTAATGGTTTGGTGAAATATTTGGATGGATCAAAGGAAGACGTTTGAGTAGGAGATGAATGTGGTCTGATTGAGGCTTGAGCATAGGATAATGGAGGAAAATCTGCAGAACGTAGAGTTTGAAACTGGTTTGTAACTGGGATTGAATATTGAGGATGGGTTTGGGTTAGAGTAACAGGTGTCATGGCATAGTGTTGTGAAGTTTGAATTTTTCGTTCCTTTTTATTATCTTGATTCATAGTGGTGGCTGAAAATCAGATATGGAAGTTGTTAGTAGTAAAAATTACAAGTTTGGCCCATGCAGGTGTTGAGTATGCTAAGATTGGTTTTGTGTTAAGGGCGGATGATGTGATCCTTGTAAAAATTCTCGTGTTAAAAAATCAGGTAAAGAATTGTCTTTGCCTTGAATAAATTCAATGTCAAAATCGAAGGCAGATAAAATAGCTTGCCAACGAGCGAATATTTGTTTAGAAACAATGTTTTGAACATCCTTTTGAAGAATTTCTTTAGCAGATTTGCAATTTTTTATTAAATAAGTCATCTTGAAATTTGGAGATGCATAAAACAATTGATAAAATTTCCTTTTTAATTGTTGAATAATTCTTTTGAGTTTCATTCCAAATACCTGAATGGTAGCGGACTATTTGTTCGTGAGAGTCAGAGGGGAGTCTTTTTTGTTGAAGGATACCGCCGTAGCCTATGTCGGAGGCATCGGTTTGGACTATCATGAAGGCATGTGGATGTGGTATTCCGAGACATGGTAAGGTTTTGACCTTTTGTTTGAGTAGTCTGATAATATTAGTATGTTCTTCAGACCATGGATGAGAATTCTTTCGTAATCGTTTATAGAGAGGTTCACAAAATTGTCTTAAATTTGGGAAAAATTCAGACACATAATTAAGACAACCTAGAAAACGTTGTAATTGAGTTTTATCTTTAATTTCATCTGGAAATTTATCGGCAAACTCAATTGCTCTAGCGATTGGGCGTATAGTGCCTTGATAGATATCATGTCCTAAAAATCTAATCTTGGTTTGAAACAATTTCATTTTAGGTGCGGATACAACTAATCCATTTTTCTTGATAACATATAAAAAGATATGAAGATGTTTAAAGTGCTGGTCAATATTATTTGAATAGACAAGGACATCATCTATATAAACTATTGTAAAATGGGTGTAAGGATTGAAAATATCATTCATAATGTTTTGAAATTCTGAAGGTGCGTTCTTTAAGCCGAAAGGCATTACATTCCATTCATAATGTCCGAATGGAACTGTAAATGCTGTCTTATATCTATCTTCCTCTTTAATTTGAATCTGCCAAAAACCACTTTTCATATCGAATTTTGAGAATATTGTTGCCTCATATAAGCGATTAAGTAAGTCACGTTTATTAGGAATGGGATATCGGATCCATTGTAATACTTTATTTAGAGGTTTATAATTAATAACTAAACGAGGGACCCCTCGCTCCTTTTCTGCTTGATTATTAACATAAAATGCTGCACAGCTCCAAGGGGACTTAGACGGTCTAATTAATCCCTTTTTTAATAAGGATTCTATTTCCTTTTTACAGAATTCAAGGAGTTCTTTATTCATTTGAATGGGTCGAGCTTTAGTTGGAATATTTTTTTCGGAAAAATCTTTTTCATAAGGAAGTGATATGATATGTTGTTTTCTTTGCCAGAAGGCATTGGGAAGATCAGAGCATACTTTAGTTTTAAATAAGTCGTACAGTTCGTGTATTTGCCTTTGGATGGAGGATTGTTGTAATCTTTCTTCAATTTTTTTATAAATAATTTCATTTTGTAAGAATTGAATATGTTTTCTCTTTTCGTAAAGAAGATTAATTTGTTTTAATATAAAGGAATTTTGTAATAAAGATAATTCTTTTTGATAAATAGGAGCGACAAATTTGAATGATATAATTGTTCCCATAATTTCAGTATGCACACCTATTTGATCTACTTTGAATGGATAGATTTGAATCAGGAAAGGAGTTCCAAGAATGATTTTTTGACCTATATCACGTACTAAGATGAATGAGTTTTTAAAACAAAGTGTGAAAGGAACCATTCCCTTTTTACTTTGTTTTTTATTGAATTGAAATTTTGACGTAAGTATTCTTTATTAATTTCAAAGGGTTTTGAGATAACATCTATTGAAGAAAATGATGGGGGTTGCATAGTTGAGTAAGTTAGGGAAGGAGCTTTAGCTTCTAAGGTTTGTTGAGGAATTTCCCAAGTATACATATCAATTTGACCACTAACTTCCCTACTGTTCACCACATTTGAGTTCTTACTGCTACCTAAACTAAGACGATCTCTAACCCAAGAGGCCATCTGAGTTACGTCGGAACACTTAGTTAGGAGTCATGCACACTCTACAGGGACCACTGGGACCACCCCACCGGGACCACCTCACCTGGGCTGACCAACGGACTTACTGGGGCTGACCAACAGCTGACCAACGCTAGCCACGGCATGACACTACCTAAGGGCACCTACTTGGCTCTGATAACAGGAGGAGCAGCATCGACCTAGGCCGGGTAATAGGTAAGGCCTAAGTATGGATTAATGCAGGGGAGCGGAGTAGCAAATTAATATGATGCAGGAAAATGATTTTGAAACACTGATAGAAATGAATTTAAAAATAACAGAATTGAAATAAGAGAAAGAGATGAATAAAAACTTACTTTGATTTGAATTAATAACCTTGATACAAGGTTGGAGTACAAGGCTTTTGAGAAAGGGGTTGAGAAGGAGGAGTAGTGATTTTGATCGTGTAATTGGTTCTGATGATTAGTTCTAAAATTTGATTCTGCCTAATGCAATGCTATGGAGTATCTATTTATAGAATACATGATGGAATTAAAAGTAAACAAGTGGACGATAAAGATTGAATCTGGTGTTGATCAGTTGTGCTGACAATCTTGAATTATTGCTGCTTCGTGTTGAACTTTGACTGGAACCACGTTAAAAGTGAAACAGTGTTGGATAATAATGAACCTTAGACTGTTCTTGAATTATTGTCCTTTTTGAACAGTATCTTGATGAGCTGTCTTCTTGAACAGTATTCTTGAATAATTATTCTGATGAGCTGTCCCGAACCGTGTTTAGATAAGCTGTCGTGAACAGTACGCTTGAATAATTGTTCTGATGTCTTGAATTGTTTGTCGGGATGAGTCATTGCTTTGGATGGTGACATGAGGACGAGTCATGTCCTTGCATAATTACTTGCCATGCAGAAGGAGCAGGATCGACCTAGGCCGGGCAATAGGTAAGGCCTAAGTGTGGATTAATGCAGGGGAGCAGAGTAGCAAATTGATATGATGCAGGAAAATTAATTTTGAAACGCTGATAGAAACGAATTTAAAATAACAGAATTGAAATAAGAGAAAGAGATGAATAAAACTTACTTTAATTTGAATTAACAAACTTGATACAAGGTTGAGAGATGGAGTACAGGATTTTTGAAAGAAGGTTGAGAAGGGCTTGTAGTGATTTTTTGATCTGGTAAATTACACGATGCCTAATACAACGCTATTGAGTATCTATTTATAGAATACAAGATGGAATTAAATGTATACAAGTGGACGATAAAGATTGAGTCTTACGTTGACAACTTGTGCTGACAATCTTGAATTGTTGCTGCTTCGTGTTGAACTTTGACTGGAACCACGTCAAAAGTGAAATAGTGTTGAATAATAATGAACCTTGGACTGTTCTTGAATTATTGTCCTTTTGAACAGTATCTTGATGAGTTGTCTTCTTGAACAGTATTCTTGAATAATTACTCTGATGAGCTGTCCCGAACAGTGTTTAGATAAGCTGTCGTGAACAGTACGCTTGAATAATTGTTCTGATGTCTTGAATTGTTTGTCGGGATGAGTCATTGCTTTGGATGGTGACATGAGGATGAGTCATGTCCTTGCATAATTACTTGCCGTGTTGAGTCATTGTTGCCGTGTTGAGTCACTACTTGTCTTGATGAGTCATTGGCATGATTGAATTGAGAGGGGACATGTTGATTTGCCATAGTAAATGCTAGAGAGCCTTTTTGATGTGCTTTCTTTGAAAAGCAACGTGGATATTGAATTGATCTTTGATTTCTCTGTATTGAACTTGGCAACGTGGATGGCTTGAATGCATGTATGGAATCCTGCAAAATAAAAATTTCGTAAAAAAATAATGGCCCTTACTTTTGCCAAAGGTTGTGACCTTTGCGGGCTCTTTTCGTGATTTTGTTTTGATAATTGTCTTTTTTCTTTTTTCTCATTTTTTTTTGAATAATAACAAGGAGTGGAAAATCTACTCAGCAGTCATAAGGATCTGGTGCACAAGAATTGATTTAGTAGCGAAAATGAAAAAATTGATTTAGTAGTGAAAATGGAAATAATCATCTTGTAGATATTTGCACCGGAGACCATATAGAGTGTGAATAAGACAGGAAGCATCGATTTGGAATGGATAGTGTAATGGTATGAGGACTTGAGTATGACTTTGACCAACTGGACAAATATGAACATCAGGGAACATTTTTGTAACAAATTTGAAAATATGAGGTTCAAAAGCTGTCCAATATTCAAGGTGTTTGTGGAACCATTTGAAATAATTAATATATCCAGTGGGCATAACGATGAGAACGGGATGATTGTTGACATCTTGAACAAGCGTTTGATAGGCTTTAATGAGTTTGAGATAACTGTAAAATGATATTTCAGAGGAATTATACCAGTCTTGCTAATCAATGAAGATAGCACTTTCATTGTATCGTGGCCCATAGAACGATGTATAGTAGAGTTCATGGTCACGAAGATGGAATAGGAGTGGTTCATGGGAGAAATTTAGTAATTGAATGGCGTTGGAATCATTGATTTGGTGTTTTCCTTTGTCGTTGCTGTCCATGATGAGATTGGTATGAAAATGTTTTGATAGTTCAAAGGAAAATATTTGAGGGGACGATGAAGGATGTCAAATTGAATTTTGAAATTGAGATGGGTTTGAGTATTTATGGTAAAGGACTGTGATGTTGGAAGTGATGAAAATAAAGGAGAAAATGTTGTATCCAGGTGTTGAAAACTTGTTCAAAAATTCTTTTTGAAAATAATTTTGGAAATATTTTACTCCGCATTGAATAAGTGTAGGCTAGATGATTTGATATTGGCCTATGCAGGTATTGAGAACTCTAAGATTGGTTTGCCAATAGTCTATGGTTTTTTCTAAATCATGACGCTGGCAGGTTAATTGATGATACTCATGTAACCATTGTGAATAATAGTTTCTGAAATCTATGGAAGTTATATGATTGCGTAAGCTAATGGTTAATTCTTCTAGCTGTTTATTAATTTCTTGTAATTCATTTTGATCATTATTGAGTCGTTGAATGAGGTCACGTTGTTCTACCTTGTACCAGTATTTTGGATTATTACATTGAATTACATTAACTTGCTTTGTTATTGAAGCATTTTGTAATACAGGTAAATCATTGTGATAAATAGAATTGACAAATTTGAACGATATTGTGGTTTCCATAATGTCCGTATGCACACCTATATTATCTACTTTAAATGGATAAATTTGGGTAAGGAAAGGAGTTCCAAGAATAACCTCTTGACTCGTATCCCGTACTAAAATGAATGAATTTTTGAAACAATATCCTTGATTACATATATAAGCATTAGATAATTTATACTTAACTTGTAATGGCATACCATTAGTTGTATGGAGTCGTTCTTTTGTCCGTTCATAATATATTGAGGGAATTAATTCTTCTTGAATACAATTTTGATCGGCACCACTATCTAATAGTGCAATTGTATTGTATTCAAAACTATCTTTAATTTTAAGAGTAATAGGAATATACCATTTTTGAAAATTTATTTGATTAATAGTTGAAACAAATTGTGGATCTGTAGGAGTATCTTCTGATTGAATGTTCGGTGAAGAAGGATTATTTTCTATTAATGTTAGCCTTACTTCTAATTCAAGATCTTTTGTTTGTAATGAACATAAATCTTTGTGTAAATTTTGAATATGTTCTTTCAACATATTAATTTCGTTTTTTAAGTCTTGAATATTAACTGCCTTTAGAATATTTGGAATTTCACGTGTTTCAAATATTTTATTGATACTTACCTTATGAGGAGGTTCTAAAAAATCTTCCTTTATTAATATACCTTTGAGTTTTTGTAAATACTCTTTCCTTAATTCGGTATCTTGAATTTGTTCAATTAAATCTAATAAAAATTCTTTTTCACTATTATTAGTAGTTATGACATTAATACACTTATAGCATAATCTTGAAGACTCATTACCTAATGAATACTTACTTGAGTCACTTTCTAGTTCATTAATAACATTATTTTCATAATCAGAGGAGGATGATGAATTTTCCGATTGATTAGGAGTATCTTTGAGTTCAAATAAGGTAATTAATTTTTCTTGAAAGTCTGGATGCTCCGCACAGATTTCGTTGAGTTTCTTTTTGACTTTACAATTTGTTGCATAGTGGCCGAATTTACCACACTTATAACAGGTATTAGTATTATCAGGTTTCCCTTTTGGAGTAGACTTTTTAGAACTTAATTTTTTGTAAGTTGGATTTCTTGTAGTATATGGTTTCTTCTTATTAATTTGAGTTTTTCTCCGTTTTTTAACAGATGGAGCTTCTATCTTTGGAAGACAAAAGGCCTCACAAAAAGAGCCTAACTCTTTTCGCTTGGCTGCATTATCTGTTGAATATCTGGCTTGTAATTTTAATTCATTGCATAAAGAAATTCCTTCTTTTTTTATAAAGCTTAATAATTGACCAAACGTAATTTATTCGAATAGAATAGGGCTTTTACCAATGAGTTCGCTTAATTTATTGAATATTCGTTAAGAAAATAAGGATGGTAATCCTGAAATGAATTTTTCTTTCCAATAGGGTTGACGACAGTCTTCCCTTTTTAATAGATATGTTAAAAATGTATCTTTATACCAATTGTAGTCTTCTAGAGTTGGACACTTTAGATTAGTTAAAAGAATATCTGTTGCAGCTGTAATATCTTTTGGACTTCCAAGAAAATTAGTAACTATTGTATAAATCAATGTTTCTATATTGTCGAATTGGCCTTGAGAATTAGTATGAGTTCTAATTTTAGTACGTTCATCTTCTTGAATATAATTTTCCCACCAATTTTTGAGTATACCAGTGAATCCTGATGTTAATAAATCAAAAGTTTGTAAATCTGTTGCACGTTTAGTTGAATAGGCTGTATAAGCAATTAACATTCTTTGGAGAGTTATGAATATTTCATGGTCACTACGACCATCTATATTCCATTCATATATTGAATCACCAGCAAAGTTTTCAGTAATTATTGTTTTTGCACTTTCAAGGTGAAGATCTGGAGGAGTTTGTTTTGAGTAATAGGGAATTTCCTTTTTATAAATTTTATTAATATTTTGGAAATTATCATCTAGTTGAGATAAATTGTTTTCTAGAATATTAACTGTATTTTGAACAGAATTAGATGTTGAAGTTTCTGCTTCCTTTAATTTTTCTTCTATTTTTGAAATTAATGGAGGATTAGCATCTGGAAGTTCTAATTTATTGGAACGTCTTATTTTGAATAAAGGTTTTGCAATCTCATCTAAGAAGTTTGGTTTGTCTTTCTTAGTATCATTAATATCTAAGTTTTCTAATTTTTCAGTTAATGAATCAACTTCTTGTTTTTTGACAATTGCTTAAACTTGAGTAGAGACCATGTTAACTTGTTGAGATACGGTATGTAATATTTAATTTGTATACTTATTTTGATGATAAACCTTTTTAATATCACTTAGTATTACTTGACTATTTTTTGG